>OX377201.1:110499726-110842151 GCA_947396885.1 Heligmosomoides polygyrus polygyrus
TTTTCAGAAATCCCGCTGCAGTGAAATATAGTCTCCGGAACCGTCTCAGTTCATTTTTGAGTGAACCCGTACGCTAGCAGTTTGGATGCAGTTGAAGTGCGCCGTCGTTATCGGGGAGCGAAGTAAGTTGGTGTGCCATGTTCGGCGACGGTAGAGATGGATGTGTTCGACGATGCGGTGGAAAAAGGTCACATTCAATGTATCGTCCTCCAGCTTCGAAGATCAACAGGAGCTTGGCCACTGATTTGAGTGCATTTAGCCGAAAGTGAATCAAAACTTTTTTTTGGATTCAAGGTGTGACGAATTCTGCGTGATAGATTCTAGCTATATGCGCAGCATTGTGTTACATTTGGAATCTGAAAAAGAGTTTCGGTTATTTTCTGGCTGAACACACGAAACTGTGACAAAACTCCTGTCGGTCTTCAATGCTGGAAAACAATACATTGAGTTTGACATTTTTCCGCTCCTTCGTCGAACACACTCGTCACTATCGTTGGCATACATGGTACATCAACTTTCGCCGCTCTCAGATAATGATGGAGGACTTCAACTGTGTCCAAATTGTCGGCGTGCGCGCTCACCCAAAAATGAACTGAGGCAGGCAGTTCTTAAGATTCATGGTCTAACGAACTGAAATTAAATGCAGTAGGATCCTGAGAACGTAGTCTACCAAAAGGTTTGGCACATGTACAGCATGCTTCTGGTCTTTCAATAAAAGAAGGCTGAAACTATCGTGCGCCTGCAGTTCGGCTGAGGTGCTCACTGGATGAAGTTCTTCAAATCTAACGGCCATGTCAACAGCCCGACGCAAAAGCAGTTAAAATGATACGTGCGAAGAAGTTGGAGTCGTTTGGAATGCGATGTGGTCTACGAAGATTGACAGAAAGGCAGCATAATTCGACAGGGATGGAGATGAATCTTCAGGTTGTCACCGAACACACCAGTTAGAGCTCCGCCCAGGCCATACGGGGATTGTACCTATGCCAAGGGCATAGCAAACTATCGTATCGCCTTGATGTTTTCTGCGATACGCTGGTTTGTAATATGCAAAATCGAAACCACACAGTAACACAACACAAAAGCCCACGAAGAAAGCTAACGGAAGCCTTACATAAGCACAGTTACGTTGAGCGCAAGGTTTTTAGGGGCTGTTTGGATTGAATTGTGAGTTGAGTTCCGTGGAGTGTCGATAAACATCTGTTTTCGTGCTTGGGGAAGTTCGTTACGTGGCTGCGGCGATTGTGGTTCTTTTGGAGATTTGTAGCCGAAGTTGAAGCAGGCACAATGGAGAGCTCCAACGATTCAGAAGTTTTGGGCGTTCTATGCGTGTCGGAGAGCTGGAAGGGCTGCTTTGTCATATATGACGTACGAAACGGTTAGGAATTCGCCATGAAATCCACTGACACTATTTGACACCTAAAGGGCGAGGGGAAGGAGCAGCTGGTGGTGAAGTCAGAGCTTCAACCACATTACCTAGTCAAAAGTAGCCGCTTTTCGAATTTTCGCACCTGATTGAGCGCTTCAAAAAACGTTTTTAAATTGGAAATGAAGCAGTTGGGATTGAGTGCATTTCCAGCTGTTAGCTGGATTCGAGCGTTAGACATCTGAAAAAAGTTTGACGCATTCAGAACCTCTTAACAGTATCAACATTGAAATTTATTCCCCGCAAACAGGTGAAATGTCTGCAAAGTTTTGATTTGACCTCTTGAAATTCTGAACGTGATACGATAACTCGCTAAGAAACTGAACAAAACGCGACTGAACGAAGAGTACGTAGGGATGTGGCATAATAAACGTGTCTCTGATGCCGGATTTATACTTCAGTCGCGGTACGGAAGCTATCAGGTATTGATCCACAACGCGGCCTAATCGATATTGGCCTGACGGGGACCCGAGGTATGCACTACTGCTCCGAACTGTGATGGAGTCCTGACGACTTACGCAATGGCTATTTGATCTCTGTGGAATGCAGAAACGCAGAAACTCGAGACATAAGCTATTGCTCAATATAAACCTTGAAATAACACTCTCAACTGGGAATTGTGAAGCGCAAAAGGGCAACACTGCCGTCTTAAGGATAAAGGGATAAAGGACGGCGTTACTCAATCCCTTCTGGGATGCGCCAGCGCATCCTACCTCTACGGGATGTCGTGGAGGCGACATGAATGCGTATTTGGCCATACAATGACTTGCGGTGGCCAGCTGATGAACAAGTCAGCGCTTTATCCTTCCCAAACAAGTCTGGTACCCTGTGACCCAGGAGGGATGGAAGGCTTGATTGGCCTGGGCGGGAAATCCGAACCAGGAACCTGGTATCGGGTGCACGCGGCAGTCGCCCCTCCTCCGTCTGCGCTACACGCGCCCACTGCCGTCTTATATCCTGATAAACGATGTGACTTCGATTTAGCCTGAAAGAGCTAGCAAGACAGAGTAGTCGAAAGGGCAGAGAATTCACATTCTAGGCAGGGTCACGGCGGTGCAAAGCCACCAATATCGATTAGGCAGCGCGCAGGATCGATATCTATGGCTTTCGTGGTGCAGCACCAAGTCTCGTCGTGCTATCATGTATAAAGGTGGTAGTCGGTTCTTATGTCCATCCATCAGTCGGCGCAAAAATAGTGACCGCAAACAGCAAGCAGAATCGCCTGACCACTCAATTTTTATGGGCGGTGACACACAGAGATTTTACACGTTAGACAGAAACACAAAAAAAATATTCGTAAGTAGAGCAGCCTTGTCTTCAACCGTACTGGACCTCTCCACAGATCTATTCATTAAGACGAGGTTTAAACTTTGGTCGCCGAGAGGCACGATATTGTGGACGCTACAAACATCGATTAGGTCGCGGCGACGGCGATCAATATTGGTAGCTTTCATAATACCATGCCTCTCGGCGATCAAAGTATAAACCTCGTCTTTATGAATAGATCTGTGGAGAGGTCCAATACGGTTAAGAACAAGACCGCCCTATTTAACAATGTTTTTTGTGTTTCCTCTCTAGCATGTAAAACTCTGACAGTCGCCGTCCATGAAAATTGATTGGTCAGGCGATTCTGCTTGCACTTTGCGAAGCGGTAACTATTTTTGCCCCGACTAATGGTTGAACAGGTGGTCAGAATAGTTTGTTTATACAGAATGAAGGCACGGTACGGTGGTGTTGCCCTCGATTGAAGTATAAACCCTGCTTGAGGCGTGTGTTCTAATAGAAATCGCTTCAGTTGCCAGTCAACGAAACGCTCTACCAGTCAGCCATGGAACTGCAGAATGCACAGGATGCGAATACACTTGGACAGTACTGCGAAGACAGGTAAGTAATCATGGCTGTGATGTCAGACATTGACCTTATGCGGTTCACGCAGCAAGACGTCATTAAGGACTGTTCATAGTCCGCGACGGGAGCGACAGAAGCGACAGACTTATCCCAGGGCAAAGAATACGTATTGATTTTTGCCCGGCGATCACTCTGCACGAATCGATATCGGTTCGTATGCTTGGCACGAGCGACTCAGTCGCTACCGCTGCGGATTATGAACAGGCTTTAGGCTGTTCTGGACTGCTTGAAACTAACACCTACCTTTGTAGGGCGCATGAGACCAACGACCGGAATCTGCAGGTTCTGTGGACGTTCTTAGCAGCGCTGAGCAACAAGCAAGGTCGAAGAGAGTTTGTGCGGATACTTGGGTTTGGTGGGTTTCTTGAGGAGCCCTGGTCACTGGTCCGTCTAACGATGAGCTCTTGTTGAGATGCTTTCTTTTAGGTTTAAACGAGGCAAGGTCCAAGGATTCGCGAGCGTCTAGGACGTCTGTGACGTCTAACGAGGTCACCCAGCTCACGAACATCATGTCGTCCCTCAACAATTCGTCGCCAAGGGTGAGTTTCTGGAGCATTTGAATCACTATCGTCAATTGTAGAGTCACGAGCGAGCGTAGGAGAATACGCTAGCCTTGTCTGCCGCCTCCCACTCCTTTACGTTCTTTACGTTCGTTCTCATACGGCTCACTTGCTGCTAAGATAGGGCGTGGGAAGTCCGTCGTCTCAACGTCAATTTACTCCATTTTTTTCAAGGCATAGTTTATACTTCCGACGCCGAGCGGCGCGACGGCATGCAATGTGACCATATTGATCGATCGCGTTGCCCGGCCCGATCAATGTGGCCACTATACGTGATGTCGCATCGCTCGGCGTCGAAGTATAAACGAGTCCTAAGACATAGTTTATATTTGCGACGCAGCACCATGACCGGCATAGATATCGATTTTCTGCGCCGCCGCATCACATTTATGCTTTGCCGCCGTAAACAGCTTTTTTTGGAATTTTCCGTATTTGGCTAATCGCGCCGCGCCGCCGCGGGAGTATAAAACCCCATAGTATAGCTGTAGACATGGTCTCCCACACCTAACGCCTTATTACCCGGTAGCCAGCGCTATTGATTTTTGCGCTGCTAGTCGATAATCGTGTCAGGGCTACAAGACGACCTAGTGGTAAGTATATACTCTGCATTTCAGCAAAACGGCGAGCGTGCACCATCAGTGTCCGACGACGAATCCTCCGCTGCTGAAGAGTTCGCCCGACAGGCAGATCTGAACTGGAGCGCGATAGGTAGTCGAGTGGAGGAGTTAGGGCCTGTTCATACTTCGCGACTGAGTCGCTAGCGCAGTGCATGCAGATCGATAGATGCTGAGCGATCACCCAGCAAAAATCGATACGTATGCTTTGCTCGGGCGACCAGTCGCGCCCTTGCGATTTATGAACAGGCCTCTGCACCAGCATAGCCGAAATTTGATGTGTTCCTGTTCAAGGGGGTGACACATGGTCCCTGGTGGACGCTCTTGTCGACGATGGAGAAGAGACGGTGGTGGAGAAGCTTGTCGCCCAGAAGGACTACGCGACGGCGTTTATGCTCGCGCGCGACAACGCCAATCTGATGCACCGCATCACTGAGAAGTACATAGCGGGTGAGTCTGAAGCACTGCAGCTAGAAAGCTCCAGTGCAGAACGAGCAGCGTATTCACGTTCAGAAGAGCTGGCAGCGCCACAGCGGCTTCTGTCGCTGATAGCGACCGACGGCTTCGACCAGCTGGTCGACACGTTCCCTCACGAGCAGTGGTCCCGTCTGCTGGCTCTGGTTCTGGCCAGAGCGGACCGCGCTCGGCTTGTTCATACTATGCGGAAGATCGCCGCCAAGTGGTTGGCTGAAGGAGGTATGTGTGCTTTAGGACTGGTTTATACTTGCGCCGCTGTGCGGCGCGGCACCATAGTCGGAATAGATTTCGATCGGGCGGCGCGAAAATCGATATCTATGGCGATTGCTATGACGCGCCACGTGGCATCGCAAGTATAAACTAGGGCTTAGTCAGGTTAGGGGTCGTTTATACATAGCTAGCTGGAGACTCGATGAGTCAACCAGTGGCTGAAGAATTTTAAGATTACTAGGAGCCTCAAGGATAACAGAAGGTCCATAGTAACCACTATTGCACCGCCTTCCAGTTATGAAAAGAAACAGGGAAGACCTGCAATGCAGCAACACGGGCAGGGGCAGCTCTTTTACAGCCTGCAGGTCACGAAAATGGCCACGCAACCGATTATGGCGACCCATTTCTGGGTGATATCCGAGCACGCGCCCAGTACCAGTACATGGAAGTCACTAGGGCGTTAATGGACCCCTCCGTTCCCGTCGGTGCTTTTGTTCCTCGGCAGGAAGGCGACCGCATTGATCGCCAGGGCGAAGCTCACAACCGTCTGGGTATTTTGGTCTCCAGAAGTGCTCTGTTGGCTCGCTTATACCCCGTTTTCAAGTCAAATGGGACACTTTTTAAATGAAATCAACAACTTCAAGGACAAACTGGAACTTTTTAGACCAAATTTGGCTAAACGGAACATCCTCCATATCAATACGACGTTTTCCAGGTTGTAGCAGACGTTTTCCAGAAGATTAAAATTTCTTGTTCAAGGAAAACTTATTAGACTTCTATTAAATTTAGTCTAAAAATTTCGTTTCATTTTTTATCTTTACCTTACTTTTATTATACTTAACTTAGGAGCTGTTTATACTTTTCGCGACAAGAGCGACTTGTCGCCCGTGCAAAACATGCATATCGATTAGAACCGAGCGACGGCGCTGTTGCTCCAGTCGCTCTTGTTGCTGCGTACGCCACGCACGCTTCGCTCTTGTCGCTGCTGTCGCCAAGTATGAACAGGTCCTTAAATTTGTATCTTTCAATTTTTTAAGTCTTCCTGTGAAGGATTTTAATCCACCGACTCCAGAAATGAGCCTACATTTTGAATGTTTACATTTTTTTATTTTTCAGGAAAAGTAGTGGCTTAAAGCTTACTTTGACCTACGGCGAAGCAGCAGTTCCTTAGTGCCAAAAGAAGACATCGCGCCAAACACCAGTCCAATAGCTTGTGATTTTCATTTGATTGATAGTGCAAGTGACGCATGATGTATGTAAAGTGCTGAAAGACAGCAGTTTTCTAGGGTATTAAAAGAAGAGGTCGCGCCATGCGCCCGTCTAGCTCGCCGTGAGGATTTATCCTAATCGGAGTGGGGCACATATCTAAAAAGTATGTAACAAATCGACTTGAGACTTGCCGAGCGGCTCCTGGAAAACACGATAGGGCCGGGGCGGTCAGGTGGCCAAGCCCCTCCAGCAACAGCGGGCACGCCCCGCAAGTGCGCGCCATACTTTGAATTCAAATGGACCAATCGCGCGGGTGCACGCCATGCTTTGAATTCGAACGTAAGGACCAATGAGGTCAATAGCGCCGGCAGCGCAATGCTGCTATTGGTGGAGGGGCTTGGCCGCCTGACCGCCCCGCCGCGATGCGGCAGAGAGCGCGACAGGTCGGGCACAAACCCGCTTAGTGCCATAAAACTTTTATAAAATTTCAAAGGGTGCGCGGGGCTTTTTGGGGCAGGTGAATTTAAAAATTTAAACCAGTTTTGGAGCAGAAATTCTGAGCTTCTCGAAGAGTTTAACCTGGAAGACGCTCGTTTTAATCAGGGAAATGTTCAGTTTGATTTCTAAAGCAACGGGGTTGTTTAAAGGTGTCGATTGAAAAGGAGCATCACGTAGATTACGAGGTATTCCAGGACAGGATGCAGTTCATGCAGCGTTTGCCGCCGTTCTTGCTCAGGATGTGGATCTGCTACTGGCCTCCAACCGCTCCTATTCGTCAGGTACGTCCCTGTGCACCAAATTGGATCACAAGCCACTGCTACCCTTTCAGAGGAAAGGGCGAAACAGGCTATGGTGCTGCGATCGTTGACGGGAGCCGATGTGAACGAAGAGTTCGAAAAAGTAGGCTGGCATCCTCCTTAGGACTCCCTTGGCCACCCACCGTCTGTCACCTGTTGTTTTAGCTTCTCTACACGTACTGCGAGGACCTTATTGCTGGTGGAGTTAGCGACGCGGCGTGGAGAATCCTCAGCAAAGTCAACACCAAAGATGAAGTACGCCCTATTCCATCTGTCCACAAGACCCTTCTTATGGTATGTTCGAGTTTTCAGCGTCTGCTGTCACTTCGCCACGATCTGTTCCTGATTTGCGGCGGCGAGGAGCGTACCATGACCAAGGAGCCCGAAAACCCGAGGTCGAGGCAGGTCCAGTCCATCAACAGCGCTCTTCATCCTTCAGTAAGTTATTCTCGGTTGTTCTTCTAGTGTTTATGGTGAGTTGTATGGTGAATCTTCTTCATTAATGGCCTAAAGCTTCGACATGGTCGTCGTCTTCAGAGGCCTGAACATGACGCATGACCGAAACTCTGCTGTACCGTGCGCAAAACGCTTTAGTCGTTTGATCAGTTCCGGAACCAGAAAGGGCACCACTAAAGTTCCTTGAAGAGAAGAGTAAACTCACGATTCGATGCATCAAGAGTGCCGATGTCACTCTGCGTTTGTAAGGTTAGTGAGGACGAACGAAACTTACTACACGGGAGTATTCCATACCTAGAGAAATAACGACCTTGCACGTCGCGCTGCATTCTATGCCTCACATCTGGGCACAAACGGCAGAAAGTCACGTGTGGATGAAAGACCTTCAAGTCGATTGTCCATACTGAGCTCTCTAGCGAAAATCCCGAACGCCTTTTCTTGCCGATACTATGACCAGATTCTGGATTTTCGCTAGAAAGCCCAGTATGGACGATGGCCTTGAACGTCTCTTAGTCGCACAACACGTTCTGCCGTTTGTGCTCAGATGTAAGCTGTAGAATGCAGCGCGACGTGCAGGGTCGTTATTTTTCTAGGTATGGAATACTCCCCTGTAGTAAGTTTCGTTCGTCCTCACTAACCTTACAAACGCAGAGTGACATCGGCACTCTTGATGCATCGAGTCGTGACTGTATTCTTCTCTTCAAGGAGTTTTAGTCCTGCCCTTTATGGTTGCGGAACTGCCAGAGTGACTACAGCGTTTGTTAGGGTGGAGAACAGTTTCTGTCTTGCGTCATGTTCAGGCCTCTGAAGACGACGATATCGAAACGTTAAGCCATTAACAAAGAAGTTTCGCCATGAAAGCCTCGTTTGGCACACTATTAGCACCTTGAGAGCTTATTATGCAGATCACGAGGGGAGAAGCTGAGATTCTCTATTGCTTTTTTGGCCTCTTTCGTTCAACACCACCTCGATTTTCAGGTTTCTCAGCAACGAAACCCAGTATTCACCCCGTCTGCCGCTGTGGGACCACTTCACCACCACACTCGACCCGCCTATCCGCCTGCCGCTCAGCCTTCCGGCATGACTCCCACGTTCTCGAATTCCAGCTACGGTGGCTATGTCCCCACGCCTGCCCCACCGATGCCTGGCACTCCGCCACTGTCCAGTTACCAGCCCGGTTACTACGCGCCAACACCCCCACCGCCTGTCCCCATGCCACCTCCTGTACCCGGTTACCAGCCCGCTGCTGCCGCTTCTATGTACACCTCACAACCTCCTGCTGTTCCGGGCTTCAGTCAAGCTCCGGCGCCGTTACCACCTCCACCAGTGGCTCCTCCGAACGTCCCTACAGGTAGCAGCTATGGCTATCCGGCTAGTCATGCGCAGCAGAGCTTCGCTCCTCCTGCTCCTGCACCGACGGCACAGGCGTATTCCCAGTCTTCGGTGAGTTTACTGAAGTCTGAGCTTCTGCTAGCAGTTTCCAGTAGTTAATTGTTCGGTTTCAGAGTCGGAGGTCAACGGTATCACCGTCCGGAGGTTCTGACGAAATCAGGGCACAGGTTAGTGTTGCTCATCTTGGATAAGACGGGGTGGAACGCACCACGGCAGTGCGGGAACGTAGTGATAGCCCTGCCTGTGCGGATGAGCCGGTGCCTGATTGGCTGCCTCAGTTACGGTATGAGCAGCGGGGCATTCTACACCCTCATGGTTGCGTTTTCGCGACATGTACCTAAGACGGTGTTGTACGACGCCGGTATCACTAAATGCTCCCTTTGAAGGGATCTGCCCATGGCTGGAACGATCCACCGGCTCTGGCCGCTCGAAAGCCAACACCTACGCCGGCTCCAGTTCTTGAGGTGAGCCTGGACTATAAATCAAAGGGAAATTTCTGCAAGCTGGGACGAGTGTGTGGCACAATCTCCTCTTTTAATGCGCTGAGAAACTGCTGCCTTTTCGCACTTCAGAATAAGTTTTAATCGTTTTTTTTTGCAAAAATATGGGAACTTTATAAAATTTTAAACAGCGTGATCAGTTATTAGGACAGGTGAATTTAAAGTTTTAAAAATTTTCTAATTTTTTTTGAGATTTATTCTTTGCCGTCTGATATAATAAAGGAAAAGCTCGTTTTAACTGGGCAGATGTTCGTTTTGATAAGGGATATCGATTTCCCGTGGGATCGCTGGGCACCAATCGATACGCATGCCTTGCCCTGTCGTTCCCTTCTCAAAGTATGAACGTGACTCCCAATCGTCGGTTTAAAGTCGGATAGATTTGAATCTGAAGCAGTCTATCTGGAATGAAGCGCACCGTTTCAAGGGACTTGGAGCGTTCATCTCGGTTGTTGATTGATGTGGAATCGTTACAGATAAACTGGAAGCCACTGGAACAGGCGCCAGTTTCGATCCCAAATGGCCTACCGGGAGCAATTAGCGGCACCCCGATTCGACCACCGTCGAGCGCCTCTTCCCACCATCCGCCGGAGCACAAAGAGATTCCTCAGGTGAGGTCCTGATTGCCTTCGCTGTTCAATCGCCAACATAATCGACTATTTCGTAAGGTTTTTAGGTCACATTAACTCCTGAAGATCAGGCGATTATGGACCGACTCCAGCAGCTGGTCGAGGCTATTCTGGCGGTGAATCGGACACCGGTAAGTCTAAACGCCCCAAAGAGGGTTTATACTTCGACAGGGAGCGGCGCGGTGTTATAAAAGCTATCAATATCGATCGCTTACGTTTTCTAATGGATACAGATACTTTTTTAATTGTCGCGCCACTATCAGCATAATTATGAACCCTATTTTTAACGGTTTCGATATATATTTGAAAGCTTGTTTCTTGAAGATGGCGATGCATAAGGCCGAAGAAGCGAAGAATCGGCTAGGATGCGAACTTGCGCCTAGACTGGCCAATGGAAAGGTTTGTTGATGAAGTTGAAGTGCAGACTAGTCATCCCTAACCACTTTTTGTTTCAGCTCTCGCTTACGATTCGGCAGCTACTGTGGCAATGTGCCGAACAGTCATCGCATGGAAACTACCGTGGAGCGACAGCTATCTGCGGTCAAATGGTCCGAACAGGCGGCGATTTTGTAGAGGTCAGTGCGTAGTCGTTTGATCCGTTTATACTTCCATCACCGCGCGACGTAATGCCGTGGATAGAGGGCATATCGATTGATCGCGTCGCTCACCGTTGGCGCCACCCGGTCGGAATGAATCGCGTGAACCAGCTACTAAACGCACCGCTCTTTATCGCGGTGGATGGGGCACAGTATTGCTGCCCAGTTGTCTTTATCAGGGTGCATTCGCACTTGTTTGTACTTTCTTACCGTGTTTTTCTTCTTTTTTGTCTATTTTTCGCTTTCTCCACGACAATTGTGCCCAATCACGTGAGCTCATCGCCGGCTATTCGAAGTGCGGATCTATCCTAGTCCGGGGGCCACATAACTAAAAAGTATTATATGTAACAAATCCACTTGAGATTTACCGAGCGGCTCCTACAGAGCAGTATGGGACTAAACAAGAAATGTCACAAAGAAAAAAAAAACGAAAAAAAAAATACATTTGTTGCGGTTGTAAGCAGGCAAAGTTGTGTGCCCTCCTCACCATGTTAGATCCTGGTTATAACATGTCAGGCCGCGGTCAGCACGCGGCGTCGGCTTCATGCGCCCTCCCCACGATGTTAGATCCTGGTTATAACATGTCAGCCGGCGGTAGGTACGCGGCATGCCTCTATTCCGTCGCTCTTTGCCCGCCGAGTCGGTTGTAATACCGCGGCGATTTTTTATTTTTTGTTTATTTTTTCGTTTTTTGGGGTTCTTTTAGGTTTCATCTTGTTCCCTAGGAGCCGCTCGGTAAGTCTCAATTCATTTTGTTACCTACTTTTTAATTATGTGCCTTTCCCCCCCCCCCCCGGACTAGGATAGATCCCGAAGTGCTTGTGACGCGTAAAACAGCGCGACGCGATGGAAAGAATTGCTCCGTATGGACCGCGTCGCCTGGCGATGGAGGTATAAACGAGGCCTTAAGCTAAACAAAGATAGGTAGAAAACTCAGATAAATGCGGTGCCTTTTTTGAGCGATTGACGGTGCTTGCTGAACGTTTTATTCAGGGATATTTTTCGGCGCCTTCGCTTTCGTCAGAGCATAACAAGAATGGAAGATTTGAAATACTACCCGACCAAACACCATTTTTACATACAAAGTACTAGCGCTCAGGAAGGCAGTGTTAGCGGTAGTTTATGAAAAAGTGTTGGTATCAGTTTTTAAGCCAACATGCTCAGATTTACAGAAACCCGAACTTACAAGGGAAGGGTCTAAAGCGTATGTCCGAATGGGGAATGCGAGTCGTATAGGAAGAATCTCACTTTTAAATTAGTATAAAAATGCGATTCACCTTTGCAAAGTCGTTAAATCAAACGAGTAATGTTCCATAACGCTTCCTATGGAGGCGCGGCGGCGGCGCTATTCAGAAATTTTTGAACAAGTTACTTGCGCCTTTTACCCTCGAAAACAAGTTACTTGCGACTTATCGCTCACGGTTAACTAACTTGCAAGCCTGCACCCAGGAATTTTAAACTTGCACGCAGCTAACTGTATTGCAAGCTTGCAAGAAGCTTTCGTGCAAGCTTGCACTGCAGTAAGTTGCGTCCTCACACGCGCACGCGGTCATTCGGTAGCGTCCTCACACGCGCACGCGGTCGTACGGTATGTTTCGAAATCGGAGCTGCTCTACCGGACAGTCTTGCCATTCATTCTGTCATCTTCCTTGTTTCCTCCCTCATCTCGTTTAGCTGTTTGCATTTGTAAATCCATTTTCTAATTGGTAGAAAGGCTATAGCGGTGGTCAATTGTATGCCCGCGATGCCTATCTCGAGATGTAGTTCGGAGCGCGGTGGATAGTGGCGGGCTTCATGAGGAGCTAGGGGTACGATCCCCGTGCATTACACCGTCTCTACATTTCAACTGATCGCTTGACTTTGAGGGGTTCTGAAGTCCACGCAGTTTTCGGGCGTTTTCTGCACGTTTTTCAAGCTGTATGCTGTGGAAAGTAACCTTGTTGCGAGATTGTTTGTTACTGATCGGATTTCAACCATAAGACAATGGAAAAGATGTTCAACATGTTGCTATATGATCGCTCAACAACAGTGATAAACAGGCACAAGTGCTGAAAATCTTTCTTATTGCCTTGTGCTTAAAACCGGCCAGTATCACAGCTGTGGCCTCAGTACAGAACAGAACACGAGGAGTAATATTTTTTCAAGTTATTTCCTTTATACATCCCGGGCTACTTGTTATCCTTCCCGTATCTTATCACACTCCTCTCAACCACAATCACTCTCATTCCTTACTCTTCCACATCCTCCCGTAGTGACCACTCCGGCCACTCAGTGCGCCTCAGGGTAGAGGTTCGGATGTCCCCTACTTTCTCCACCCTCAACACAATTCATCTTCCAACAGCATTCTCCACAACATTTATTTACTTCAAACCACAGTACATTTTAATGAGAACGTGATCTTTCACGGACTTGTCCCGCTCGCTCATCCATTTCCCCCGCCATCCTGGAGCGGGAATAGGATCGATGCTCCGAGCGGATACGGTGGCGATGCCGATTGCGGGAACAGCGGCCGCTCAGGCCATCGGAGCATGCGTGACCTCATCCGTTGCGGCCGTGGCGCTCTGCGTTTTTGGTCTGGCTTGGGGACCGCACTCATCTGTAATGGACAAGCATACCCTTGCACCCTTACCGAAGCATATGCCTCGTCTTCCACACGCACCGACAGGACAGGATGCATCATCATCACTGGAACAATGCTCTGGGGGCTCAGGCCACAGTCGTCGTCGCAGGAGTCGTTGCCGGTGGTGGAGGAGTAACCATGACTATTTTTTTTTTGGGGGGGGGGGGGGTGGGAGGGGTTGCGGTGACGTGGCGCCCTACTGCCCCCCCCCCCCCTCCGACGATCAGAGGCGTCGCTCCGGTGCTCCACATTGAAATGTCATCGTACTCGAGGGGCCTCCTCATATACTCCTGCCTATCTCCCTTCTTCCGTATCACTTCCATTGCAATCAACTCTTGATCTCTTTTGATTCTGCACATATCCTTTCATTCGCTCTGTTTCCTTCCGTTTGCGGTTCGATCTCCGCACTTTCTCTGTCTCCGCGGCCTTCCCGGCCTCAGTAAGCTTTTTTTTCTTTCTTCTTTTCCATCTTCCTTAAATGATAGTCATCCACCTCTTTCCAAGCGATAGGCACCTTTATCTGGTCAACGTACACCTTACGCTGTTCGGTTCCAAAGTTACTTCATACGTCCTTGTTCCAAAAGTCTTTATAATTATCCCAGGAATCCACCTGTCACCTGTATTACTATAATCTAGCACGTATACTTCCTTCCAACTCTATATTTCCGCTTTTTTACCTCTGTCATACTCCTTCATCTTCAACGCATATTTACTCATAATCTTCTCATTTCCAGATCGAACACTGTCCAACGTTCCAAGATTACGCTCTAGTAGAATTGCTGCTGGCGATTTCCTAGTCGATACGTGTGGAGTCACACGGTATTCAAACAGAAGATCCCACACCGCGTTTTTCTTCGGTCTTTTTCGGTGGTCCATTATCAGATACGAGTTGTTCGAGCAATTCGTTTCTGCTAAAGATTTCCCTCAATTCTCCGCACCGAACCAACCACATGGCGGGTTGGTACCACGTGCATATAAGTGATCACCTCCAGCGCCGCAGCCGCGACTCCACAGATAACTTTGCGGACCACAACTCGTTCGGTTTAACAACTTGGGTAAGACGAAACATACCTTTATACAAATTGAAGGGTGAAGATCTTTCTTTATGTCTCACTTCTCCCGTTCAGACATGCGCTTCAAATCCATCCCTTGTTAGACACCATTAGGACTGTTGTGCATACCGGAGAACAATATCCGTCATAAGTGGTTTCTCTGAGAAGATCTCAGCTGTTTCACGTCAGGGAGGTAACCTCCTCGCGGGTATGTAAGAAGAGGCAGTAGATAAAAGGTTTATTAGCAGAGAATACAACAACTCCAGAGGTGAACAGAGGCTTGTGAGAGGTAAAGCGGCAGCCGGGGGCCGGATGGCTTTTGGCGCATCCGCGCGGCGTTAGGGCCCGTTTATACTTCGACGCCGAGCGACGCGACGCCACGCATTGTTGTCAAATTGATCGAACGCGTCGCTCAATCAATATAGCCGCATGCACACTTTGCAGCGGGCAGCGCGCAGTGGAATGTGGGCGGAGCTGGTCCCGCACACTGCGGCACTGTTGAACTGCGCCGCGGCCGCACGCAGCGACAGCGAGGAATGCCCGGGTCACTCCTCGCTGTCACTGTCGCTGCGGCCGCTGCCGGCAGCACTGCGGCAGCGAAGTGTGCACAACCCCTCACTGCGGGCTCCGCTGCCGCAGTGTGACTCCGCCCCTCCGCGCTATGCTTCAGCGTGGCTGCCGCACTGCCGCAGCGGAGTGTGCACGCGGCTTAAGGCCCCCACAGAGTTCTGCGGCAGCGCCGCCGCCCTATGCTTAACCATAGAGCAGAGACGCAGAGCTCGCCGCCGGCGGCGTCCCTGCCCTATCCTTAACCATAGCGGCAAGCGGCGTTGCCGCAGAACTCTGTGGGGGCCTTTATGGTCACTATACATGGCGTCGCGTCGCTCGGCGTCGAAGTATAAACGGGGCCTTATATGCGTCGGTTCCCGCCACGTTCAAATTCAAGCACAGTTTGGCGGGGAAACGTCGGCGCCAAGCGGGGGAGTTGCCTATCGATCACGAAGTATAAAGCGCGCTATGCTATCAATAGTCATGGCGAACGTCCTGGTAGTTGGTTAGATCAAGAGTGGAGGTCCCTAGGCGATTTTCTTCACGAGTTTACACTTCTGAACGACTGTTTCAGGTGTCGGCGTTCCTTCCGGCGCTGAAATCGCTCTTCTCTCTGGCGCAATCGACATTCGCAAGATAACCCAGTCGTCCCGCCTAGCGTCGCTCTCCAGCATGGCCATCTACTCAATATTTAAGTGTGTGATAACCAAATCTAGTGATGATACCATCTATTCTATGCGACTTTTACTTGTTACGAGTTCAGCCTATGTGTACTGAAATTGGTTTGGAGTGGACTTTCTTCTTGAATCCTACGTGTCAAGACGTGCTTCGCCACACGGCGTAAACCATTTGAAGAGACTTCAAATTAACGTCGTTGTTTTTCTATTGTTTCGAATAAATTTTAATGAATTAATTGTACAACTCTGCAGATTTATAGTGTAGGTCTTCAACTGCATCCGCTCCAGACCTTAAGGCCTCTTCCGCCCTCTGCGCGAAGAGTGCGCCGGTGTTTCTGCGATGGGTGTCGCTGAAGAGGCATCATTGAGGTTTATATGTCCTTTCATAGTGTCGTGACGATCACGACTAATTTGGATTTCGCGCCGTACCATCTCGAAGACCGCCCGTCCGACACTACCGCACCGCGCACCAGTGGATTCCCTCGGGCCTAAATCCTTGTTCGCCTACTTCGACTTGCTCCTCGCCGTACCCCGTTCACCGTCCGCCGTCCCGCCATACAGATCCCGTCAACCGAATCTCAGGAGACGAAGAAAATAAGCTGTGAGAGTAACTGCTTCTAACCACCTAAATGACCACCACCGGTGCCCGGCCGATGCACCATGTTGCACCGGTGATGGCCATTTAGGTGGTTAGAAGCAGTTACTCTCACAGCTTATTCTCTTCGTCTCCTGAGATTCGGTTGACGGGATCTGTATGGCGGGACGGCGGACGGTGAACGGGGTACGGCGAGGAGCAAGTCGAAGTAGGCGAACAAGGATTTAGGCCCGAGGGAATCCACTGGTGCGCGGTGCGGTAGTGTCGAACGGGCGGTCTTCGAGACGGTACGGCGCGAAATCCAAATTAGTCGTGGTCGTCACGACACATGGTCAGAAGCGAAACGATCGCTCACCTTCAGGTTTCATGGGTGTGTTTGGTTTCCGTTTGCGAACACGATCAGCCACAATCTGAAGAAGTTGAACAACAATCGTGTCAGCTAGTGAGTCGGAAGCGCTAGCGAGAGAACCTGCGAGACATCCTGGATGGTCGGATCAACTTGGTCGTCCTTGAGGTGGATCCGAATCGTGCCCTCCATGTCATCATCAGCGTCCTGAGCGTCTTGCTCGTCTTTTACCGTCACTATTTGATCGCTTTCCACTGAAGCATGACAGGTCCAGATCTTTATTCTTACAGTTGGAGAAACATTCCCAATTCTCGAAACCGGCACGGCAACGCCATCTGTTATGCCAATTGCTGCGCGGCGTGTCATATTGAGGATTACCAATATTGATTGGCCACGTGATCTAATCGATGTTGATAGACGGGTAGGCTATTCGTTAGAGGCGCGACAACTCGTCTGTGCGAATTTTGCAGTAGGTCACATGCGAAAGCAAACGGACTTCGCGTAGTGAGGAGAACGAACACTCGGCAAGACCCATGTTCGATAAGAGCTATCGCTCTGAAGGGCTACTAGTTACCTGAAGTCAGTGGATGAGAGCGTGGAACCCAACTGTGCACTCCCCGCTAAAGGCTGTGAGCAGTTTTAACATAGCATATACAGGTGCGCCATAAATATGGTCACTCAATAAAAAGCGAATTACTCACGAGGAATTTGTCAGGAAATAGCGAAACTTCCTCAACAATTCGATAACAATCTAGTTTTCGATAACAACACGCAAAATGGATATCATCTAATATGATCTTCCTTGGCACGAATGACAACCTTCAGACGCTTAAGGTAGGACTCAACGGCACGCAAGGTTGCTTGCGGAATTTCCTTCCGTGCTTTTTCCCGTGAAGATTTCAATCCTGGAATCGTAGTGCGCCTTTTAGTGCAAGCTTCTCCCTCTAGCACGAACCAACGCAGTAATCCATAACTCAAATCTTACGAGTTTGTCGGCCGTTAAGAAACAGGGATGAAGTTGGGGAGATTCTTTGCGCATCACTCCTGAGTCTTCTTGGACAAATGAGCGGGTGCGCCGTTCTGGTGAAAGGTCCATGTTGTATTTCCAGAGTGTTCTTGAGCCTAGGGAAGCAACTCCTCCATCACAATGTCGTTCACGTAGACATTGTGTTGACCTTGGCTTCTTTTTCAATGAAAACCAATCGTGTCCGCCCTGTGGCGCAAACTCCGGCCCAAACCATCAGGGAAGCTGCATGAGAGTTTCTGTTAACGGTGTCTGCACCCTCACCACTTTTAGCTAATAACCGCAAGTTTTGGCGGTCAAAAGGCTGCTCAATTGAGAAAAGTTTCTCATCGGTGAAGAGCGTCATGCAGTGGTCGTGCCGCTTGAGGAGTTTTGTACATTTTTTCTTCTTCCTTCGATCTGTGCAGGCGTTTGTCCGTGCAGTTGACGGAACTTGTGGGGGTATAGTCCAAGTTCATTCCTAGCAACTCGCTTCATCGTCGTAGCCCATACATTGAGCCCATGCATCTTTCTCATGCTGCGGCCTGGATTCCACTTGAATTGTTCTTTCACGATTTTTCAAAGACTGCTCGTAGCTACGTATACCGAGCAGCCAGGTTGGGAACGATCAACGAGAGAATTACGTTCCACACAGCGATAGACTGTCATCTTGAGCAGCTTCAGCAGACGAGCGATGTTGGGAACAGAAAGTCCTGACCTTCTCGGATCTAAGATTGCGCCTCTGTGATAACAAGACTTTACCATTTCTGATAGAAGCAGTGTGGAGATGCAAAAAACATTATGTACGGTCAAGATGACACGTAGAATCCGAAGAAACAATAGAAACATGAAAACGTTCACAAACAAATACAAAAAATGACGCGCGAAAAAGTGACCATATTTATGGCGCACCCTGTATTTATGGACCACCACACCACAAATTGCGGGTTAGCGGCGGAAGCCGCAAAGCCTGCGAAGGAGCAAGCAATGAAAACCAAACAAGTACAAGAGAGTTATTACAATAGAACGGAGCCTTCTCTCTCCCCCTCCCCTTGGGTGGGCTCTGTGTCAAACATTCTAAGCGTAAGGCCCCGTTTATACTTCGTCGCGGCGCGAGGCGACGCCGCGTATAGTGGCCGTATTGATTGTGCGACGCGATCGATCAATTTGGCCTCATTGCGTGGCCATCGCGTCGCGCCGCGACGAACTATAAGCGGGGTCTAAGGTTCATGACGTGGATGGAACTGTGCTCTAATCCAAGTTTCGTGCTCCAAAAATCTAAACCGTCTTCCCTTCTGTTTGCATCGCCTAATTCTTGTTTGAGGAGTTTCATATACTATATTGATGGGCAGTTGCATTCATTTGCTCTCCCTACACATTGACAAGGTTGGCGAAATGTTATGTTGCTTAAAATTGAAAATTGTGCACAGAACTGGTGTGGTCTACTTCCGCGGTGAATGGTGATAGTCCATCGATGCAGTGTTCTTGAGCTGTTCACCAAGATTGTTAACGTCTTTTATTAGGCTGACGTTTCGGCGAGTTTCGCCTTCTTCGGAGCCTGGAAAAGTAGCATAGCTGATCTTCAAGAATTTGTGAGGATTGCTGAAATCTCTCCCAGAACCTTGAAGGGGCAGCTAGTCCGGAATCGTGCCTACGATAGATTCTGCTCAACTCCGTCCTGCAGTGTTTGCCCTAATGGGAAAGAGGGAGATTGCATGACATCTGGTGTGGTTTATCTCATGTCGTGCAATGAGTGCGGGGAGGACTACATAGGGGAAACGGGCAGACCCCTTTGTGTCAGAGTCAAGGAACATCTAGATGGCCTTATGAAAGGCAACGTCTTGACTCCTTGGGGAGAACACAGGATGCGATGCCATGCAGGCGCGATACCGCAGGTGTCCGTGTCGATTTTAGCCCGAGAAAATGACATCTCGGCTCGCAGGACACTGAAGGCACTTTGGATCACGGCTAGGAATCCCCAGGTCAATTGTAAGGAGGAGTGTCTAGCGGTAACGCAAGAACTGGCACCCTTCATTGAACTCTGTAGGTTCTGATCCACCGTTCGATCTGATCTACAGGGATATATAAGTCGGGTGGTCCCGGGGTGTCGCGTCTCGCGACCACGGCGCTCCCCTCCATCCTCCTGCGGGCGCGCGGCGCGTCTGCGAGCGGCCCCTCGCGCGGCCTGCCCCCGCCTCCGCTGGATTGATCCGCGGGCGGGGCGCGCGCACCGGAACGGGTATATCCCGCTTCCCGCGCAAGCCGCGGGGTCCATTCGACGCCTGCATCGACCGCGAGCGGCCGCGCTCGCCAACCAGCTCCACTTCAGCCGCCGGGTGTCTGGTCACCGCGTCGTCCCTGCATTGTCCGGCATCGACTGCCGGTTGGATGGGAGGCGACCCTTCCTGGAAGGGTCGCCAGGGCTGAGGGCGCGGAGTGCCTTGGCACAGTGAAGCGCCCGGCCCATCCTGGTCCCAATCTTCTTGTTCTGCCGGCTGCGATTTCATCATCCACGTGTCCGGCCTATCCCGTTCCTACTATGTCGGCGTTGGTATTGAGATAAACCTATGAAGGTGTGCGGTGTGCAAGCGAGGGAATGCGGTGAGTCCGTTGCATAACGTGTCTGGTATTGTCGCTATTATTGTTATCGTTGCTGGGTTGCCGGGGAAAAAGCCCGTTAAGCCCCTCGCGGGGTCCGGGCAGGGGGGCAGACTCTGGCCCCCTGCCTGGACGTCGCGAGGGCAGTGTTGTTGGGAGTCGGGCTGGCAACCCAGGGCTAGGGTAGTATTTTCCCCCTTTGGTCTCGAGCTGGCTGTAACCCTGGGGCTGAAGGGATGCAATTCAGTGGGGAGTGAAGGGATGGACCCGGGGAATCCCCACTACGGGAGTGGCACTTCAGGGCATGGGACCCGTCACCTTCCCGGGGCGCTGGGCCTTGGCAGCTTCGGTTGCCCCATGGGGTAGGTTGGTGTCCCACGTGTTGACGGCACAGCCGCTGCACTGGGGCCGCCGACTTGCAACATGGTGCATCGGACGTTGGCAAGCGGACCCGTTGGCCAGTCGGTCTGGAGACAGCCGGCTGGCTGTAAAAACGGCCCTGCCACGCCCGGTGCAGGGGCTGTGTTGCCCTCGGGGCCTGTAGGCTAAGGGGTCTTTTGCAGGGATTGGGGCCAAAAGTGGACAACAGAGGGCCACGGCCGGGGAGGCAACGGCGCAGGGGTCCAGGCTGGACTGTGGCAACCAGCCAACTTGTGCGCCGTCCCCGGGCGTGCAGTCCCTTGGGATTCCTCAAGGCCAGGGGCCTTTCATGGGGGTCTGGCGACGCGCTGGGCGTCTGCGACGGGTGGGGCCATGGCCTAGTCTCAATTAGTACCAGGTATGGGTAAGTCCTGGTCGCACCTAAGGGGAAGCGCTTCCATCCACTGCCGTACGGGCTGGCCACCCGGTTAGGTAGCGTGGTAAAGGTGTCGGTTGGTAGCCCCGTCGCACGGTCCTCAGTCCCCCCTCTCGTTTAGCTCCCTGGGTTCCTTGGGTTATCCATGCCCCTTCATCCCCTCCTTCTTTAGCACCCTATACACCTACAGTTGGCCCCCATAGCTCTTTTGGGCTCCGTCTGTAGGACGGACGAACTGGGTCCCCCTTCACAACTTCAGGCGTCAATTCAGCAAGTGAGGGGTTGCAGCCACCCCCCCCCCCTGTAGTATATTTCATAGCAACAGGTAACTCATCACATTCCCTGCACCTAGCGTGGGTTTATCTCAAACCTTGCCATTTCATTTCACTCTCCCCTCATTCTTTTGCCTCTCTACCCATTCTCCTCTATTCTCCAGTCATTTCCTTTCTCTATCTCCCTCAGTTCCTTTCTTCATCCCCTTAGTTAGCCTTTTTCTATTTTTCAGTAGTTGCTTACCTTATCGTAGTTCCCTCTTTTCTTTAGCTCCCATTACCCTTCTCTCTTAATATTTCTATCCTTTTCTTCTTCTTCATTTCCTCCCCCTGGCGCTTTACTGTATTCGGGACGCGAAGTGCTCTCAGCCCCCATCCATTCCATCTCCTCATCCATCCGCTCGTTACCTCGCGCCACCACGGGTGTCCGCCGTCAGGCGGCCCCGTGAGTCGTCATTTATAGTGCGCATTTCAGGTAATCGCAGTTGTTGACTCCGACGATGACGACGATCGGTTCTATCAAGACCCAGATCACCAAGGCGGCGAAGGCGCTGAGGGCCTCAATGGAAGAGGCCGAGAAGCTGCGGACGGGGCAAGTACCATCTGACGCCCCCGCAGGTAACTCCGCGTGGGTCGACCCCCTCACGTGGTCGACCATTGGAAACGCGTACCTCCGACTAAAGCGACGCATCGAGTCGCTGGAGGAGCGCTGGGAGCGAGCTGAAGAGTTCGCTTTGGAGCAGGCTGAGGACGCGCCCGGCGTCCTCGAGGAATTCCGCGCGCATTGGACAGCCAATGGATGCGCGGAGTCCATCGAGGAAGCCGAAAGGCTCGTACTCGAGTTGGGTACTGCTCGAGTGCAACTCGAAAGGCAAACTCCCTCCAGTGGTGGACTACCAGAGGTCAATTCAGTTGCCGACTCGGTCGGAGTTGAGGGTCGTCAGCCTTCCACTCCATCTCAAGAGCGACCTACCGACCGAGGCTCGGCACAGCCACGCTCCGGCCCAGGGGAGGAGCAGCTGGCACCGCGGAGGGAGAGTCCACAAACTCCTTCTGCCCCCATGGCCAGCCTTAACGGGCTCCCTGCAGGCCAAGGAGCGTCAGCATACTTCAGCCATGACCCAATTCAGTTAGTGAAGCTTCCACCATTCGAGCTTCCAGACTTCAACGGAGATATGCACGCCTTCCCAGAGTTCTGGGAAATGTTTGCCGTAGCAGTTCATGATAACCCAACCGTCCCAATTATTTCGAAGTTCCTATATCTCAAAGGCAAACTTAAAGGCGAGGCATACAAGCTTATCTCCCCACTTCAGTTTTCCGAATACAACTATCAACAAGCAGTTCAGCTGCTGAAGAAGACGTACATGCGCCCTGACATCTTGCGCATCCAGCTCGTGCAGGAGCTTCAAGCTGTGCCGCCGGCGCACGACATTCCCACGTCACAGCGTACCACATTGTGTACGCTGAAGGCGCTGTGGGTGCAGCTGGAAAAGCTCGGAGAACACCCTGCCTCTACTGCGCACAAGTGCACGATAGGAGAAAAATTCCCACTGCGCACGATGGAAAAAGCTGGTGAACTCAAGAACGCCGGCGAGGACTGGACAGTCAACCACCTATTGGACGCTCTTGACCAGGTCATCGACCGCCAAGAGGCGCTCCAAGGAGTCCACCCAGCCTTGGCGTTGGCACACGTCACCCAGCAGCACAGTTCACGCTCGCCATCCCGAGCAGAAATACGGCGTCCGTCACCACGCCGTCACTACACCGAACGGCGTAGGAGCCACTCACCAGGGAGGGACAACATATCCAAAAGGCGTCGCTGCCCATTCTGTATTCGTGGAAAACACGAGCCGGAACGATGCTATGAAGTCCCAACGCAGCACGCCCGAAGGGAAATCGTCAAAGACCGTCGACTCTGCTGGAAATGTCTCAAGCCCGGACATCATAGCAGCGACTGTACGGCGCCATCATGTCAGTACTGCACCCGCAGACATCACAAGTCGCTATGCTATAGGCGAGGAAACTCGCAAAGTCCGGCGCGTCGAAACACCTCAAGACGGGATCGTTTCTCAAGACCACGTTCACCCCGTCGGAGATCTTCCAGCACGGAGTCTCGCTATTCAAACGGCAGACGGTCACGTTCGTCCAGCTGGTCCTCCAGGACCCCCTCCCCTCGTAGAGGCCGTTCCCCTGAACGCCGGGACTCTCCCCATCCGAGAGTCGGGTTTAGAAACCCACCTGTTACTTCAGATCCAGTTCAATCTCATCATTACACCACGACATCCCTGGAGACAAGCGATTCGAGCGATAGCGAGCTCGAGCAGCTTCAGGAACCAGGGTCGCAGACTAGAGTTCACGTCGCGATCACTCCAAACGCGTCCGCCAAAACGGTCGCATGCAGGTCGCGATCACCTGGTAGGGAGCCTCGGCTCATGATTGTCGAGGCACTTACGCACAACTTCAATACAAAGGCCGATCAACTTCTTACTGTCTTCTTAGATAGTGGAAGTCAGCACAGTTTTATCTGTAAAGATACTGCGCAATCCCTCGGCTTGCGACTCAAACACCCTAAAATCATTACAGCCATTACATTCGGTGGATATCAACACACCGAAAAGTCCTACCAGGTCAAAATCACACTTCAAAACCCAGTCACGGGTACCCCGGTGAGGTTGAAACTCTGGACACGCACTCACATTACATCTGTGCCAGACAGCATGAGCGTCAAGACCACTCCACAACACCAAAAACGTCCCCGAACAGGCTCCGTAAACGTCGATGTTTTGATAGGGATGGACTACTACTGGAGTGTCGTCGACCTCAACCGTAATCGTCAGCTCCCATCGGGTTTAGTTAAGTCATATACCAAGCTGGGTCCACTTCTCTCCGGTCCAAACGCACCATTTCCTCGAGTCCTTTCGACTTCGGTCGATCAAAAGGCGATCAATGCAGATACGGACTCTGTAGTCCGTAGACTCCTCGCCCTAGACTCAGAAGGATTGGACGAGGACCGTGACACCGCGGACTCAGAAATAATTCAGCAATATTACAATACAGTTAAGGTAATTCAAGGTATGATCCACGTGCAGTTCCCTTGGAAAACCAACCATCCTCACCTGCCGGACAATAAGGCGCTCGCAATGCGCCGGCTCGAAAGTCAATACAATAAGCTCCACGTCAATTCCAAATTATGGAGCGAATACAGCAATACATTCGAGCAACAGTTGAAATCCGGCATTATCGAGGAGGTTACACAAGATCCGACAAAAGGGACTCCCGTGTATTACATACCCCACCAGGCTGTCATCAAAGAAGACAGCAACACTACAAAACTTCGCATCGTATTCGATGCGAGCAGTCACATGAGAGACGCTCCTAGTCTCAATGACTGCATACATCAAGGGCCAACAATGTTGCCCGACTTGTGCGGAACATTGCTCCGCGCAAGACTCACTCCAATTCTCATTACAGCCGGTGTCGAGAAAGCATTTCATCAGATCCGACTACAGGAGAGCCAGAGGGATGCGACGAGATTCTTGTGGCTAATCGATCCATCTAAGCCACCCACCAGGGACAACATCCGCACCCTCAGATTCACGCGTATTCCATTCGGCGTGAACGCTTCTCCTTTCCTCCTGAGCATGTCCATAAAATATGCCCTGGAGAGAAACCAGGACAACAGCCTTAGGGAGGAGATCCTTGCCAACACGTACGTAGATAACCTTCTCATCGGCGCCACAAGCACCGAAGAAGGCATCTTAAAACAACGGCAATGCAAGGATGTATTCTCCAATATGGGTATGAACCTTCGTGAGTTCATGTCCAACAGCCAGGCTGTGACAGAATGCGTTCCTGAAAAGGATCGCATGAAAAGGACACCAGGAGCGACAGTTAAACTTCTCGGCATTCGGTGGAACCCCAATTCAGATCAATTACAGGTGCCTACCAGAGCGTTGAAGGCAGTCAATTCAAAGCGAACCGCCTTAAAGGCGCTCGCATCGACGTTCGATCCTCTTGGGCTCTTAACCCCTCTTTTCGTTTCAGCGAAAACCTTCGTTCAAGATCTGTGGCTCAAGAAGACTGACTGGGACACGCCTCTGGACAAAGACACCATGGCCAAGTGGAACGACATCATCCACGGCATCTCCGGATTCGTTGGAACCGTGCCAAGATACGTCGCGAGCACTTCGGAATGCAGGTATAATTTAGTTGTTTTTTCAGATGCTTCGAAACGGGCATTCGCAGCGGCGGCATACCTAGTATGCAGGCCGCTTCGCGGAAAGCCCTTTAGTCACCTCATCTATGCTAAGGCTAAACTCGCTGCGCCGGAGAAGACCACCATCCCGCGACTAGAATTACAAGCTTTAGTCTTGGCCGTTAAGATCGTTCGGTTCCTGAAGAAGGAGCTCACAATTCAGATTACTTCAGTTCAGTTGCTGTCTGATTCGCAGATAGCATTATACTGGATTCATTCCAAAAAACAGCTCAAAACCTTTGTTCATAACCGCGTGAAACTTATTCACGAGGTCAAAAATGAGCTGGAAACGGCCAACATCCATTGCCGTTTCTTTTACGTCAATACAGACCAAAATCCAGCAGATTGTGCCACCAGAGGTCTTACGGCCTCAGAGATCAAGAATCATATGTGGTGGCATGGGCCCAAGTATATTCTGCAATCACCATCTTCTTGGCCCAATTCTAACATGGATTTCACTTCAAACGTTCCAGTCTCCAAAGAGGCGGAAGTTGAGTTCAAATCTATCACTTCAGTCTCAATCCAGTCATATAAGTCGTTCGTACCATTCGAACGAACCAATTCATATGCGAAACTCGTTCGGGTGACGGCCTATGTGCTCAAGTTTGTAGCTAAACTACAATCTCTCCGTGCCAAAAGGCACGAGGGCCGACCACCGAACGTAAATCGCACTATCAGTCAGTTCACTACGTCACCCTGTATTACCACAAGCGACTGGAAGGCAGCAGAGCTTGTCGTCATCCGCGAACACTATCGCGAGAGCTCTGACCAGCTGCAGAGTCGCGTGGTCCAGAAATTTCAGGTTAACCAGAGCGCTGACGGGATCTACCGCGGAACGTCACGGATGGCCCACGCAAGGATTCGATCAATATCAAGTAATCCTATTTTACTTTTACCCTTCCATCCGTTGACACGCATGCTGATAACTTATTATCACGTTAAACTACTCCACGCGGGATCCCAACACTTGATCTCTGCGCTCCGGAATGAGTTCCTCATTCCTAGGGTCCGTAGGCTCGTCGCTAATGTTATTTCAGGTTGCATTATCTGTCGGCGACACCAGGGTCGTCACTATCCGTACCCGAGATCGCCTGATCTACCCGCTGAGCGAGTCAACCAGAGTCGACCATTCGAAAACACCGGTCTCGACTACTTTGGACCGTTTCTGATCCGCACCGCCGACAACAAGGACCAAAAGACGTGGGTTTGCTTATTTACTTGTATGTCTACTCGGGCAATTCATTTGGAATTAGTTGCAGACAATACAACAACCCACTTTCTCCTAGCGTTTCGGCGCTTTATATCGCGACGAGGCACTCCAAACCTCGTAATAAGCGATAATGCGCCCACCTTTAAGCTAGGACGAGAAGTCCTTGTAAATGAGTTACGTCAATTCATGGAGGACAGGGCAGTCCTCGATTTCAGCTCATCATCGGGATTCGAATGGCGCTTTATCACTCCGTTATCGCCGTGGAAAGGAGGCTTTTACGAGAGGTTGGTAGGCTCGGTGAAAACCGCGTTGAAGAAGACAGTTCATCGCAACACTCTCGACCTTTGGAACCTCCAAACGCTCCTTACGGAGATAGAATCCACGCTAAATACGCGCCCACTAACTCCACTTTCAGGCGAAGCGACGGAACCACTTCATATCCTACGGCTCATCGATTTGGTTAGCCCACAGTTCAGTTTAGGACACTTAGGAAGTCCTAAGATGGCAGTCACTTCAAGGGACCCGTTCACTGTTACGGAGTCCCAAGAATTCCTCGTTTGCCAATACAGTCTCCTCAGAGACTCCCTTAAAACCTTCTGGGAGTTGTGGCATAAGGAGTACCTGCAAGCGCTTGCGGAACGGAATCAAATCCGTTCTGCGAAACAACAGAGCGCAGCACGACAGCCACATGTAGGAGACGTCGTTCTAATTCAGACGGACAATACTTCGAGGTCTAATTGGCCGCTGGGACTGATCGTAAAGATCAACAGCTCAGCCGACGGCTCGGTAAGATCTGTAGGGGTTAAAACGGGCAAAAATAAAATTCTAGATCGATCTGTGAACCAGCTGATCCCCCTCGAAGTCGTCGCTGAAGACACTGCTCTCGTCAAGACCAAGAAGCAGCCCGGCACGCCAACAAGGACCCAACCGCCTCGAAAGGCGAAGAAGACCTTCATCAGATGAGTTTCTTCCATTTTGTCCGTCGATACTGTAGTTTCGTCCCATTTCATGTGTTTCGCAATTTTATTGCGCTCCAGTTGCACTTTGGCCACATCACTAGGGACCTCTGCGGCTTATTTCCTTGTTCGCTTTTCTCTTAGTGTTCCCTGTAGAATCTTCCTCTTTCATCACCTCTCTGCTTGTTCTTCCTTTTCTCCGTATCTCCTTCCCTTGTTTTCCTCCTTCTCTATATATTCTCACCTCTCGGGCAGACTCCTCTGAACATTACAGTACCCGTGCTACGCCGCCGGTGAAACAACCTTAGGATACAGCCGCTATGGCTCGCGCTCTGACCTCATCGCGCTCATTCTCCACCATAGTGGCAGCGCTCGTTAGTCGCACTCCTATCTCCACCGGCAGCACGTCCTCCGTCATTACAGTCTGCCCATTAGCACCATTTCACTCCCCTTTTCATTTCCTTGCTCCTCTAGTTTTCTCCTTCCAATTTCTTACTCTACTCCCCTTTGCCTATATCCTTAGTCCATCGTTCTTTATCCTCTTGTGTGCTAAACCGACTCCTTTGGCTCCTAACACCTTCATTTCTCCTGCACCTTCTCGCATTTTCTCTTCCCTCAGGTTTCTCCCCTAGATTTCCTACTCTACCTCCTCCTTCTTCTATCCCTTGTGTTCCAAATTATTTGTTTTTGCTGTTCGGGGTTCCCTTCGTTTCACTTGTCCATGTTCGCCACTTCATCGTTGTCCACGGGCTCCCGCATGATGACTCATTCTTGCGAGGCACAGTTGCACTATTAGCGGGTCCCACCACGAAGTCCTTAAGGCGCACGGACCCTGCTACCGTCGCAGCCCTAACGCCGATGACTCATCGGCGCGTGATACTTCAGTCACTTAGCCTCCCCCCTACCGTTCTCTACCCGTTCCATGTTCTCTCTATTTCAGAATGGGTTTTACTTGCTCTTAGCATAATTCACGTGCATTTGCCGCCACTACAGATGAGAACGGTTCGAAACTTTTTCATTTCAGATATCCTCAAGCATTTTCGTGCGACAATGCCTTCGCAAACCCGTGGTCAATCCCGTCGAGGACGAGGCGATCGTGAAAGCCGCCAGCAGCAGGAACCTACCGCACGTGGCGGACGAGGAGGACAGAGCCGAGGGACAACTCCAACCACCAGGCAAGTTCCTTCGCGTTCCTCCTATGCTTCCGTCACTAGACGGTCCACGAGGCTGTCTCAGCCTCGGGGTAGTTCTTCGATTGTTCCTGTTGTCTCGTCCGCCAATTCAGTGTCTCGGTCAACGGCCGTGCTCGCCACCGCCCCCGTAACCGTAGCGGCGCCTACTGCGCCACAGCTACATGGCAGTTGGGCTGAGCACATGGAAGCCGAGACGTCAATTCAGAGCCAACAGGCTCGGCGCGAGGCTGACACCCAAGTTTCTCCCTCTTTGGTCAGTTCAGCCAAGAAGCCTCGCGCCACGTCACCAACCCCACTTCAAAAGGAGGGTAAGGCCCCAGCCGCTCCAGAGCCGCCTGTAGCTCCTCCACAAAAGGAGCCGGCTCAAGTAGGAGCAACCGGGCAGGAGACTGCCCGCGAGGAGCCCACACCAGCTGCGGACTACCCGCGCTACCAGGAGCTCCTCGCCCTACTTCAGATAAGACTCAATACAGGAGCCTCCTCCGACAATTCAGCTACAGCGGCCCAGTCATCCGCCGCATCGTCATCGGACGCCCGTAGCACCCATCAGCTCACGGAGACCGGTTTCAGGACGGCCTTCGACTACATCAATATCAATAACCTCCTGCGACCGAGCATCGCGGCCCTCAAGATCCCCGTTAAGGAGGTGACACCATCAAGGAGGGCCGACTACGAGTCAGTAGCGCGGATCGTTGAGCTACTCCGGTCCATGCAGGAGCTGTCCACTACAACGACGCAGCGGTTCCATAATTTAGGCGTCCTCATGACACGGGCAGACCCCCTCCAATTCAGATACACTGTCCTCATGGGATGGATCCATGAGCTGGTCCACAGCATTGCGCTGTTAAATGACTACACCTACCAGCTCAACCACATCACCGTCCCAAGGCTGTTGGATTGGGCAGAGGACCGGGACTACTTCCGCGCGACATTACAGCTCTTCCGCGTTACGGAGCGAACCATTTCAGATGCGATTCAGTTCGCCTCCGCGGTCGTCGCCCACGCGATTCGTATGATTCGCGTGGTGGAAGCTCATCAGCTCCTGCTGGTGCTCCACGAAGGCGTTGGTGTCATCACCAACGACGACCAGCAATACGCGGTAGACTCCTCCCTACCAATCCCGGAGCCCATTCCAACAAATCGATACCGCATCGAAGAAACACTTCAGTGGTGGAGGGAAAATTACAGCAACGCCCTCATGATCGCCGTTACAGACGGCTACCTGCGCACGCATTCGGTGGATCAATTTTTGCAGGAAGAGCGGCGGGCCAGAGAACAGCAGCAGCAACAGGCCGCACCACAGCCTGCGGTGCTGGCTACAACACCCGTCCAGCAGACCGCTTCCAGGAAGGAGCCACCAGCGGAAAAGCCCGCACCTGCTCCGCAACGACCATCCACTTCAGCTGCAAGCCAGCAACCATCCACTTCAGCTGCGAGCCAGCAACCTTCCACCTCAGCCACAGGACAGCATCGTCAGGACCAAGGGCAGCCTCAGCAACAGCGTCCGCAGGACGAGCCTTGGCCCCTTAACCCATACAGGGGGCGCAGTCCGATCCGGCTGGACGAGGAGGCCCGAAGGTACCTGCCACAGACGCCGCCACCGCATCCACCGCCATCACAAAGGCGTTCGTGCGCATTCTGTTTCGATGTGGACCACTACAGCTCGGATTGCCTACGTCATCCAAGGCTGAGCGAGCGCGAGAAACTCGCACTACAATTCAGGTACTGCTCGAACTGCCTCAAGCAACATCGAGGCACTTGCTTGCGCCGTACACCTTGCACTATGTGCAAGAAGGAGGGCCATCACCGCGCGTTTTGCGTCGACAACCCCGCGCGCTGCCAGACATTTCAGAACGGCCAAACGCCTTCTACCGCAGCCTCGCGCAGCGCACGTTTCGTCCTTGCCCTCCGGACCAACAGGACGTACAAAAGTACGACGTCCCACTTAACGTTGCCATGGCGCAACGCCGCCGTGAATCGCGGCAGCGAGTCGCTCCTCCTGCTCCACCCCACGCTGGTCGCCGGGAGGCCTCGCCCCACGAGGAACGGGAGCCCCCGAGGCAGCAGGAGGAGGACCAGGACCACGACAGCGAGGCGTCGTGGTGAAGCAACATAGTCAATTCAGCGCTTAGCGCACCGTTAAGGTAATGCACCCAATTCAGATAACCTTTTAGTTATTTCAGAGTAGTGTAGAGGCAGGTCAGCGATGGGCTCGAGCCAACACCGACAGCGATCCGGACACAGACGTAAGTGATCTTTGAGACTAATCCATGTTCAGGATCGCGCCGTTTCCCAGTTGACCTGCAGTAGAAGACGCCGACAGGACTGAGGCCCACGTCATCGTGGGGCCTTCCAGCAGCCAAGCCGTCCAGGACGTGAACCGGTCACCAAGAGCAACGCAGCCATCGAGCCGAGCTTTAGTCATTTCATTTTTTACAAGTGAACAGTTCATCCCAACCTTTTTATTTCCAGATAGCTCGAGTCAATAACGAATCGATGGCGCGAACCACAACGACGGGACAATACATGGCGACCGACGACAACATCACACGCACGCTGGACATCTCGTATAAGGCTAAGTCCTTTTACTTGAGCTGCTCATTTCAACTGTCGGTTTTTATTCTTTCATTATGCAATACATTCTTTTAGAAAAATCTTTATTCGAATAACCATACAGATGTAAATCGGCACATTACAGTTCTGGTGGTCGGTCGCATGGTCCGCATAGAAAACGTGGTGCGATGGTTGGATGGTTCCGACCCACGGACGGGTCAAGGTATGGCAAGTCGGACGGACCGACCCAGGCGATGGTAGTAGGTCCTTCGGGGCCGAATCCAGCCTCTCCGATGGCAGTTCAGTATGTCTGTATGGTTGAATGTTTTTGTATGTATTTTAATTATTGTTGTATATCTGGCACTTCATATTTTTGTGTATTTTGCTATTTTGTATGTTGTTTATATTTTTATGTCGCCAATTCATCATCGCTCTCATATCCCGCCGCATTATGTAGGTTTTGTTGTTCATACTCCCCTTCGAGGAGGCCTTGCTCAGTCAATCCATTTCTTCTTGGACATCTTAGGCTGTAGTTGACCACTTATCAGTGGCTTAGTGTCATAGTTTAGTTCAGACACACTCTTTCATGCATTTCATCCCGTTCCTGCAACTCCTAGCCTAGTGTCCCCATCCCGTGCAAGCCTCCTCCGATATGTGTGGAGTCGAGGCATTTCAGATAGGGCCGGCCGTAGTAGTAGCCATTCCATGTGTGAAGTTTATGTGTGTTTTCCTGTCAGCCGGCAGAGATCCCCCTTGCCATTTCATCCTTAGTGGTCGGGTGCTCCGCTCATATCTTTACTTCACGGCGTTCCGAGGTCCTGGTCGGTTCTATTGGGGGGCGGTCGTTCTCCCGTGTAATCCGCAGTCGATGCCCCCTAAAACAATTCAAAACGGGCCTTAAGCCCAATGGTGACCAGGCAGCCTTGCAGCTCATCCCCCGCGGGAGGTCTTCTTTTCTGGGCGGGAGTGTCACGTCTCGCGACCACGGCGCTCCCCTCCATCCTCCTGCGGGCGCGCGGCGCGTCTGCGAGCGGCCCCTCGCGCGGCCTGCCCCCGCCTCCGCTGGATTGATCCGCGGGCGGGGCGCGCGCACCGGAACGGGTATATCCCGCTTCCCGCGCAAGCCGCGGGGTCCATTCGACGCCTGCATCGACCGCGAGCGGCCGCGCTCGCCAACCAGCTCCACTTCAGCCGCCGGGTGTCTGGTCACCGCGTCGTCCCTGCATTGTCCGGCATCGACTGCCGGTTGGATGGGAGGCGACCCTTCCTGGAAGGGTCGCCAGGGCTGAGGGCGCGGAGTGCCTTGGCACAGTGAAGCGCCCGGCCCATCCTGGTCCCAATCTTCTTGTTCTGCCGGCTGCGATTTCATCATCCACGTGTCCGGCCTATCCCGTTCCTACTATGTCGGCGTTGGTATTGAGATAAACCTATGAAGGTGTGCGGTGTGCAAGCGAGGGAATGCGGTGAGTCCGTTGCATAACGTGTCTGGTATTGTCGCTATTATTGTTATCGTTGCTGGGTTGCCGGGGAAAAAGCCCGTTAAGCCCCTCGCGGGGTCCGGGCAGGGGGGCAGACTCTGGCCCCCTGCCTGGACGTCGCGAGGGCAGTGTTGTTGGGAGTCGGGCTGGCAACCCAGGGCTAGGGTAGTATTTTCCCCCTTTGGTCTCGAGCTGGCTGTAACCCTGGGGCTGAAGGGATGCAATTCAGTGGGGAGTGAAGGGATGGACCCGGGGAATCCCCACTACGGGAGTGGCACTTCAGGGCATGGGACCCGTCACCTTCCCGGGGCGCTGGGCCTTGGCAGCTTCGGTTGCCCCATGGGGTAGGTTGGTGTCCCACGTGTTGACGGCACAGCCGCTGCACTGGGGCCGCCGACTTGCAACATGGTGCATCGGACGTTGGCAAGCGGACCCGTTGGCCAGTCGGTCTGGAGACAGCCGGCTGGCTGTAAAAACGGCCCTGCCACGCCCGGTGCAGGGGCTGTGTTGCCCTCGGGGCCTGTAGGCTAAGGGGTCTTTTGCAGGGATTGGGGCCAAAAGTGGACAACAGAGGGCCACGGCCGGGGAGGCAACGGCGCAGGGGTCCAGGCTGGACTGTGGCAACCAGCCAACTTGTGCGCCGTCCCCGGGCGTGCAGTCCCTTGGGATTCCTCAAGGCCAGGGGCCTTTCATGGGGGTCTGGCGACGCGCTGGGCGTCTGCGACGGGTGGGGCCATGGCCTAGTCTCAATTAGTACCAGGTATGGGTAAGTCCTGGTCGCACCTAAGGGGAAGCGCTTCCATCCACTGCCGTACGGGCTGGCCACCCGGTTAGGTAGCGTGGTAAAGGTGTCGGTTGGTAGCCCCGTCGCACGGTCCTCAGTCCCCCCTCTCGTTTAGCTCCCTGGGTTCCTTGGGTTATCCATGCCCCTTCATCCCCTCCTTCTTTAGCACCCTATACACCTACAGTTGGCCCCCATAGCTCTTTTGGGCTCCGTCTGTAGGACGGACGAACTGGGTCCCCCTTCACAACTTCAGGCGTCAATTCAGCAAGTGAGGGGTTGCAGCCACCCCCCCCCCCCCTGTAGTATATTTCATAGCAACAGGTAACTCATCACATTCCCTGCACCTAGCGTGGGTTTATCTCAAACCTTGCCATTTCATTTCACTCTCCCCTCATTCTTTTGCCTCTCTACCCATTCTCCTCTATTCTCCAGTCATTTCCTTTCTCTATCTCCCTCAGTTCCTTTCTTCATCCCCTTAGTTAGCCTTTTTCTATTTTTCAGCAGTTGCTTACCTTATCGTAGTTCCCTCTTTTCTTTAGCTCCCATTACCCTTCTCTCTTAATATTTCTATCCTTTTCTTCTTCTTCATTTCCTCCCCCTGGCGCTTTACTGTATTCGGGACGCGAAGTGCTCTCAGCCCCCATCCATTCCATCTCCTCATCCATCCGCTCGTTACCTCGCGCCACCACGGGTGTCCGCCGTCAGGCGGCCCCGTGAGTCGTCATTTATAGTGCGCATTTCAGGTAATCGCAGTTGTTGACTCCGACGATGACGACGATCGGTTCTATCAAGACCCAGATCACCAAGGCGGCGAAGGCGCTGAGGGCCTCAATGGAAGAGGCCGAGAAGCTGCGGACGGGGCAAGTACCATCTGACGCCCCCGCAGGTAACTCCGCGTCGGTCGACCCCCTCACGTGGTCGACCATTGGAAACGCGTACCTCCGACTAAAGCGACGCATCGAGTCGCTGGAGGAGCGCTGGGAGCGAGCTGAAGAGTTCGCTTTGGAGCAGGCTGAGGACGCGCCCGGCGTCCTCGAGGAATTCCGCGCGCATTGGACAGCCAATGGATGCGCGGAGTCCATCGAGGAAGCCGAAAGGCTCGTACTCGAGTTGGGTACTGCTCGAGTGCAACTCGAAAGGCAAACTCCCTCCAGTGGTGGACTACCAGAGGTCAATTCAGTTGCCGACTCGGTCGGAGTTGAGGGTCGTCAGCCTTCCACTCCATCTCAAGAGCGACCTACCGACCGAGGCTCGGCACAGCCACGCTCCGGCCCAGGGGAGGAGCAGCTGGCACCGCGGAGGGAGAGTCCACAAACTCCTTCTGCCCCCATGGCCAGCCTTAACGGGCTCCCTGCAGGCCAAGGAGCGTCAGCATACTTCAGCCATGACCCAATTCAGTTAGTGAAGCTTCCACCATTCGAGCTTCCAGACTTCAACGGAGATATGCACGCCTTCCCAGAGTTCTGGGAAATGTTTGCCGTAGCAGTTCATGATAACCCAACCGTCCCAATTATTTCGAAGTTCCTATATCTCAAAGGCAAACTTAAAGGCGAGGCATACAAGCTTATCTCCCCACTTCAGTTTTCCGAATACAACTATCAACAAGCAGTTCAGCTGCTGAAGAAGACGTACATGCGCCCTGACATCTTGCGCATCCAGCTCGTGCAGGAGCTTCAAGCTGTGCCGCCGGCGCACGACATTCCCACGTCACAGCGTACCACATTGTGTACGCTGAAGGCGCTGTGGGTGCAGCTGGAAAAGCTCGGAGAACACCCTGCCTCTACTGCGCACAAGTGCACGATAGGAGAAAAATTCCCACTGCGCACGATGGAAAAAGCTGGTGAACTCAAGAACGCCGGCGAGGACTGGACAGTCAACCACCTATTGGACGCTCTTGACCAGGTCATCGACCGCCAAGAGGCGCTCCAAGGAGTCCACCCAGCCTTGGCGTTGGCACACGTCACCCAGCAGCACAGTTCACGCTCGCCATCCCGAGCAGAAATACGGCGTCCGTCACCACGCCGTCACTACACCGAACGGCGTAGGAGCCACTCACCAGGGAGGGACAACATATCCAAAAGGCGTCGCTGCCCATTCTGTATTCGTGGAAAACACGAGCCGGAACGATGCTATGAAGTCCCAACGCAGCACGCCCGAAGGGAAATCGTCAAAGACCGTCGACTCTGCTGGAAATGTCTCAAGCCCGGACATCATAGCAGCGACTGTACGGCGCCATCATGTCAGTACTGCACCCGCAGACATCACAAGTCGCTATGCTATAGGCGAGGAAACTCGCAAAGTCCGGCGCGTCGAAACACCTCAAGACGGGATCGTTTCTCAAGACCACGTTCACCCCGTCGGAGATCTTCCAGCACGGAGTCTCGCTATTCAAACGGCAGACGGTCACGTTCGTCCAGCTGGTCCTCCAGGACCCCCTCCCCTCGTAGAGGCCGTTCCCCTGAACGCCGGGACTCTCCCCATCCGAGAGTCGGGTTTAGAAACCCACCTGTTACTTCAGATCCAGTTCAATCTCATCATTACACCACGACATCCCTGGAGACAAGCGATTCGAGCGATAGCGAGCTCGAGCAGCTTCAGGAACCAGGGTCGCAGACTAGAGTTCACGTCGCGATCACTCCAAACGCGTCCGCCAAAACGGTCGCATGCAGGTCGCGATCACCTGGTAGGGAGCCTCGGCTCATGATTGTCGAGGCACTTACGCACAACTTCAATACAAAGGCCGATCAACTTCTTACTGTCTTCTTAGATAGTGGAAGTCAGCACAGTTTTATCTGTAAAGATACTGCGCAATCCCTCGGCTTGCGACTCAAACACCCTAAAATCATTACAGCCATTACATTCGGTGGATATCAACACACCGAAAAGTCCTACCAGGTCAAAATCACACTTCAAAACCCAGTCACGGGTACCCCGGTGAGGTTGAAACTCTGGACACGCACTCACATTACATCTGTGCCAGACAGCATGAGCGTCAAGACCACTCCACAACACCAAAAACGTCCCCGAACAGGCTCCGTAAACGTCGATGTTTTGATAGGGATGGACTACTACTGGAGTGTCGTCGACCTCAACCGTAATCGTCAGCTCCCATCGGGTTTAGTTAAGTCATATACCAAGCTGGGTCCACTTCTCTCCGGTCCAAACGCACCATTTCCTCGAGTCCTTTCGACTTCGGTCGATCAAAAGGCGATCAATGCAGATACGGACTCTGTAGTCCGTAGACTCCTCGCCCTAGACTCAGAAGGATTGGACGAGGACCGTGACACCGCGGACTCAGAAATAATTCAGCAATATTACAATACAGTTAAGGTAATTCAAGGTATGATCCACGTGCAGTTCCCTTGGAAAACCAACCATCCTCACCTGCCGGACAATAAGGCGCTCGCAATGCGCCGGCTCGAAAGTCAATACAATAAGCTCCACGTCAATTCCAAATTATGGAGCGAATACAGCAATACATTCGAGCAACAGTTGAAATCCGGCATTATCGAGGAGGTTACACAAGATCCGACAAAAGGGACTCCCGTGTATTACATACCCCACCAGGCTGTCATCAAAGAAGACAGCAACACTACAAAACTTCGCATCGTATTCGATGCGAGCAGTCACATGAGAGACGCTCCTAGTCTCAATGACTGCATACATCAAGGGCCAACAATGTTGCCCGACTTGTGCGGAACATTGCTCCGCGCAAGACTCACTCCAATTCTCATTACAGCCGGTGTCGAGAAAGCATTTCATCAGATCCGACTACAGGAGAGCCAGAGGGATGCGACGAGATTCTTGTGGCTAATCGATCCATCTAAGCCACCCACCAGGGACAACATCCGCACCCTCAGATTCACGCGTATTCCATTCGGCGTGAACGCTTCTCCTTTCCTCCTGAGCATGTCCATAAAATATGCCCTGGAGAGAAACCAGGACAACAGCCTTAGGGAGGAGATCCTTGCCAACACGTACGTAGATAACCTTCTCATCGGCGCCACAAGCACCGAAGAAGGCATCTTAAAACAACGGCAATGCAAGGATGTATTCTCCAATATGGGTATGAACCTTCGTGAGTTCATGTCCAACAGCCAGGCTGTGACAGAATGCGTTCCTGAAAAGGATCGCATGAAAAGGACACCAGGAGCGACAGTTAAACTTCTCGGCATTCGGTGGAACCCCAATTCAGATCAATTACAGGTGCCTACCAGAGCGTTGAAGGCAGTCAATTCAAAGCGAACCGCCTTAAAGGCGCTCGCATCGACGTTCGATCCTCTTGGGCTCTTAACCCCTCTTTTCGTTTCAGCGAAAACCTTCGTTCAAGATCTGTGGCTCAAGAAGACTGACTGGGACACGCCTCTGGACAAAGACACCATGGCCAAGTGGAACGACATCATCCACGGCATCTCCGGATTCGTTGGAACCGTGCCAAGATACGTCGCGAGCACTTCGGAATGCAGGTATAATTTAGTTGTTTTTTCAGATGCTTCGAAACGGGCATTCGCAGCGGCGGCATACCTAGTATGCAGGCCGCTTCGCGGAAAGCCCTTTAGTCACCTCATCTATGCTAAGGCTAAACTCGCTGCGCCGGAGAAGACCACCATCCCGCGACTAGAATTACAAGCTTTAGTCTTGGCCGTTAAGATCGTTCGGTTCCTGAAGAAGGAGCTCACAATTCAGATTACTTCAGTTCAGTTGCTGTCTGATTCGCAGATAGCATTATACTGGATTCATTCCAAAAAACAGCTCAAAACCTTTGTTCATAACCGCGTGAAACTTATTCACGAGGTCAAAAATGAGCTGGAAACGGCCAACATCCATTGCCGTTTCTTTTACGTCAATACAGACCAAAATCCAGCAGATTGTGCCACCAGAGGTCTTACGGCCTCAGAGATCAAGAATCATATGTGGTGGCATGGGCCCAAGTATATTCTGCAATCACCATCTTCTTGGCCCAATTCTAACATGGATTTCACTTCAAACGTTCCAGTCTCCAAAGAGGCGGAAGTTGAGTTCAAATCTATCACTTCAGTCTCAATCCAGTCATATAAGTCGTTCGTACCATTCGAACGAACCAATTCATATGCGAAACTCGTTCGGGTGACGGCCTATGTGCTCAAGTTTGTAGCTAAACTACAATCTCTCCGTGCCAAAAGGCACGAGGGCCGACCACCGAACGTAAATCGCACTATCAGTCAGTTCACTACGTCACCCTGTATTACCACAAGCGACTGGAAGGCAGCAGAGCTTGTCGTCATCCGCGAACACTATCGCGAGAGCTCTGACCAGCTGCAGAGTCGCGTGGTCCAGAAATTTCAGGTTAACCAGAGCGCTGACGGGATCTACCGCGGAACGTCACGGATGGCCCACGCAAGGATTCGATCAATATCAAGTAATCCTATTTTACTTTTACCCTTCCATCCGTTGACACGCATGCTGATAACTTATTATCACGTTAAACTACTCCACGCGGGATCCCAACACTTGATCTCTGCGCTCCGGAATGAGTTCCTCATTCCTAGGGTCCGTAGGCTCGTCGCTAATGTTATTTCAGGTTGCATTATCTGTCGGCGACACCAGGGTCGTCACTATCCGTACCCGAGATCGCCTGATCTACCCGCTGAGCGAGTCAACCAGAGTCGACCATTCGAAAACACCGGTCTCGACTACTTTGGACCGTTTCTGATCCGCACCGCCGACAACAAGGACCAAAAGACGTGGGTTTGCTTATTTACTTGTATGTCTACTCGGGCAATTCATTTGGAATTAGTTGCAGACAATACAACAACCCACTTTCTCCTAGCGTTTCGGCGCTTTATATCGCGACGAGGCACTCCAAACCTCGTAATAAGCGATAATGCGCCCACCTTTAAGCTAGGACGAGAAGTCCTTGTAAATGAGTTACGTCAATTCATGGAGGACAGGGCAGTCCTCGATTTCAGCTCATCATCGGGATTCGAATGGCGCTTTATCACTCCGTTATCGCCGTGGAAAGGAGGCTTTTACGAGAGGTTGGTAGGCTCGGTGAAAACCGCGTTGAAGAAGACAGTTCATCGCAACACTCTCGACCTTTGGAACCTCCAAACGCTCCTTACGGAGATAGAATCCACGCTAAATACGCGCCCACTAACTCCACTTTCAGGCGAAGCGACGGAACCACTTCATATCCTACGGCTCATCGATTTGGTTAGCCCACAGTTCAGTTTAGGACACTTAGGAAGTCCTAAGATGGCAGTCACTTCAAGGGACCCGTTCACTGTTACGGAGTCCCAAGAATTCCTCGTTTGCCAATACAGTCTCCTCAGAGACTCCCTTAAAACCTTCTGGGAGTTGTGGCATAAGGAGTACCTGCAAGCGCTTGCGGAACGGAATCAAATCCGTTCTGCGAAACAACAGAGCGCAGCACGACAGCCACATGTAGGAGACGTCGTTCTAATTCAGACGGACAATACTTCGAGGTCTAATTGGCCGCTGGGACTGATCGTAAAGATCAACAGCTCAGCCGACGGCTCGGTAAGATCTGTAGGGGTTAAAACGGGCAAAAATAAAATTCTAGATCGATCTGTGAACCAGCTGATCCCCCTCGAAGTCGTCGCTGAAGACACTGCTCTCGTCAAGACCAAGAAGCAGCCCGGCACGCCAACAAGGACCCAACCGCCTCGAAAGGCGAAGAAGACCTTCATCAGATGAGTTTCTTCCATTTTGTCCGTCGATACTGTAGTTTCGTCCCATTTCATGTGTTTCGCAATTTTATTGCGCTCCAGTTGCACTTTGGCCACATCACTAGGGACCTCTGCGGCTTATTTCCTTGTTCGCTTTTCTCTTAGTGTTCCCTGTAGAATCTTCCTCTTTCATCACCTCTCTGCTTGTTCTTCCTTTTCTCCGTATCTCCTTCCCTTGTTTTCCTCCTTCTCTATATATTCTCACCTCTCGGGCAGACTCCTCTGAACATTACAGTACCCGTGCTACGCCGCCGGTGAAACAACCTTAGGATACAGCCGCTATGGCTCGCGCTCTGACCTCATCGCGCTCATTCTCCACCATAGTGGCAGCGCTCGTTAGTCGCACTCCTATCTCCACCGGCAGCACGTCCTCCGTCATTACAGTCTGCCCATTAGCACCATTTCACTCCCCTTTTCATTTCCTTGCTCCTCTAGTTTTCTCCTTCCAATTTCTTACTCTACTCCCCTTTGCCTATATCCTTAGTCCATCGTTCTTTATCCTCTTGTGTGCTAAACCGACTCCTTTGGCTCCTAACACCTTCATTTCTCCTGCACCTTCTCGCATTTTCTCTTCCCTCAGGTTTCTCCCCTAGATTTCCTACTCTACCTCCTCCTTCTTCTATCCCTTGTGTTCCAAATTATTTGTTTTTGCTGTTCGGGGTTCCCTTCGTTTCACTTGTCCATGTTCGCCACTTCATCGTTGTCCACGGGCTCCCGCATGATGACTCATTCTTGCGAGGCACAGTTGCACTATTAGCGGGTCCCACCACGAAGTCCTTAAGGCGCACGGACCCTGCTACCGTCGCAGCCCTAACGCCGATGACTCATCGGCGCGTGATACTTCAGTCACTTAGCCTCCCCCCTACCCTTCTCTACCCGTTCCATGTTCTCTCTATTTCAGAATGGGTTTTACTTGCTCTTAGCATAATTCACGTGCATTTGCCGCCACTACAGATGAGAACGGTTCGAAACTTTTTCATTTCAGATATCCTCAAGCATTTTCGTGCGACAATGCCTTCGCAAACCCGTGGTCAATCCCGTCGAGGACGAGGCGATCGTGAAAGCCGCCAGCAGCAGGAACCTACCGCACGTGGCGGACGAGGAGGACAGAGCCGAGGGACAACTCCAACCACCAGGCAAGTTCCTTCGCGTTCCTCCTATGCTTCCGTCACTAGACGGTCCACGAGGCTGTCTCAGCCTCGGGGTAGTTCTTCGATTGTTCCTGTTGTCTCGTCCGCCAATTCAGTGTCTCGGTCAACGGCCGTGCTCGCCACCGCCCCCGTAACCGTAGCGGCGCCTACTGCGCCACAGCTACATGGCAGTTGGGCTGAGCACATGGAAGCCGAGACGTCAATTCAGAGCCAACAGGCTCGGCGCGAGGCTGACACCCAAGTTTCTCCCTCTTTGGTCAGTTCAGCCAAGAAGCCTCGCGCCACGTCACCAACCCCACTTCAAAAGGAGGGTAAGGCCCCAGCCGCTCCAGAGCCGCCTGTAGCTCCTCCACAAAAGGAGCCGGCTCAAGTAGGAGCAACCGGGCAGGAGACTGCCCGCGAGGAGCCCACACCAGCTGCGGACTACCCGCGCTACCAGGAGCTCCTCGCCCTACTTCAGATAAGACTCAATACAGGAGCCTCCTCCGACAATTCAGCTACAGCGGCCCAGTCATCCGCCGCATCGTCATCGGACGCCCGTAGCACCCATCAGCTCACGGAGACCGGTTTCAGGACGGCCTTCGACTACATCAATATCAATAACCTCCTGCGACCGAGCATCGCGGCCCTCAAGATCCCCGTTAAGGAGGTGACACCATCAAGGAGGGCCGACTACGAGTCAGTAGCGCGGATCGTTGAGCTACTCCGGTCCATGCAGGAGCTGTCCACTACAACGACGCAGCGGTTCCATAATTTAGGCGTCCTCATGACACGGGCAGACCCCCTCCAATTCAGATACACTGTCCTCATGGGATGGATCCATGAGCTGGTCCACAGCATTGCGCTGTTAAATGACTACACCTACCAGCTCAACCACATCACCGTCCCAAGGCTGTTGGATTGGGCAGAGGACCGGGACTACTTCCGCGCGACATTACAGCTCTTCCGCGTTACGGAGCGAACCATTTCAGATGCGATTCAGTTCGCCTCCGCGGTCGTCGCCCACGCGATTCGTATGATTCGCGTGGTGGAAGCTCATCAGCTCCTGCTGGTGCTCCACGAAGGCGTTGGTGTCATCACCAACGACGACCAGCAATACGCGGTAGACTCCTCCCTACCAATCCCGGAGCCCATTCCAACAAATCGATACCGCATCGAAGAAACACTTCAGTGGTGGAGGGAAAATTACAGCAACGCCCTCATGATCGCCGTTACAGACGGCTACCTGCGCACGCATTCGGTGGATCAATTTTTGCAGGAAGAGCGGCGGGCCAGAGAACAGCAGCAGCAACAGGCCGCACCACAGCCTGCGGTGCTGGCTACAACACCCGTCCAGCAGACCGCTTCCAGGAAGGAGCCACCAGCGGAAAAGCCCGCACCTGCTCCGCAACGACCATCCACTTCAGCTGCAAGCCAGCAACCATCCACTTCAGCTGCGAGCCAGCAACCTTCCACCTCAGCCACAGGACAGCATCGTCAGGACCAAGGGCAGCCTCAGCAACAGCGTCCGCAGGACGAGCCTTGGCCCCTTAACCCATACAGGGGGCGCAGTCCGATCCGGCTGGACGAGGAGGCCCGAAGGTACCTGCCACAGACGCCGCCACCGCATCCACCGCCATCACAAAGGCGTTCGTGCGCATTCTGTTTCGATGTGGACCACTACAGCTCGGATTGCCTACGTCATCCAAGGCTGAGCGAGCGCGAGAAACTCGCACTACAATTCAGGTACTGCTCGAACTGCCTCAAGCAACATCGAGGCACTTGCTTGCGCCGTACACCTTGCACTATGTGCAAGAAGGAGGGCCATCACCGCGCGTTTTGCGTCGACAACCCCGCGCGCTGCCAGACATTTCAGAACGGCCAAACGCCTTCTACCGCAGCCTCGCGCAGCGCACGTTTCGTCCTTGCCCTCCGGACCAACAGGACGTACAAAAGTACGACGTCCCACTTAACGTTGCCATGGCGCAACGCCGCCGTGAATCGCGGCAGCGAGTCGCTCCTCCTGCTCCACCCCACGCTGGTCGCCGGGAGGCCTCGCCCCACGAGGAACGGGAGCCCCCGAGGCAGCAGGAGGAGGACCAGGACCACGACAGCGAGGCGTCGTGGTGAAGCAACATAGTCAATTCAGCGCTTAGCGCACCGTTAAGGTAATGCACCCAATTCAGATAACCTTTTAGTTATTTCAGAGTAGTGTAGAGGCAGGTCAGCGATGGGCTCGAGCCAACACCGACAGCGATCCGGACACAGACGTAAGTGATCTTTGAGACTAATCCATGTTCAGGATCGCGCCGTTTCCCAGTTGACCTGCAGTAGAAGACGCCGACAGGACTGAGGCCCACGTCATCGTGGGGCCTTCCAGCAGCCAAGCCGTCCAGGACGTGAACCGGTCACCAAGAGCAACGCAGCCATCGAGCCGAGCTTTAGTCATTTCATTTTTTACAAGTGAACAGTTCATCCCAACCTTTTTATTTCCAGATAGCTCGAGTCAATAACGAATCGATGGCGCGAACCACAACGACGGGACAATACATGGCGACCGACGACAACATCACACGCACGCTGGACATCTCGTATAAGGCTAAGTCCTTTTACTTGAGCTGCTCATTTCAACTGTCGGTTTTTATTCTTTCATTATGCAATACATTCTTTTAGAAAAATCTTTATTCGAATAACCATACAGATGTAAATCGGCACATTACAGTTCTGGTGGTCGGTCGCATGGTCCGCATAGAAAACGTGGTGCGATGGTTGGATGGTTCCGACCCACGGACGGGTCAAGGTATGGCAAGTCGGACGGACCGACCCAGGCGATGGTAGTAGGTCCTTCGGGGCCGAATCCAGCCTCTCCGATGGCAGTTCAGTATGTCTGTATGGTTGAATGTTTTTGTATGTATTTTAATTATTGTTGTATATCTGGCACTTCATATTTTTGTGTATTTTGCTATTTTGTATGTTGTTTATATTTTTATGTCGCCAATTCATCATCGCTCTCATATCCCGCCGCATTATGTAGGTTTTGTTGTTCATACTCCCCTTCGAGGAGGCCTTGCTCAGTCAATCCATTTCTTCTTGGACATCTTAGGCTGTAGTTGACCACTTATCAGTGGCTTAGTGTCATAGTTTAGTTCAGACACACTCTTTCATGCATTTCATCCCGTTCCTGCAACTCCTAGCCTAGTGTCCCCATCCCGTGCAAGCCTCCTCCGATATGTGTGGAGTCGAGGCATTTCAGATAGGGCCGGCCGTAGTAGTAGCCATTCCATGTGTGAAGTTTATGTGTGTTTTCCTGTCAGCCGGCAGAGATCCCCCTTGCCATTTCATCCTTAGTGGTCGGGTGCTCCGCTCATATCTTTACTTCACGGCGTTCCGAGGTCCTGGTCGGTTCTATTGGGGGGCGGTCGTTCTCCCGTGTAATCCGCAGTCGATGCCCCCTAAAACAATTCAAAACGGGCCTTAAGCCCAATGGTGACCAGGCAGCCTTGCAGCTCATCCCCCGCGGGAGGTCTTCTTTTCTGGGCGGGAGTGTCACGTCTCGCGACCACGGCGCTCCCCTCCATCCTCCTGCGGGCGCGCGGCGCGTCTGCGAGCGGCCCCTCGCGCGGCCTGCCCCCGCCTCCGCTGGATTGATCCGCGGGCGGGGCGCGCGCACCGGAACGGGTATATCCCGCTTCCCGCGCAAGCCGCGGGGTCCATTCGACGCCTGCATCGACCGCGAGCGGCCGCGCTCGCCAACCAGCTCCACTTCAGCCGCCGGGTGTCTGGTCACCGCGTCGTCCCTGCATTGTCCGGCATCGACTGCCGGTTGGATGGGAGGCGACCCTTCCTGGAAGGGTCGCCAGGGCTGAGGGCGCGGAGTGCCTTGGCACAGTGAAGCGCCCGGCCCATCCTGGTCCCAATCTTCTTGTTCTGCCGGCTGCGATTTCATCATCCACGTGTCCGGCCTATCCCGTTCCTACTATGTCGGCGTTGGTATTGAGATAAACCTATGAAGGTGTGCGGTGTGCAAGCGAGGGAATGCGGTGAGTCCGTTGCATAACGTGTCTGGTATTGTCGCTATTATTGTTATCGTTGCTGGGTTGCCGGGGAAAAAGCCCGTTAAGCCCCTCGCGGGGTCCGGGCAGGGGGGCAGACTCTGGCCCCCTGCCTGGACGTCGCGAGGGCAGTGTTGTTGGGAGTCGGGCTGGCAACCCAGGGCTAGGGTAGTATTTCCCCCCTTTGGTCTCGAGCTGGCTGTAACCCTGGGGCTGAAGGGATGCAATTCAGTGGGGAGTGAAGGGATGGACCCGGGGAATCCCCACTACGGGAGTGGCACTTCAGGGCATGGGACCCGTCACCTTCCCGGGGCGCTGGGCCTTGGCAGCTTCGGTTGCCCCATGGGGTAGGTTGGTGTCCCACGTGTTGACGGCACAGCCGCTGCACTGGGGCCGCCGACTTGCAACACGGGGGTTGAAGCTCACTCACCCACGTTGCCTCCAGCTACGGGTGAACGGTGGTCCTTCACGGCAACCGCCTCTCAGGTTAGTCGCCCTTCGCAACTTCCATATCTGATCTTGTCTCACTTTTCCTTAAGAAAAGTATTCTGTAGAATGAAATGATGTTTGGGCGAGTAGTTCTGCGAATGCTTCCGACTTTCCAGGCTCCGAAGAAGGCGAATCTCGCCGAGACGTCAGCCTAATAAAAGACGTTAACAATCTTGGTGAACAGCTCAAGAACACTGCATCGATAATCAGGAACGTCATGCCAAGATTCATTGAAAATCGAACCTGGGCGGTGATAGTCCACTTCTGATGTAACTGAGCATTCCTGTCAGGAGCGTGCATTTAGAGCCTGTTCATACTTCGAAAAGAACGACAAGAGCGACTAGGGCTATGGACGCAGTGTGGTGCACGTAAATAATTACGACTCCACACTGCATCCGTCGCGCTAGTTGCTCTTGTCGCTCGGAGTATGAACAGGCCCTTAACGATTAACGATTTAATGATTTACCGTACGCCTGCCACACTTATTTATTGGTGCAACATGGGAATAAGGGGTGCAGCAACCTTCACCGATCCGCCTATAATGTGAAAAAAATAAAAACAGTGGAAAAAACTCCTCTGCTGCAGCCAAACAGCCTCTGCAGCAGCCCTTGCCTGGTATTTAAAGGGCTTATCCATCCGATCGAGCGAGGCTTCGTATCGTATCGGTACGGTAACTTCGCGACAACTCGTCCGCTGCGAGCACACGCGAGCCCAGTTCGCATTGGATCTGGGCTGCTGCGAATCCGCGCGGAAGAGTTGTCGCGAACCTACAGTACAACGCGCGAAACCATAATTTTTGGGCCATTTTGGTCGTGTCCGAGGCACCCGCGGCATTGTTTAGGCCGTTAGGCCTCGTGCATACTTCCCGTCGCCGCGATGGAATCGCGGCGATGAGTTTTGCAGAGCGACGCGAAAGAATTTGAATTTCTCAGCGCTCGTCGCATCGCTCATCGCTCTGCAAGGAAGCGCGACGGCGATCCGTCCAGGACCAACGCTAAACACCGCGCGCGGCGCGAAAAAGTATGCCATGCCCGCGATGGGCGCGGGCAGCCATCGCGCATGCCGACCGCCACTGTTGCGGCGGCCGCGTCGAAGTTCTCTTTGACTATTCGGCCGCGTGCGGCGGAATGGCCATGAACTGAGCGCCGCGATGGCATCGCGGCGATGGAATTATGCCCCCGGCCTTAGGGATCGTTTAGAGTGCACACGACACGCGACGCGATGTAATGATGAGCTCCCGTGGTACTGTTTATACTTCCGACGCCGAGCGAGGCGACAGCATGTATAATGGCCAAATTGATTGATCCCGTCACTCGATCAATGTGGCCACAATACGTGGTGTCGCTTCGCTCGGCGTCGAAGCATAAACGTGCCCATATCGCACGACGCGATCGATCGATATGGGAGCCTATCATAGCATAGCGTCGCGTGCATACCGACCACTCCCTTTTTTCCTTTTTCGTCTTTATGTTACTTTTATATAACTGACAAGTAGAATGGTGTCTAGGGAACTGGGCGGGTGCAGTAACCTTCATCGATCGTTGATCTGGCACATCCTAGGTGGATCGGTTGAAATTACTGTACCCCTACTCCCTATTGTGTTCAAATTTAGCTCCTACTTGAAAGGAATAATTTTAGTTTCAATCCCAAGGAAGGGGGGGGGGCACCTTATGACTGGACTTGGACGTCCTACTGCTCAATCCCTGACGCAAGTCCAGTTATAACGTGGCCCCCAGAGTCCCGTGGGAACGCCAATCAGTATCAGAAACACTAAAAAACACAGAAACAAAAACAAGCAGCAAATCGAACAGTGAGAGAAACAAAAACACAAAATACGCCCCAGGCGTCTCTTGGCCGCCTCTACGTGTCTCCCCACGGTGAATGAGTCGACGCGCACGCATTCGGTGCGCGGGAATTTGAAAACGGGGATTACGTGCGGAGCCGCTGGAACCCCATCATGCTTTTGTAACTTTTTTCAATATTCCAACGACGGGACCCGCTATTTCTTGGGGAGGGCATCAGCTAAGATGTTCTATATTTATGTTGGATGTGTTTATCCTCAAAAAGGTGTGATTTACAAGTGATAATGGAGTGCCCCTTTCTTTGGGATTAAACCTAATTTTTCCTCAACACTTTTTGTGCAGTGTTTCTACTCGTATACTCAACCTTTTCTATTCACATGGTCCCTCTCATAGCCTCTATTGCGCCTGCCTCCTGTGGCGTAAATACGTCCAATGCAGACTCACGCTCTGAATCCGTGCAGTCTTCTGGGACCTGTGTGTACGAAGGCAGCATGTTCTTCACGCGGGAGTGTTCAATTCGCAGATGTAATCGAGGTGGAATGATGAATTCGCCGAGCATGTACAAGCGGCTTATGATGTGGCCCATAGCTGAAGCACTCAACACTGAGCCGAGGAACACAGTAGGGTCTATGTTATACTTCAGCGACGCTGTTGTCGGCGACGTCGGCGGCAGTGTTACACGGGTTGCTACGCAGTGCCCGAAGTATAACATAGACCTAGGGAAGACGCGGTAGCCGACCTACCCGCTGAGAGGATGGTCTGATCCGAAATGTTCCTGATGAATGAATCACCCTTGCAGAGCTCTGTGAGCTATCAGCAGTATCAGTATCGTAGGCGCAGGTTTATCTTCCTCAAGGGAGAGTGGGTAGTCATTCGACATCATGATGGCCCCACAGCTCTCGAAGACTAACCAGCAGCAGTTCGTGGTCAGTGTCGAGAACTCTGACACCAATCTGCACAGCGTGAAGTTCGCCAACGCAAGTGACCATCAAGTCGTCTGGAGGTTGACGACATCGCACACCGATGACATTGCCGTGGAACCGCAATCAGGGGTTGTACCACCACGGGAGACCGGAGAGATGAGAATCAGACGCGAGAATCCAGAAAGCGACAATGTATGTTTGCCATCTTCAGCCCGTACGGGTATCAATTTGGCTTAAGATTAGGGCTTGAAATCTTCCAGAGTGACATTCGGCAACCAAGTGTCAGACGAGTCGGAATTGAGTGGGTCAGAGCTCCTACTGAAGCAAAAGACGGAGACGTCAGCGAGGAATGGTTCAACGGCGACGCAATTGTCCATAAAAAATACTTCAACATAGCACATGAGTAAGCCAATAAACATTGACAGGTTGCTCCGAGTTTTGAATCTTCTTCTACTCTGCATTCAATGTGATAGAACACATCCCAGGGTGACGACAGTGGAATAATTGCAACGAAAGCTATCACATTTAAAAAGTATATAAAAGGTCGGTTCAACCCCAAAGGGGGGGGGCACTCCCTAATGATAGCGGCTATTCTTCATTCGCTGCGCCGCGAGCGGTCGCGTCGCGGACACGTGGCAACTTCGAAAACGAGGTCAGCGCGGTCAGTCGATGTGGAGGACGGCCGATGGTCGGTCGGTGTAGGCTCACGGCTCCCCACCGCCGCTTTGGGAAAAGCATATATGGGGCATCCGGGTTCCCTTTCCTTGTCGCTTTGTGTATTTTTTGTCTGATGCCTTTCAACCAAACCAAAATAGAGTGCAAATAGGTTCGGGGGTCCTTCCCTAGCCTGATTCTGCGCTCGAGGAACGCAGAATCCAGTTGAGGACTCTCCCTGAGCGATGAAAGCGGTTTGCACACGAGCAGCTTGGATGGCACCCACCTGGAGTCCCTTCCCTAGCCTGATTCTGCGCTCGAAGAGCGCAGAACCCATCCGCGGACTCTCCTTGAGCGACGAAAGCAGTTCCCACATGGGCAGCTTGGATGGCACACACGCTGGTGTCCCTTGCTTAGCCTGATTCTGCGAGAACCCCAGCTGCGCACTCCCCCTGAGCGCGCACAGCTATGAAGGAAAGATTTCGCGCTCTGTCGCAAAGATGCGTAAGAATATTGCGGTGCGTGCGTGCGATGAGCGCTCGCGGCGTAGGGAAGGAAGAACAACCGCGATCCTCCATAATCACCCCTATTTGAAGATGAATACATACAACATAACATATAAACGACCTTACCTGATGCCCTTCCGAAGAAATAGCGGGTCCCGTAGCTGGAATATTGAAAAAATAGTCACGAAAGCATGAAGAGGCTCCAGCGCCTCTGCACGTAAACCCTGTTTTTGAATTCCCGCGCACTGAATGCGTGCGCGTCGTCTCATTCAAACGCGGGAGACGCGTAGACGCAACCCAGGGACTCCTGGGGTGTTTTTGTGTTTTTGTTTCTCTTATTGTTCGTTTTATTGCTTGTTTTACTGATTGGCCTAACCAGGGGTCTCTCGGAGCCACGTTATAACTGGACTTGCGTCCGGGAACGAGCAGTAGGACGTCCAAGTCCAGTTATAAGGTCCCTCCCTATTATTTTTACTCGAAAGACTCTGCCAATGGAGCACGACCGCAGCGTTTCCCCTTCCGTCGGAGGCATGCGAAGATCGATCTCGGTACCAAGACCACCGTCGTCATGCAGACGGACACGGCATGGAGGCAGCAAGATGAATGATGACGCAACGAAAAGGCAGTCCGACACCTTCGATTGGACGCTAAGTCCCTGGCTGGTCCCTGATCGGAGACTCCCTGTGTCGGACATTGCGCATTGGTATAACGTTCCAATGGCTGCGGGAAGAGAAAAATCAAATAATTTTAAAAATTACAGTGAACTGCTGAATGGGCTGAAGAGGGCTAAGCGCTTATACAAACGTGACGAACTTCTTTCGTTTTCGTAATATCAAGGGCTCAGATGAATCAATACTATTACGTCTTTACAAATCGTATGTTTTGCCTCATCTAGAGTATTGTATGCAAATCTGGAGTCCCTCCCTCAAGAAAGAAATCCTGAAAATTGAAAAGGTGCAACAGCTATTTACTCGCCTACTGTGGTATAGAGTTAGTGGTTCTTGCAATCGAATAGCTTTGCCAGATTATAAAGCACGCTTAAAAATGTTTGCTCTGCGTTGCCTGAAATGTAGAAGGCTTGTTGCTGACTTAGTGTTCTGTTACCGTATCCTGAAAGGTGAAGTGAAGTTGTCAATTAGCAAATACTGGATTTTTAGGCCCGTTAGTCGTAGGCTTGGAAGTATAAACATTCAGTACAAAAGAGTGAGGAAGAAGCATTTTTCAGTTGTTTTTAATTCATTCTTTCACCGTTGCGCGAGATATATTAGTAAGTTGCCCGCCGATGTTTTCCAAGCAAGGACTGCAAAAGAGCTTAAGCTTAAATTAAAGAGGTTAGATCTTCCTCAATTCCTTAACATTGATCATTTTTGTTGATCCTGAATATTACAGAGTGTGAAGAGGGGCCTAACTACTGTTGGAATGTTTCATGCAATGGCATCCGATGATCCGTTCGGATACCACTTAAGCAGGGAACGCCACGCTGTATCCGCTATCGCTATTCTACCCTTCATCCGTGAATCGGTGGATGTTTCTCTCAAGCAGTGTCACCCATTGATTGAACGATGCATTCTTCTGCCAGCCTCTACCAGTGCCTAGTGTCACAATGATTGCTTGCACCTATGTTCTCTTCCTCCCCGCTAGCCTGTGTACTTCGATCATTAATTATTCCTCTCTTTTTTGTTGCTTGTGAAGGGGCCTTGGAACGACATCTTTTTTTGTACCAAAAAATAGAAAACAACAGTAAATAGATGGGATATTTTTTTCTTATCGTGATTCCTCAAAAAATCTTTCTTATGTTGACTGGTTTCACTTTTTCTCTATAGTTAACATTCAACCTTCCTCAAAAAATTATCCAGCCGTCACCTCGACCCTTGTCATGCAAAGGTTTTGTTCAATCTATTACCAATACCTCACTACATATGGAGAGAAAAATTTATTCCTGGGCCGTCCCCGTGGTGCGTACCAGTATAATGAGGCTCCTGAAACACGGAGCCCGCCCGGGGACGCGTGCTCAGGATTTTCTGAATTTCTTTCTTCTATGATTCGACATTGCATGATTTTAGCATTCCAGTGGCTTGGTTAACTTCATAAAGTTCCTCTTTTCGACAATATCCCCGGTGACCTTCCTAATGGTCGCCAATTTACAGGTTTTTTAGTGAACAAATATGTTAGCCTTAATATTTTTTATATTTATATTATTATTTTTTTATATGGCGGCAAGTACTACGGTGGCAATTCAAAGAAAAGATTGGTGCAAAATGAGATGTTGTTTCAAAACCTCTTCTGCTCCGCTGTCCATCTATTGTTTTTGTTGTAGTGTTTGCGTTCCATTTGGTTTGATTGGATGCTGTTTTATGCATGTTTGTTTATATTAAACTAGTATTTTACCCAGTTCCAGTGCTATTTGTCTATTTGTCTTTTTGTTTTTCCTTCATTTATGCGACCTTCTGTTCTTCTTAGTTGCTTTTTCGTTTAAGCACGTCTTCGGGACGTAATAAATAAATAAATAAATAAACTTCTGCGGAACAAGAAGGAGGGACAGAAAGATTCTGAACAAGCTCCAGCCAACCAAAAGGCAGACGCCAACTAATTCTACTCGATTATGTAAAAACTCGATAAATGTAGTTTCCATGGAAAAAACTCCTTTGGGATTGAACCAAAAGATCATCCACAGTTGCATTTGGAGTTGGCGCGCTCCAGCGCAAACTTCGACTCTAGCGCGAAGAGCGCGCCAAAACTGAGAATTCAAATTGAAGCGATCACATCTTTTGCGGGAACCTCGTGGGAGAGGATTCATCAGCCGCTTGCAGGCCGGTAACGGTTAAAAGTGCCGCAAAGCCACTGGGACCGGATTCTTGAACCGCTTACCGGTTGGTAACGGTGAAAAGTACCGCCGGTGCAATCCCAATGCGGTAGGGGCACTCTATAGTCACTTGTAAATAGCATTTGAAGATAAACATATACAACATAATATATAAAGGTGCTTACCTGATATCCTCTCCCGTGAAAACAGCGCGTCCCGTTGCTTGAATATGGAAAAATGTAGCTATAAAAACATGTGAAGGCTCCAGCGCTAATCCCCTGTTAAATTCCCGCGATACGAATGTGTGCGCGGCGACTGATTCACCGTGGGCGATGCGTGGAGGTAACCCGGGCACGTCAGCGGTGCACCTGCCCTTCTTCAATGTATTTCTGTTATTGTTGTGTGAATTCGTAATTATATTCTCTATAAGGACCAATAGTTTCGGGGGGGGGGGTCACTTCGCACTTATTGAATATCGGATTTTGTTGCAGGTTTTCTTTCAATTTACCTTAAAGAGGTGGACCACCCCTTAGGATTGCACCGACATCATATTAAAAAAGATATTTAAAATAGTCAACCATCGCCCACAGGCGTACTACATAGGACATATCCTTGGCCTTTGTCATACCATCGCTCACCCCGAGCCACGTCTTTAGGAGGGCGGGGGGAGGGTGGTTTTAAGCGTAATGCGAGTTGGGGATGTGCGCTTCTTTTTCGATGAAGCCTTTATTCGTATCGATAATCATGTGTAGAGTAGGAGTGCACCTCCACAGCCACATGATATCGTAAAATTATTAGAAATGTAAAAATATTCTACCGCAAGTACCAAAAAACCCTAGATAGAATTTCACTAAGGCGCCTTCTCCATCAGTAAAATATTTGGTGCAATGCGCGGAAGAGGGGGCAGCCCATGGGCTTCTGTAATTAATGACCTCGCACCAAAGGCAAAGCTAAAATTCTTCGGCAGCGCCAATCCCCTGCCCATTTCTACCAGGGCCACCTAAGCCCTTCGCTCACGACAGACGTTCCGCCCTCGGAGAGGCGGCGGCTATAAAAGAGGAGGCCGGGAAAACGCCGGGTGGTCTCCTCACCCTTAAATGAGCTCGTGCCCTCTTTACCTCTTTCTCCCTACTGCATGTCATCCTCCATATTATGTTTGCAGTTTTATTGTAACTCCTTAATACGTTCTATATGTAATGTAACCTACTCCTCATATTCAACCTTCTCGTATGTCTCATATTCCATAATCATGTTGTTCAATAACCAGATAAACTCATATAAACAACAAGCATCGTGTGTCCTATTTCCACAACGGGATCTGCCTTTTGGCACTTTTTCCTTACGCTAATAAACCGAGCCGCTAGTTTATTACACTTCATTTAGCAGAACCTAGCAGTCGGATATGGTGACTCGGAATTTCCTACATTGTACACAACCTGACGCGTACATACGTGCAATGCCGGTTGCAACGAGGGCTTAGGTCAAACGCTACGTCTCGCGAGAACTAAACGCGTAAAAACTTATCCTACACGTGGAAAGTGCCACCACTTGTGTTTGAGTACTGATGGTATGCCCCTTCTTACTCGCATTTGCGCCAAAAGCGCGTTTGAAAACAAACTTACTATTGCGAGCCTGTACTACGCGCTAGCTGACAAATAAAAATAAAACTAAACTAAGTGCTTTATAGTGCGGATTCATCGCATTCGCTGTGTTTAAGCTTAGTTAGATAATCAATAGCAATTATAACTAATCCCCTACTGCTGTTTGAGTGTTCCCGCGCGCTTGCTACTGTATCACCAAACCTGCACATCACCTAAGCCGTTGTCATCGGAGCTCGTTTTTGTCATTGTGCACGCAAATCTACAGACACCTCTAGGAAGGATAAGAGCCATCCAACTTGCTCGTGCTAAAACCGCTGGACGCCGACGCGATCCAAGATGCAACCGCATGCTACAGTATCCCGCAAACCTGCACATCAACAAGCAATTTGAACTGCAGTAGGAGATTAGTTATAAGTAAGACCCTAGATAAGCGGATACTCCATGGCGAACTGCATATCAGGTACAGACTCTTAGGCGGGACCACAGCAGTAATTTCGTCAAAGCAGTTCAACAGAAACTTCCTTTGCTAAATTGACGAAAAACTTCCTCTAAATGCGTAAGTCATTAATGGTTAAATGTGCATCGCTGAGAGAACATACGAAGCATGCGATAACGATATGGTTTTATTAGTTATCAAGTACTGAAAATACATCAAAATGCAACCCACATTTAAAATGCGAGCAAACCTCAGCTCATAATGGAGCGCTATGCAACTCTCGTCCATAAATTCAGAAAACATGAACGGCAAGTGAGCATGTGACAACAGTAATATTATATCATTAACCTAGTCAATGGCAGAGTATCGAAGCAAAAGGGGTAAGAACTTTTTAGGCAGTGTAAGTCAGTTCTACTGTAGCATCATACGAATGAGTTACCAGTTGCTTCCCGTTGGGTCATTGCGTCCGAAATTTTCCCATTCATTCCGCCTCCACACTGGCGAGGTTGTCTATCAGTGTCTCGTATATCTCGACTCCGCGCAGGAACACCTTCTCGTTGAGGTATTCGTTGTGATCGTGAAGTAGTGATGGGGTGTTGATCATCGGAGAGAAGCCAATCGAACGATATCCCAGCTGTAAGGAATTAAGAGGTAGAAAAGAGCTGGTTGTAACTACATACAGCGACACCTGGGTCGCTATTACCTGTCATCTGGCTCATAGTTAACTGTTCACAATTTGCAAGTGTCCAATTGTCAATCAATGGGCCGTATTGCAACCTTGGCGCCGCTCCCATGCTTTTTCTATGTTGATCGCTTAGCACAGCGCGTCCTCCCCTCACTGTAGCCGAACTACCAGCTGTTTCTTTATGAATCACGAAACACCTCCGGCCGCCCTTACTGTAGCGTAAATAAAGGAACCCATTCGCCGGTACGGTCGCCTCCCGAGTGGCCGCGCATTTGTCTTGCCTCCTCGATTCCTTGCATGTTTTAAGGTTTTCATCTAGCCTATCCTATTCCTTTGACTCCCTAAAATGCATTACCTGTTCAAAATACCTCGCCTGTCTAATATGCATTGCCTGTCGAATACGCGTTACATGTCAAACGGCTTCCTGCCATCTAACATAATCTGCCCATCCACTGTATCTTGTTACTCGCTCGTTTTAAATGTAAAGTCGTTAACATAAAGGTTTAATTACCCAAGTTTGAGGAACAACACACCGTAATCGCGCAAGGTCACAAGGTCGAAATCGCGTGGCACTCTACAAAAAGGGGAAGCCGAGCAGAGGATTCGAGAGGATCCTTAACCACCAATCAAAGTACCTCCAAAGCAAAGACAGCCAGCTGCGATACTACATATGTCTACTTTCCTTCAAGCACCCTTTAAGGTCACCTTACCTCTCTAACGAATCGTGAATCTGTTGCACCTGTAAAGATCTCCTTGTCGAACTCGCACTTCCTGAAATCGTGGACAATTATGCTTCTGAAAAAGAGACATCTAGGAAATCTGGGGCCAGACTCACCAACGATATCGCCGGTATCTTTTCACCGCGGATTCGTCATACCAGCTTACGTACATAGTAACCGATACAGAGAGTTTGATCCTACATTTACCACGCCGCATGTTGATGACCATCGCGGTATCAGTGGTACTTTTCACCGTTACCGGCCGTTAAGCGGTTGATGGTTCTGGCCCCTGTTTGAGGACATTAAAAAGAGAAAATAGCGTCTCTGAATAAGAACGGGGTTCTGTTATATTTGAGCAGTGGCCCATATATTATCAAGGGTATTTACTGTATCGAAAAACTCACTCTTTACGAAGTGACTCCTCAAACGCTGCCCAGAACGGATCATCACTTGTTGTTGGAGTTACGGACGCAATCTCCGTCTTCTGGAAAAGAAGGAAACACTTTTAGAACTTAAGTTTGCATTCAGTCACCTAAGGAGAGGAAACATTGGACGAAAACAACGAACAAGTGAGAATATCAAATAACTAACTGTTGATTGATCTAGTGCCACAATAGAGATTTTCTACTTTGTCTGTTTGCATTGGTTTCCTAATTAATTAATTAATATGACCTTCTCGGATTTAATTACACAGGCTCATCTCGAGTGTTATAGGACGTGCTAACAGTTTCCTAGACCGCCGCTGTAGTTTGCCGGATAAAAGGGGTTAAAGCTCGAGAGAGCCGCACTTTTTCCAGTCGGTCCAACCAGCAATGGTCTACTACAGGATGTCTCAAAAAAATGTAAACACTGTTTGAAAGGTTATAACTTTGCTCACACTAAAGCTACTGAAAAAGTTAGAAGATCTTACAAAATCATAAGAAAATAGAAATATTTTGACATATGAGCGGTACGGAACGCACCATGCACTCACCTGAAATGTTGTGTTTTACACCCGATTGATTGTGTTTCGCTTGAATACTTGTTATAATTTCATCACAAAGTGGCCGTATCGATTGATTTGTGCCTGTTTCAAGATTTAAAGCTTAAAAACACAACAGTGCTTGTGCAGATTATCCTAAAAAATGCAGGGACTATTTGAAGGATTCTAACATTGCTACTAGTGATGCTTTTGAAAGTATTTGAGACTCATATTAAAGCACGGGGTAACGAAATTTCTGTAGCGTGTAACTAGTCAAGATTGCGCCATACTCCCGTCTGAAACTTTGCATTTCAGACTCGATTGATTGTGCATGAACTGAATGCTTGTTACAGTCTTGCTACTACTTGGCCTAATTAATCTGTGATGTGCTTCTTTCAACGTTTAGAGCTTGACAATTACGTGAAAGTCACTGCTTCTTTCAACGTTTAGAGCTTCAAAATTACGCGAAAGACACGTGACATGCGAGTTTATTGATTGCGCAATTCAAATGTGAGCAGGAGCCACATTTTCCAAGACGGATTATGTGGGCTGATGAAGTAACATTCAAGCTGAATGGAGGGGATAGTCGACATAATTACAGCTACTGGGCGGCGGAAAACGTTAAAAGAAGCACATCTAGCCCAGTAGTAACAAGATTGTAACAAGCATTCCGCCCATGTGCAATCAATCGAGTTTGAAAGTTAACATATCGGCGAGGAAGCACGGCGCAATCTTGGCTAACCGCACGCCACAGACAACTCGTTGCCATGTGCTTCATACTAGTCTCAAACATCTTCGAAATATTCACTTGCAGCAATGTTAGAACCTTTCAAACAGGACCTGCATTTTTAGGATACCCTGCATTTTTCGCAAGTCGTAGTGTGTTCTTATTTTCTAAACCCTAAAAGAAGCCCAAATCCGTTGATACGGCCACTTTATGGAAAAATTATAACAAGTATTCAAGCGAGCATCGTGCACGGTGCTCGGAGTGACACGACTCACGCAAGGGAGAGAAGGCCTCCGGAGTTCCGAGCTTGACCGACGTTCGAAGATCAGAGACGCTGTCACCTGGGCCAAGTTGTCGAAAATTAGGTGTGCCGGCCACGTAATGCGCTTCGCAGACACCCGCTGGACGAGAGCCGTCACCGACTGGATTCCGCGGGATGTCAAAAGAACACCAGGACGCCCACTAACGCGTTGGTCGGACTTCTTCGTGAAAGCCCTGAACCATCGATATGACGCTCTTCGTGTCCCTCGAGCGAGGAGGATCCATTGGAGCACTCTGGCACGCGACAGGGACGAATGGAGACGCTGCTGGCAATCGAGCAAGTCGATGGTCAACGGGGCCACAGGTGATACAGGTGAAGCGTCAAGCGAAACCCAATCAATCGAGTGTAAACGCAAAATTTCAGACGAGTGCACAGCGCATTCCATGCCTCTCATATGTCTGAAAATTTCTATTTTCCTAATCCGTCATATGAGCCTTTAACTTCTTAAGTATCTTTATTGTGAGCAAAGTTATAACCTTGCAAACAGTGTATACATTTTTTTAAGACACCCTGTATTGTGGTAGGGTCAATCCGCCCAGGCCATTTTAACCTTTCTAGCATAGACACTGTTGTTGGCTTGGGTCAATATGAGGACTGGTCACACCATCGTGTCTAACAATAGTCACGCAATAGCACACCGAACATGCAGTCTTGTAATAATTGAAGACTGAACATTGAGGTGCCTATAGATAGCCCCGATTTGTCTGCATTGGTTCATTGTTGCTGTTTGATATTCCCAATAAAGCTGTTCGACTTGGACGACTACAACAGATACCGTTTGTTCAATTTCCTGCTGAGCATGCTGCGGGGAATACTTATGCAAAACGGCGCGACATCTTCATGTTCAGTTTCTGAGCAATCACCGTTTCAGAAGGCATGATGGTGGGGATTTTTCAATTTGCGTCCAATTCTTGCCTTAAAGCCCGACATCACAGCGCGAAAAATGTCGGAGAACCGTTGGATTCACTTCAAAAGCCTAAAAAATCGGATAGAGCGATGAATGCCTCGCAATTACCAGTGAACATGCTTCATTTTAGGCATCTGTCGGCTGACTTACGAAAGCACGCGGTCTGACCCTGCTCAGCACAAGGACAAAAACCGATCAGTCAGGATCAGTACCGACTGCTTAGCTAGTGGTTGTTCCTTCGTTGTACGTGCTCTGTAAGTGGATTTCTCCTAAAGCGGCTTTCACACAGCCGCTGCTGCTGTTGCAGCAACGAGCAACGAAAAAGGGGCGGAGTTTGATGCTTGTTGCAGCCGCAACGCGGTGAGATAAGATACTAAGTTAAAGGCCTCTGCACACTTTTGCGGCAACGTGGTATGAGGGAGTCAGCAAAGCTGCATTGTAGAAGGCAAAACTGCCGCTTAGGCGACAGTCATCCCCAGCTTTGTAGCCCCACTCCATCGCCGACGCGGTTTCATTATCGAACGGGAGTTGTTGGGCCGTGTCCCGGAGCCGCAATCTGCCCAGCTACGGCCCAAGAATGCAAAAGTGGGCGGAACTACCTGCCCAGCTCGCAGTTCTTGGTTATCTCGGTTATCTCCGTCATCCTTTTTGAGGGCAGCACGTGCTGCCCGAGCTTGGCAGCACATCCTCCCTCCGAAATGAGCAAGATGTGCTGTCGAACTCGAGATGACCAAGTGCTGCGAGCTGGGCAGGTGGTTCCGCGCCCACTTTTGCATTCTTGGGCCGTAGCTGGGCAGATCTTGGGTCGTAGCTGGGCAGATCGCGGCTCCACGACACGGTCCAACAATTCCCGCTCTATCAGAGTAGGGCAGCCACGCTGCCGCAAAAGTGTGCGTAGTCCTAAGACCGTGATTTTCCTCCGTTGACGAGCATCAGCAACAAGGAATGATGGAGATCATGATGCTCCGCTGCATCTCTGCGCTATGCTTCATCATTATGGCATCGGTTGCGCAAGAGCAGCAACATGAGTGTGAAAGCCGCTTAGGGTCAGTTTTTGGTTGCTGCGATCGGTTTTTCGTATTACCTGAATGGCGGTCTGACACCTTCAGACACAACGTCGTTTAATTTTGCAAAAGTTCTTACTCACTGAGCCTCTCAAAGAAGGCGATTTTGCCCAATCGTCGGGAAACAAAGGCGTTATCAATCTCGCGTTGCTCAAGCAACTACGAAATATATGGAAATGTTGAGAGTCCAGGAAGTGCGCTGCACTTTCTTTACGGTAACCGCTGGTAACATAACAACTCCAGGGTAGGCGTTGATGAATAAGATTTCTTCTCCCTATCTTCGACTCCACCTTGATGCGGTTAACTTCTGTATGCATGCCGTGTCCCTTACGCTGATGAATCCGGTCTCAGAATGGCCTACTTGGGTAGCACTGGTCAGTGGGTAGAAAAAACAGGTTGCATCTGCGTTTCCGATTTTTTTACTAACCGCTTTACACTTTAACCCTGCCCTAGTTCACGTTGCGTCTTGTTGTTGCTAACCTTCACACTTTGCTGCCACACAAAGGTGTATTCATCGCACATAGCCATATAAAGATTCGTTTTAGTAGACATATCTACCGACAAACTCAAAAAACAACTTATAAGAAACAGACTCGATAACAGCGAATGCATGTCAGAGGATTGTGTTGTTTGCCCTAGTATAAGAGCTGGTAATTGTGCGAGAGGCGGAGCAATTTATGAGACTGAGTGTGAGGCATGTAACAGCACCCAAGGAGGAAATCTGGGAAACGCCCAGGATTTTGCATCAACGCTGGTAAGCGATGCTGTAACGTTGGGTTTGGTCTGTACCGTCCACTTGGTTAGCAAGGAGCCGAAGTACATGGCAAGAACGTATACGATGTTGATAGGGTGAAGACTTTGGCAAGTGATATGGTGAGCGATAAGCCGCATTATCTGAGTTTTCCGCTGTGAATTCTCTGTTAAAGTTATGTAAGTCGTTGATGATCCGAACCCAGGATCGAGCAATCGAAACAAGGTTTATACATCACGAATGACCTTCTGCCGTTTGAGCCGCTTTGCGAGCTACGAAATGACCAGGGGGACTTTCTGCCTTCGACATTATGGCGGTAGCAGGCTACGTAGTGAATACCATTGGGTAGTAGCGCACCGTTACAAGGCTGCTTAACGATTCGGCGGTTCAGCGGTTCAGTCGTTTGCTAATAGTAAAAGTCTTGAGTCAGGAAATCTAGCTTGATCTGGTTAGAGCGCTTAGTCACGCAGAACTTTGATGCCTCAAGTCATTTATAGACCTCTGAAGGCGATGACACTACCAGAACTTGAGGCTGTTCATAAAAAATTCTACCTAGAAACCCCTAGAAGAGGAAACAAGGCGGGTCATCTTGATACCATCACTCTTTTCGATTCTTTACTAATTCGGTGAGAAGAGGATTGAGCACTAAGCTTGACTATGACATTGTGAAGAGTCATGAGAGGTGTAGCAATAGTGGGAGCTTATCGTTAGACTTGATCGGACAATAAGCTGCATTTTAATTCACATTGTCGTTCATGCTTTATACTTCTCCTGGATGACTACCCGCACCTAGGCTTGGGGGGAACCAAGACGTAGTCGCCTCCTAGCCCATAATACGAATGAAACGAACCAGGATGAACTCGTAGGTGACATCCGGTCCCGCCTTCTCACACCAACTCCGAAGGCGTTCCTCCATCTCGTTGAAATCGGCTGTAGGTGGAATACGGATGTCGAGCACTGCAATCTCGAGGCATAAATCAAATTTCGTAACTGCATCAAAAAAGGTGGTTGCATATAGACGCTTAGCAGCTTGGTATAGACCCCTACTCTACAGGCTATACTGACTATCAGCTCAAAGTATAGTTTACAGCCCGCATTAAGAAACGGACAATTTTATTCAGGCGCTGCTAGACCAATTCATAGCTTCGAGATCAACAACTTCATTTACCCGCTACACAGATCAGCTCTGACCCGGTAAACCATGAGGTATACCAACTACGTCAGCCCTCCTTTGACGTAGTTAAGGTTGTACATAAACCTGCATATCAGGGTCTAAGACGTGCTACAGCTGCACGTCCTACTGATGATTCTCGGCAAGATACCTATAGTACCACTATACTTGTCGCGACCGCGCGATCACTGCCCTGTAAATGGCCGGGCGCGCTGTTAGGCCCCGTTTATACTTCGTCGCGCCGCGACGCGACGCCACGTATAATGGCCATATTGATTGTGCGACGCGATCGATCAATTTGGCCTCGTTGCGTGGCCATCGCGTAGCGCCGCGACGAAGTATAGGCTTTTGTTATACTCCCGCGGGAGCATCCGCGGAACGTCCGAGGACGAAGGGTGCACTGCGGACGGCGGGCGTGGCGGGCCGCGACAAATGGTTCGGCGCGGGGTCCCGGCGCGATTTCCGCCCATCCGCGGATGCTCCCGCGGGAGTATAAGGCCTCTGTTATACTCCCGCGGGAACATCCGCGGAACGTCCGCGGACCAATGGTGCACGGCGGAGGCGGGCGTGGCGAGGCGCGACGAGTGACCCGGCGCGGGGTCCCGACGCGATTTCCGCCCATCCGCGGAAGCTCACGCGGGAGTATAACAGGGTCCTAACATAGGCCATAAACGGGGCCTTACTCACGGCGACTTGCCGACCGGCCCGAGGCATGAGAAAGTGGCTGACGTCAGCAGTTGATCGGCCGCAAGCTCCGCCCTTCCGACTCTGCCACTCAACATCGATCGTCCCGGTACTCCGGCGGCGAAACCAGCCGCTCTCTTGTTTATACTTCCATTCTGACGGATGGTCATCGCGAGGGCGCGGTTCTGCACTACGAGAACACTGTTCATTAACGGGTAACAACACTAGGAGAGGGCCAGTGAGTGAACTCTGCACTCGCCCCACGGGCTCAGAGAAATCCGTTCAATACGAGCGAGGAAGATTTCTGCCCTATTCTCTATTTCTGTCCTGTATATGTTATTTGCTGCTCAATACGTATCGCAATGAATGGCATAGAATCGCCGTGTGTTCCAATGGAACTAAGTGAGCCCCTCACAGTTTCCAGGTCATGGTAATGAATGTTAGTAGGACTAAGTAGACTTACACAGCGTGAAGTTCTCAGGCAGCACGTTCACCTGCACTCCGCCGTCGACCTTGGTGAGATTCAGAGTGGTGACGTCTCCGAGCTTCTTCGTCGGGTCGTTCTTCAGCAGAAGACGTTGCTCCTCACGGAATGACAACGCGCTGTTGATGATGGACTGCTAGAACAGGAAAAACTGCGATTATACAACTGAACGCGTCTCCACGTATCGACAACCATTACTATACCGTTAACTTACCAGTTTTTCGGCCGCTGTGTTCTCTATGAACTTCGATCCGTGGCCAGGTGATCCCCTACAGGTGATTTTTATCCCTGAAATTATCCTTCTAATGATGCCGTCAAAAGCCAAGAATACTCAAAGCTTCCGCTCACACCATGGATTCCGCTCCGCATAGTAGACTTTATATGTCGACGTCTCGGAGGCTAGGCCCTCGTCGAGCATGAAGCCCATCTTCAGCTCGCGGAATTCGGTCATTTTCACGAACTTCTGCATACCATCCACCGCTCCTATCTCTTCGTCTGCAAAGCTATGTATTAAGCGGTTTAACATCAATTTGCTCAAGTAGGTGATATCAGCAGCTTGTTTCCCTGTCTTGTGCCAAAGTGGCCCAGTGGGCTTCCTTTACTTAACGGTAACGAATGAGGTCCTTCAATGATCATTTTGGACCACATAGTAAAGTACTAACAGACCCACTGCTACAGAAACCAGGAGGATACCGTAAATCCGCCTCGACGATACTGTATTGACGTCGTGTCCCTCATACTTGACACCTAACGTAAGGAAAACGGAATGCATAGCGATCGACGCTTTCATTGCCACAGAACCAACTGGGCAACATTGGCACAAGGCTGGGATTGATGAGCGGCATCCTATCCGCCCAATGCAACTCACCTGGAGCCCAAACAATGTGAATAGTTCTTGGCCACTGCTTCTTCCCTCGCTGGAAATGCCGTCGAATCGCCTCAAAATACTGCGAGCCGACGCATTTCATGTCCTGAGAACCACGGGCATAGATGTTACCGTGCTCATCCTTGTGGGCGGAGTATGGGTCATACGTCCATTTATCCTGCAAACCAAAGAGATCTTCTATGGACGTGATCTCAAGATCTAATCTGATTCATTAGTTCTGACCTTGCAAGCTGGAACCACATCGGTGTGTGAGTAGAGCACGATCGACGACAGTTCCGGACGAGATCCAGGAATCGTCATGATGACGAAGGGTTTTCCCGGAACAGCCTAGAAATCTTGATATTCGAGCTAAAGCCGGGATGCATACTTCAGTCGCCGGGCGGCGCGCTACCAATATCCATCCTCTGTGCCGCATAATCGATATTGACAGCCTTCATCAGTCGCACCGCCCGGCGACCGAAGCGTAAACCGCACTCTATAGTTGCGACGCCGCGCGGCGCGACACCGTAGCCGGAGTGGATATCGATCGGGTGGCGCAAAAAATCGATATCTGTGGTGATCGCGGTGGCACCCCGCGTGGCAACGCAAGTATAAACTAGGGCTAATGCCTCGTTTACTCTAGAATCAGCGCGGGGGCGTCATGGTGAGAATTACCAATATTGATCAAATATTGACTCAATATTGATTTGTCCTCATGTCCTAATCGATATTGACATTTCTCCACATGCCGCGCAGCGAATTAAGTAAAGAAGGGGTCTTAATCTCGCCAAAGAAAGAAAAAACCCAGGGTTCAGAAGACAAGGCCTACCTCAACAGCAACCTTCGAGATCCCTATCTCATCGGCTAGATCGAATAGGAACTTCTTGCAGCCGGCTGAAACATGTGGTTATCCACCCATTCGTGTAGAATGCTGTACACGTACCGTAGTCCGGAGTTGGTTGCTCGGTGTTCACCCGCAAGTATTCGCGGAATTTCGTTACAGCGATATCTTCATTGGTCATGGCTGCAGTCTGCAAAGTTCGAATTTTGAAGGGCAGACGTCGGTCGTTTGTTCGTTTCGGAGTGAGCAATGCATTCCATTTTATTGTGAAATTCGTGCTGAAGTCACGTTAGTTTCTCCCTAGGCTATAGGAGCGTTAACTCTTTAGGCTTCGTTATGAAAATCGAGAACAGAAGTGAAGTCTTACAAGGCGTAAACGGTTGGTATGGGTGGAGGGTACGAGTTCGAGTCCCGCCTGACGCAACAGTTTTGATTCCACCTTAATATCCCATTAAGAGATTTTGAAACAAAGTGCAGTGCTTCAGTGCTGACTGACAGGGTGTGGCACGAAGGTCTACTAAGACAAACACTCTCTAAATTTCCGTTTTTTAAAGAGATGATGGAGGGTTTTTTCTGAATTTTGAACAAATTCACAATTTACCAGGCTACCACCTCTATCAAAAAACGAAAAAAACGAGCCTGGGATGTTCTAATAGCGGAGCTAAGTGGTCTAGCTGCTACAGATCCTAGCCTAAGCCATCTGATGAATAGACCGTGCGGTACCAATCGCATACAAGCTGAACAAACTCAGAAAAAAACGGTGTTTACACAGGTTAAGGCTTAGTCTCTGCACGACCAGACCAACAAAAATGCAACAAATTTAATTTTCTAGGAGAAGAGGACAAAGTTTTCTTGAAAAATGCACCGCCCAGAGTGTGAAAAATGAGGTTCCAACTAGGGAAACCGATCCGGAGACTTAAATAAAATGATCAATTTTTCAATTTTTCAAGCTTCAAAGGGTTTTGATTCGACTTTCAGCCAAGGAGAATTGCTCGTGAAGAAACTAAAAGGAGACCAGAAGCAAATTTGGCAAGAAGTGGTCAAATTCAGTTTCAGACGCGTCGAAATTCCGACGGTATGAGCCAAGCAACGTTGGGCAGGGCAGGTGACAGGTGTTCCCGATGAAGAACGACGACAGCGTGGTGCACTGGCCGCTGGAGAATCGATTACAGCCCGGTGGACAACGAGGCGATTGCCGATGGTCATCGATCCGACCACCCCGATAGTTAGTCGCTTGATGACGTGAAGATTCTGAAGAGGTTCAGCGATTTACTGGAAGTGGTCTACTTCTGGCATCTCGTGCCACAGTCAGGAATGCGCCATGTCTTCAGCTTTGTGCCTGGCTTGGGAGCTGCTCTTCCTGGACCTACTTTCGCATCCTTCCTCTTCTTCTAAAGCATTCTGACGCCGTCTGGACCACTTCAAAGTGGATGTCGATCTTCCTTGAAGTTCGTCTGTCTAGTAGGACGTAGCACAGCAGGAAGAACGAGACGGTTCTACTTCTTACGAGCCTATAACGGCTTCTCCACGTGAAACCTTCTAAGAAAGGCCTGTCTCACAGTCGGCTCTCGTCTTCTTACGCCGCCACTTCCCATTCTAGAACTTCCATCTATATCTGGACACTTCTATGCCTCCCAATCCGAACTCTGAAGGTGATTTCCAGTCGAGCGATCCCCGCAGAGCATCGGAAGTGATGTGATGTGTGCGTGTACGGCACCATAATTGCTTATTTCCTTCTGAACCACGTGACACTGCTCTAATAGCTTCAGTGGTTTCCGCCAAGGTAAAAACTGCCATTTTTCAAGGGATCTCGGGATAGGTCACAGAATTCCTCCTCTTGAAATCCGGCGGTCACCTCAAAGTCATTGTATAGATCAAGGATGCAAATTCAAATTGTCTCCACAACATTTGATCGAAGTAGAATGCTTGGCGCATGCCGCATAGGAATCTAAAAGTCCGTATTTTAGCCTTTGCCCTTCACTCTCACATCGTAGATGCTCGGTTCAAAGGGCAGGTTTACTCCTTGGCTGTGACTGGGGGGGGGGGGGAGGGGAGGGGTAAATCTTGGGTGAAATGACTTCTTAAGGTCGACCAGGGTTGAACGAGCGGTGTAACATTGATGAAAAGCTGTCATTCCCGAGCTTTATCCATACGTATCCTAGTCGGAGGGGAACAGCGCTAGAAAAGCGAAGAAAACAGAAACACGGTGAGCTCTTCCGGCTAGAAAACCGCCAGAAAAAATGCCTTCAGAGACCAGTTCAGTGCACCGCCTTCGTAAAATAGCACGTACCTTCATGTTCTGTCCGCAGCTGTCAAAAACTTAGGAGGATAGATCTCGGTGCATGTCGCGAATGTGGGCACCATTGTGAAGTGGGAGCGCGACAGCCAATCACAACCAAACAGAGCACTGACAGAAGATAAGTGATGTTGTCAGGAAATCCGATCTTCCACAGGCTCTCTAACAGCACACCTATTCGACACGGCCTGATTGGCTGGTGCTTTCCCATCTTCAGTGCTGCTCATATTCGCGACTAGGGGGACTTAGACCTTTTTATACTTTAACAGACTCCACGAGCGGAAATAGAAGTAAATCGATGACCTTTCTCTTTCCCATGCAGTTCTGTGAGTCGTCATCAGCTGCCTGTTTCAAGGGTTTTTAACGCTTGGAAAATCCATTTTGGGAAAGGTTTCTGTGGTTCACAGGTTGGGTAGAGGCCTAATGAAGTTCAATAATGTCGACTGGATTCTTCCAAAGTCGATTGGATTCGATTCTTAGTGAAGAAAGTGAACTTCACATGCGACTTCCTATCTCTTTTAGGGGTCGCTCCCGGAAGGTCCTACACGTCCCAGGCTACCCGATACCGTAGACCTGGCAATGCCCTTGCACCCCTATAGCCTGAGTAATTCCAATTTTTGTTAGCCAAGAAAGAGGGCTGTTTGGCTATTTTCGTTCAAAAGCCCATGAATATAGGCTCTATGCCCTCCAAGCCTTTTTCAGAGCCGCCACACCCTTCAAAAGGGTTTTAAGAAAGTGCACAGCCACCTACTAGTTCAGGCGACTATTCTCGCTGTGCTATTCTGGAGTCGGCTTCAAGCCTCCTGCACTTCCGGAGGGTCCCACGCTCACCTCAGAAAGGGTTTCGAGCAGAAGACCTGCTTGAGGTGTTGTCAGCCGCTGAAATAATCGTCTCTTGACTTCGTCTCACGCTCGTAATTCGAACCACCCGACGGCCGTTAATTGAGCTAATCGCTATAGAATTCAGCGTACGCGCCGTATTCGCATCAGAAGATAAGCTGTGAACAACGTCGAGCCTTGACGTGCATAATCAAATCAGAAGCGAATCCGCTGCAGGTATCAGAAGCTGCTCTGAGCGCAATCTCCGTCGCCAAAACCAGTTTTCCGGCGCAAAAAGCTTTCAATAGAGGCACTTCAGCTTTGATGGGGCAGTAGCGGACTTCTAAGGGCAGTCAGAAGGCTCTGAATGGAGTCAGGATGCCTTAAAGTCGGCCTCAAAGAACGAGCGAGCCTAATAGCCCTGTGAACTCCTAGGACCTTGGAGCTCCATTGTCCGCTGCTTGCAGACGAGGCTTTCAGGGATGCTTTTTTCGACATCTTCCGGCTTTCAGCTCAATTTGGCTCCATTGTGACGCACGTCGCGTTTATATGTAGTTCGGTGACGTGGGCGCAAAATGCCTGTGGTTTTGATAGATATTGATTGATTCCTGCACATCGCCCCGTTGCTGTTTCCGTAACTGTCCAACACTGACAGCTCTTATCCGATTGATAAGGTGCTCTACCCCATCGATCGGCCAGCCCGGCCCGACCTAACCAAGGTTTAGGCCCACGTAAAGGGCCTAACCAGAACCTCCTAAGCGCCCCAAAGCCTCCCGTTGACGTCTATTTCCTGGTTTTCGGCGAACAAATAGATTTTTTCAGCTCAAATTAGAGCCGTCGAGGATTAGTCCCGCTGCCTGGCGGCCGACTTCACCTGCGGGAGGCGTTCCCGAGGGGTGGAGCTTCGGCTGGCTTGGCATTTCGCGACGTACTAGTGCAGCGGCGAGCGACGACAACTCGGCCAGCGACTAGAACGCAGAATGTAGTAGCATGAGCGGCTATGTCCCTCTTCTTCGTGCTCTACTGATCGTCATGGTCGGCCTACTGCCGGACAACTCGTCCGTCGCACTTGTCTGCTACGATTCGTACGCACCGCGACCACGTTACACCAGCACGTGTGGGGCAGAGACGGTGGGTTGGACCATTTTGCCGTTTTCGCCTTCTTACCATTAGATATATTACTGTAAGCAATTTTGGAAAAAAGAAAAATCGGCACTTGATGCGCTTTCTCCCTGGGCGTGTGCGTGTGCAGGTTCTGGGAAAGATGAGCCAATCAGAAACGTTGGCGACCCGCCCATGAGGCACCGCAAGGCGTAATCGTCCTGCGGATTGGTCAGCGAGTCTTGCTGTTGTGGACTCAAGCCACGCCCGTTCCAGAACTAGTTGTTTGGTACTTGTCGTCAATATGGCCCTCATTAGGAGACATGTACGTGCTAGCCAATCACAGCCAATCAAGGCACTGGCACTACAGCCCACTTCTTGTAATATGCCTACTCGATATTGCTTGAATGGTCTAGTACGTCCTACTAACTCGCATGTAGGCCACATTCACGACTAGTTCCTCATTACAAAGGTCTTTGGACGAAGGTGTGTATACAATTGCGGCGTCTTCCAGCCTCAATTGGGTAATTTTTCTGTCCTCCCGATTAGAAAAGTGCCAGTCGTGTTCCAGAAGTCGATCACTTTATTGGGTTGGAAGATGTAGGAAAGTACTTGTCCTTAATGCGGCCTACACGGGGAAAGAGGCGCGTCGAATGCGCGTGTCATCCAAAGAATCCTGCGCAGTCGGTGCTCAAATAAGAGGTATTGAGGAGCTCCTTCTCCTTGTAGGCCACATTAGCGACCAGTACCATAGCGTAGCTCAGCCGTACATGCTCTACCACATGCTATGGGTGTGCGAGTGGGCTTACATTCATCCTAGTCTCTTGCCAAAGTGGCCCAGTCGTCCTGGGACGTTTGAAAAGTGCCAGCTCTCTCTGTCTTACACGAACTTTGATCACTAACCTAATCACGGCCTCAAGAAGGGTTTCACTAATCCGAACAGATGTCGTTTTTTTTGCCCTGGTCAACAACACGGAAGCCCTAGTGTTCATCGAATTCAAGAAAAATTCCATGCCGGCCGTGCTCTTATCTGAATCAACACCCCGATTAGAGCAGCCGTATGTAGCTGCTCCCGGCAATTAGGAGCCATCGAGTTCGGCATTTGTTGTGAAGCGGTGAAGCGCGCGCACACACACATTCAGACGAACGTCTGTGAATTCTAGGAGAGCTCAGAAGATGTTTTAGTCGAACCTCTCGGCGTTGAAGGCAATTTGTATAGGTTCATGGAGATCGAACCTCAAGAATATCCTTCTTACGCTTTTTCATTGCCCTGAAAGGCATGCGCACCTGGCTTGCCCTTCTGAATGCATCTGTAGCTCTTTTATGACCTTCATTACAAGCCATTAGGGCCAGCCATCTATCGACGGGATTAAATTGCCCTTCTCAACGCACCGATTCCATCCTAAGCGATGTGTCCTATGTACATGGTCGTACCCAGAATTGAGGAAGCTCCCTTCTCTTTCAATGGTTAGTACGGACATCCAATTAATCAGTGCCAATCTTGTGCACAAGACCACCCCTACCGTACTCCTCCCGAATGCGTTTTCTTTTTCAAAATCTTTTTTCGGCTAGAGGAGCCCAGCTGGGATATTCCTCCATAAATAAGCTTATCGTATTTAGTGCTTCAATAGGCCAAGTGCATCAGAATTCCATGCCGATGACGATGGATCAAGCGAAAACCATTAGTTGATGAATATGCTGAGGTGTCGTGTTCCATCTGGGCGATTCTACGACGACCAGACATCCGAAGCTCCTTTGTTGACTCGTCGTACATAGTTGCCGTGCGTCACCTGCAGGAGAGTGTGCTGTGCTCGTCATTGTGAAAATTGGCACAAATTCGGATTTGTCTGGGGGAAGGAAATTCGAGCTGAAGCCTTCTCACGGCTGCGTTTCAGTGGTCAACGCCAGCAAAAGCTAGAAAGGAGTTCTAAGCACACAGAATTTCAGAAAATCACTTTAAAAATTAAATGCTTAAATACTTTACATTCCATCAACTATTGAAATAATATTGATTTTAATTTTTGAACATTCTGCATTGGCCTACAAGCGCTCAATTTTTCGTTTAAGCTTTCTTAAAGAAATAACAAAAAATAAAAGAAAAAACTGAAATTCGCTGTTAAGTGTCAGCTTTCAGATCTGCTGGATATGCAGAAAAGCCTTTACACCAAATTCATCTTCTTTAGATGTGCTACAGTGAGTACTACGCTGTGAATCGAAGCGGCTCCGTACGACAGTACTTCGATCGATTCTGCGTCCATCAGAAGCACTGTATCGATCGCGGAATCGATCAGCAATGTCAGAGCCTGGAGCAGCTCGATAAGGGAATTCAGGTTCTCTTTTTGACCATATTCTAGCCCAAATTCATCAGTAATTGATAGCTTTTCAGAAGACGTTCTTCAAGTATCATCACGGAAAGCCGTCCAGAAGCACGTTACTGAAGAGCCGATTCTGTTGCTGTGAGACGGATCGCTGCAACAATTTCGACAGTCAAATGGCTCTTGAGGAATTCGGCATTTCCGCTTCCTCTTCCTTATGGTTCCCTATGTCTCTCGTATTCGTTGCAATCATATCATCATATTCTTCTGTGATTTTATGACACTTTCATGAATTTTCTTTATTAGAAATAGTCAAGCTTGGTACTTCTGTTTGTGAGATATTTCCCAAATGTTTTCGGTACTGCTAGAAGCCTTATTGAGGTGTTTGCTTGTTTTTTGTTGTTGTGTGAACTGGATTTAGATCTCCAACGCTGCTACCCACCTGCATACCCCGGACCTTGAAGGCAGAGGTCGTCTCTACCTTTTGGTCTGGCTTCGTACTGTACTAATATTTATTTTATTTTGTCACTCTTTCATTGGATGTTCGGTGGTTGGGATTTTATGAAGTCATCAAAGTCTTGTCTCCTTATCGCGCTCATTAACATATCAGCTTCTGAAAATACAAAATAAATGTATCAATGTGTTTCCTACTTCCTTCACGACTTCTTTATCAATAAAAATCCTTAAAGTGGAAAATTCCAATATTTTCACTGAAATTGCCACACTGAAGTCCGTCAACAGTAATGAAATCGTCTTGTGACACTGGTGGTAGTTTAGTTCTTAATAAGGATTAGCACGGCATTCCGCACCACACAGCTCTGCCTTGGTGCGGAATGCCGTGCTCGCTTTGATGGACCAGAATGGTGCTGGATGCCGAGGCTAAGATCAAGGGGTGTGGGGGAATGCCGAGGAAATGGTGCGGAATGCCGTGGTAGACGATGCCGCACAACCATATCCATTAAATTTGAATCAAAATTCCCACATTATGTGACAGCAGCTGAATCTCTTGCAGAAGCTCGATGGAGAGAATGGAGCCGCGAATCACTAAAGCCACCCCCCCCCCCCCGACTAAGATAGATCCAGCTCCAGAAGAAAAATGAATTCGAGCGGTGAGAAAAGCAGAAGTGGAAAAGCACTGGCACTAAGTGTAGCTCACCACCGTACAAGCGTTTTTGTGCGAAATGTCGTGCTCATTATGCAATGGTGGATCCGATTGATTCTGGATGCCGAGGCCAAGATCAAGGGGTATGAGGGAGAATTGAGGTGATGCGGGATGCCGTGCAGATGGTGCGGGGTGCCGTGCCCCATATGCTGGATCACTTTGGTGAATCCAATTGGTGCTGAACGCCGAGGCCAACATCAAGGGATGTGGGGGTAATGTCGAGGAAGTGGTGCGGGATGCCGTGCAAATGGTGCGGAACGCCGTGCAGGTACATACACTGGGCGGGTATCATCTACCACTGTGGCGAATACAGATCAGCGATTGCCTGTTGGAGCTTGCGAACCTGGAAAGTGAATGGATGCCGTGCACCATTGCAGGGGCGGAATTCACCAACGACTTACAGCAATTTAACAGAGAAAATACAACCGAAGTCCCTGATAGAGCGGTAAAATGTTTCAACATAGCGCTTGATAAGCCGCGCTATCAGGGATTTCGGATGTATTTTCTCTGTTTAAATTGCTGCAAGTCATTGACAAATCCGGCCCCAGAATGTACAGATGAATGATCGTCAGCTGGAGCCTGCACATATGGCGAGTGAAAGCCCTATGGTGCAGAATGTTGTGCTTTTAGTGCTTCCAGTCCTAGGGAAGCTTCCCGCTACTTGAAGCTTCGCACACAGAGTGTTTTCGACAGAGCGATAATGTGATAACGACCAAGCATATGAGCGCTTCTCACCAATGAGTGCGACTCACTTCCCTTCTCGACTCGCTCCTCACCAGTGGTCTCATGCTCTGTAGGTTCCACTGCTGAAGCTCTCTATATGGACAGAAGTGCGATGTTTCAGAACAATCTGCACAATGGATCAAGAATTGAATCAGAACAAGCGACTCAGGGAGATGTTCCGCCTCCTCCAGCGCTCAAAGAAGCAGACTGAAAAAGTCGGTATTTTTACATCAAGCGGCCTGAATCCTCGACTGACAAGCTGAACCCCCTTAGGCGCAAACGGCCTGGCCGAAGAAAACGCCGCCTCCAAAACGGCGACCACCAACACCGTCAGCAAAGCCCTACAAGAAGGTGGACAGTAAGCAGGGGAAGAAGTCACCGAGTTAGTTAGATTTTTCCTGCTCAAGCTAGCAAACGCGTATGATTCTTTTCTTTTTCAGAAAAAGGGGAGTCATCAAGCGGAGTGAGTGCTGTTCTTTAGTTTGAATGTCACTATTCGCAGAAAAGATATCGATCGGAAAGTTTAAAAATCGCTTTGCAAATTCTTTGACAGTTCACGACTGTCGTGCCCCGGGTGAGTCCGCTGCATCGGTGGTGGAACTCATGCGGCCCTCAACCCGAGGCCACGTGTGAGGCACAACCGGTGTCGAGGTCTTACCTATGCGCGCTAGCTCTTACTTAACCTGCCACGTAAGGGTGTGGCCCTTATTGCCCCGACTTAGCACACCTCATACCAATGCGGATGTTATTTAGGACCTTTCCCGGGACTGCACCTGCGCTGGCCCCCGACGACTCTCGCCCATCTTCACATCACTCGCGTGATACAATTGAACCAGCCGACCTTCTGCAGTATTGCCACTGCGCTCAGAATAAACCTTCCCCCGCTCTCGAGTTACATGACAGTGCGCATTATACATCATACTTCATATCAACCCAACATACAGACAATACATCAATAGAGAACACAATGCCTACGAGTCAAGGCTGAGCCCCGCCAGCTTACCTACGGGTCAGCCCCAAGCGCAAGCCGCAGATCCTTCCTCGCTCCTACCCTGGAGCCTGCGCTCACGAGGGCGGTGGCTCGGTCGGTCTCTGCGGTTACCTCTGTAGTCGACACTGCGCGTCCTATCCTGGTCGTCCTGGAGTCCTGCGCGGCCTGTCGAGTCGAGTCCTGATGGTGTGGACACAGCGCTGACGATGGAGTGCCGGAGCGGAGAGCGGACCGACCGCTCGGAGCGACGACGAAGCCGAAGACTGCCGGGTGCGCGCGGGAAGGCGTTTATAGTGCGTCGCGGCGCGTGCGTGCGACCGTATGCCCTGCGCGGCGGGACCAGTGCGCCTCCCAGAGTGTGTGTCCCTGAAGAGTCGTGATGGAGCATGGCGAACGTCACGACAACGACCATTTACCATTAGTATAGCGTCTATTCGTCTAGGTTCCATTTTACAATTGCTCCCTCTTCAATACTGTACAAACAAGGGCAATAAGGAGTCATTAGCTGTATATAGTGCTCCGTGGAATATTTGCCCTTTATGTCTTAAAATGCCGTGTTATTCCTATGTCCTCGAGCTTAATCCTTAAAAAAACGTCGCAGTAAGGCAATTCTGATGTGATTAGATTTGCCACGTTGAATACTCACATGCGTAGCACCGGAATTATTCAGTAGATGGATTCCTCACTAACTGATGTCGTCACCACGTTTCATAACGTTTCGAAAAGATACGGTTTAAGTCTAAGGAGGAACGGAGTAGCATCTTGTTCTGCTTCCATAATAAAGAAAAACGATATGAAGAATGACAGGATCTATCCTAGTGGGGTGGGGCACATAACTCATTCTTTTTGACAATGACGTAAAATTGCAAATCAACTGCATTGCCAAGACGGTGTACTGACTAACTAGCCTGTGAAAGAGCAACTCTAGTCGAGAAAGGCCACCTTATGTTCTTTTCTAGAGGTCACCCACATATTGCTCTTAACCTTTCAGTATGTGCTGCGCAGTCGACGAAACATTTTATATGTCGTACCAAAATTAGGAGGTCTAAAAAGTACGCAAAAAGTTAACGGGTTTAGAAAGTAGGTTAGAATTCGGCGTCATTTCGCGAGGACGGAAATTATAACTAATCATCTACTGCCGTTTGAATGTTTCCGCGCGCTTGCTACAGTATCCCCAAACCTGCACATCACCCGAGTCGCTGTCATCGGTAGTCTGTCATTGAGCGCGCATACCTACAGATGAGGAGAAAACCCATCCAAGCTGCTTTTACTCAAACCGCTCTCGTCGCTCAACAGGGCTTTTCGCATCGATCGAATGTCCAGGTGTTTCCCCGACGCGATCCAAGACGCAACGCAGCGACCGCAGGCTACAGTATCCCGCAAACCTGCACATCAACCCGCAATTCGACCGGCAGTAGGTGATTAGTTGTAAGTAAGACCTTTCGTAAGACTGCGTATGGCCAGATTTAGATGATCGACGCGCACTCATTGACAGCAACAGCACCCCTTGCACCACTCTCTGGACATGAACAGCAGACGAGGTCTAAATCGAGAGCATACATGTGACTCATAGAAGAAGAAAGCGTCAGAGAATCTGAATACCGCGTCTATCCTGATCGCTTGGAGGGGGAGGCCCGACAAGAACGGAAATGATGAAACCAGTCACGTCTCGGAGTAGTCGTGGGCCAGTTCAGTGTCGTGTCTCATCTTGTGAAGTAGTTCATTTTAAGTTTTCCATCGTAATCGAATTGACAGAGGGAAGTGCCCCCTTGCCGCTTAGCACGAGATCATATATCAGTCAATAGTACAAGTCGTTAATATGGCCTACAAGGAGAGGTAGAAACGCACCAGCCAGCTACATAAGGTAATGACCACACATGCTCCCATTTTGGTGGCTCGCCCATCGATGCGTCTGATTGGTCTGGTGCGTTCAGCCTACCTATGTAGGCCACTTTAGCGACTTGTACCCTCCGCTTTAAACGTAGACGTCGCAGGGTGAAGAAGATGACGAAAGTTCTCAAGAGCTGTCCCATTCGGAGAGGAGGCGAAGAGAGATTCGTAAGAAATACGGTAAGCGGAGATGACGTCAACTAGGCCCGTGTCGCCATTAGAAAGTCAAAAGATTGCTTTCAGGAATTGACAAGAAGGACGAAGAAGTGAGTCGATGACAAGAAGAGCTTTCCTCCGCGTTCTTCTGAAACCTTGTGAACTAAACCACTGAACCACGGTCGTTTCAGTTCTTCCAAAGGGCTGACAAAAGCGACGTCGAGGAATTCGAGAATGTGAACGCTGCACTACGACCGGCAGCCACCAAGATGCGCAAGGCGAAGCTGAAGTACCGGACTCTCCATTCACCTTGAAAACATCGTATTCTCACTGGATCGTTCACTCAAAAGAAGCTGTTCAGGTGGAAATACATGCAGACCCCTCAGTCGCCGACTGAGAAGGTTGAAAAGACCGAGAAATCGGAGGCCGAGAAGTCGTCCGGTTCAGCGGAGTAGGAGCTTCGATCCGCAACAAGACTTAGGCGACTTGCCTAGATTTCCCTGATTTCAGTAGAATTGCCAGCTCTGACGGCGGCAGTGCAGCAGACGATTCGTTTATTGATCTGACAGAAATCGATGAGGTCGATTCGACACAAAGTGGACGTGACGCGAAGCCGCCTCCGTCGGTGGGTGGGACATCTGCATTACGATCTTAATTAAATTCCCTGAAACACGTCTGTTTTCAGTCCAAAAGCCTGGAAAAGCTGTCAAGGATGGCTGGAACTCCAAAGGTGTTGTCTTCTGATGAGAATGCGCCTTTTTCGGCGTTGATGACCTAGCGGTTTCAGGAGAAAGTCGAAAAACTGATGAGAGAACTGCATGTTCTTTACTCGAAAGTGGACCAGTTGGAAGAAGCTCTGCGCAAGACGAGATCGTTCGTTAAAAAGCTGAGAATGCGACTGAGCAGCAGGGAACAGGTTTTTGCATCGTGCACTTCACACAGTTCAGCCTCCTAGAAGTGCTTTCCGATGAATGGACATGTTCTAGACACCTGGAGCCGGATTCACCAACGACTTACGTAACTTTAACGGAGAATTGTAAGCTTATCAGGCGATACGGTGAGCGATAAGCCGTGTTAACGCATCTTATCGCTCCCCATATCGCTTGATAAGCTTATAAATCTCCGTTAAAGTTACGTAAGTCGTTGATGAATCCAGCCTCTAATTGCAGTTCGGAGCCTAGTCAACCTCCACTTCCAGCTGGGGCCAGACTCGTGAACCGCTTACCGCCGTCTAACAGTGAAATTACCGCCAAACCCTCTGATATGACGTTCATCAGCATCAGGTTTGGCGGCCTTTTCGCCGTTAGACGGCGGTAAGCGGTTGATGAATCTGGCCCATGGATGGTTCTGCACCTTTCCATGGCGTCTTCTACGACCTTAGGCACTGCTCAGTCAGTTTCAGCAAGGTCAGTGTTCACTGTAGTCTAAATGGCCTCGTTTGGTCCTTTAAAGTACGTCAAGCACGAACAGAGTTCCGTATGGCCTTGTCCTAGAGGTTTTAAGGTTGGTACTTTCCGGGCAAGGCTCACAACGCCTCCGAGGGCAGTCGCAGTAGCGTGGGTCCGTGATCTTTTTGGTAGATAGTTGCTTGGTAACCCAAATTACCCTTCGGCAGAAGAATATCCGACAGAACGGCTTTCGCTTCTATTCTGATATTTGTCTGTCATCTGCGGAGTTTCAAGCCGTCTGATGGGGCTTTCGTTGGTAGAAATTTCGGCACTAGTCGTTAATGTGGCCTACATGGAAAGGCAGGAACGCACCAGCCAATCATGTCAGGACGTTACACCCCTTTAAGTGGCACGTCTATCTGATTGGTCTGGTGCGCAGCTAAAGCACCAATCGTGGACAGCCCTGTACTGTATGTCAGCTTGATCCATAAACAACGCTATTGTTACTTTCAGACAATAGCGGAACTGAATAAAAAAATTCGCTTAATGGAGCAAGAAACGGAAAGGAAATCGAAGGAAGAGATAAAACGAGAGAAGTCAGAGGAGGAACGACCGTCAAAGGCGGTCGACTCCACGACGAAGCTTCAGCCGGTGGCTGAGCAGATCGCCTTGGTCAGGATATAGACGGCAAACAGCTCCTTCGAAGACTGCGCTGAAGTGGTTCATTTCAGGCGCCAGAACAAGACGCGGTAGCACGACGAGGCTTGGACATCATGAAGAGGAATCAGATCCTCGAAGGGATTCTGAAACCGCACGAAGCTAGAGTGCTGGCCAAATATTTTGAGGCCGAAGTACCGAAGGCTGATGCGACTGTCGGTTTACTTCCGGTTCTTCTGGTTTATTGCAACTGACGAGAAGTGGAGCTTTCAGGTGAACAGGCTTATTGACAAGGCGTTCAACTATGGAATCGAGGTCCTTCTGATGCGTCCAGACCTCTTTGAAGACGTCGTGGACAATGAGTTGAGGCTTTTCCTGCTGGACAGTGCGAAGGTAGCCTTTATGTTCCTCCGCCAAACACCTTCAACAGGGATTCTGCACATTTAGGCAAAGCAGGTCCTTCTGAATTGCATGCTCCTTCACGCGGAGTACGTCCCCATCGCCTGGGGAGGTGACGTGATAGCGAAGCGCAATCAAGAACGACAAGCCAAGGAGAGGGCGGCTAAGAGCGTCGAACAGCAGAAAGCCGAGCCCGAGAAGGAGCGAACGTCGAATGTGCCTGCTTCCAGCTCATTCTTCGACTACGTCTTCGGTTCACTTTTGAAGGAGACACCGAAGCAAGCCCCACCCGCTTCGAAGACTTCCTCGACTAAAGAGGAGAAGAAACAAGCGCCCAGCGGCTCAGGCACGTCACAGCAAAAGGGGAAAACCATCCAGAGGAAGGCTCTTGATTCAGACGTAAGCCGGAAAATACCGTATCGTAATCTACGGAACAACTCTATGTAGCGTCCGCTTTCAGAGAGAGACCAGTGACCGAGAAGGAAATCGCGCACAAAAATCGAGCTATGCAGCTCCAGCAGATAAGTGGCGGAAGAAAGATCGACGCTGAGTGGTTACCCGTGGTTTATCTAGTGCTCATAGCGGCTTACCTTTTTGAAGTTTTGCTAAAATTCAATCAATCGCATGTGAATCGTTGAGGAAAACTAAAATTTTTGTCAATCATTATCGATTAAAACTAATAAAATTTTACTAAAAGTGGTGATATGGCACTCAGAAATGGGGAACTACTTTTTGGTAAAAATGTAATACTTTGTTAGGTACTTAAAAAGGGATATGGTTGGGCAAAACGCCGTCTCCTCCACTGGAAAGTTCAACTATGAAAAGCTAATGATGATTCCAGGTTTTTTGCTTAATTTAGAGCGCAGATTGGGGATATACGTTTGTTCATAGCAGGCATTGACCAGTAGTTAGAGAATAGAGAACAGTTAATCTTGTCGCTGGCCATTAATCGATATGTATGGTTTTCCTGTGAGTTTCAGACGCTATCGTCTACGCTTTCGTGCACTATAAACAGTCATTCATCGTTAGTTCTGCCGTGAAACGTCCAAGCCGAACTCGACGAAACTGCGTTCACAGCGTAACGGCTTGCACGGCGTGCCACACCAAGATAATCGAGAATCGCACGGCGTTCCGCACCAATATAATCGAGAATCGCACGGCGTTCCGCACCAATTCCGCAAATCGCACGGCATTCCGCACTGAATCGCACTTATGTCTATACTACATCCAACATGGCTATCTAAATCAAAACGCTTCCTGGCATATGCCTTTACTATTGTTCACGATAATCAGACCTAACATTTCAGTAGCTACAACTATAATAAGTAACAAGTACCAAGTACTGTATTTTATAGTTTTCACCCCTAATAGTCAGCGGGGTTCCGTCAACGGTACAGTCACCCCCCCCCCCCCAGCAATTCCACAACGAAGGCAATATGGAGACTGACATATACAGAGAAAGTAGAATCGTCAGCACAAATAGAACGGTGAAGAAAAGCTGTGAAAAACTGCGATGAATGCAGATCTTCCTAGCAGCGAAAGGGACACGGGTTTACTCGAAAGGAGCTGGTTCAAATGCTGAATAAGAGGGACGAGAAGGAAGAATTGCCCAGCAGAAGGTGCAAAGACTTAAATCTTCAAGCCAATCTGCAACTGCCCGGCATCGATCAAGCAACACCACGCTTTATATTTCTGGCGGAGTTTGGTATTGAACGCCGTGCTAAGGTTTCCAAAGGCACTTGGTATTGTTGCTAATGACTCACAATAGCTCTCGGTGTTGAATGCCGTGCTACAGATTGTGTGGTGTTGCTGTCAGTACCACACCCTGTCGAACGCTGCCTTGCAAGAACTGATCTGGGTCGCACGGCGTGTTGATCTTCGATAGTCAATCGGCGAAGAGAATGCATGGTACAGGCATGTGTGCCCTGATTATCAGGAAGAGGAACTGTTGCTGGCGTGCAAGTTAAGTTGCATGGGACATGCGCCGTGCTCACACATCAGTCTCATGGTGTTGAACGCCGTGCTTCCTCTTCCCAGCGGAGTTTGGTGTCGAATGCCGTGCACCAACCCCCATTAGTTGATCACCCAACGCCGCGCTCTCGCTATGTACGCTGCGTTGATCTCCAATAGTCAATAGGTTCAGAGTGCTACAAGTCTCATCGTTTCGAGCATCGCTTGTTCTGCACTGTTTACGTTCTTATCCTGCAGATCTTTGTTCCGATTAGCTGCTCATAATCTAGCGAGCTTTTGGAAGGAAGCACGACTCTCAAGGCTGAATCAGTCACCAGCATGAGTTCGAGTCTCAGCTGTTGTTAGGCACCATTGCTTCCAGCATTGACCTCGACGACCGATTATGGACAGAAGCACTGCGCCGAAACGCCCAGTTTTCGGTAGCTTCTGAGTAACATGACCCTCTCTTTTGAGCAGTATATAGTTTCCAGAACAGAACGTTTCAGAAACGACGCTAACAGGAAGGTTGTTTTGCAGTTGATTTTTATCTTCCATTAACTGGCTGAAAAAAATCTTTAAGAACATCTCAGCTATTATACACTAGTCAGTGGCCCCTACATACATCACTTAGTTCTTCTGTTCTAGATTCGTTGAAATGGGTGTTGCATTTTGTCAAGTAATGGGGAGAGGAGAGCACTTTAGACATAGTAGATGTTAGGGATTCTATCGAAGCCCATTATATGTATCTATTTATTTATATAAAGTGTGCGTAACATCTACGCAAACAATGCTATAAAAGGATTTTTGGGAAAGAGGGAGCACAATAAAATTTGGTGTGGGAGGAGATCGAACAACTGTTAGAAGGTACCAGAAATCGCAAGAAAATCAGACGAACAAACAAACGACCTTGCTCGGTACAATACGGGTATAGGGTTGCGGTACCTTGTAGGCTTGGAAATTTTCATTATATAGAACCGAACATACGTTTCGCTTTCCCAGAGAGGCCCAGCTCCACACTAGGAGTGTGTGCTATTAGGGGGGGGGGGGGGGAGGGGACAAAAGTAATGAGACTCTCCATGCCGTGCCCATATCTCTCGTGACTGGAGTCCGGTTTCGTGCTTCTCGTATTTGTATGCTTGTATGCTACTTACTGAAGGCCACCTGATAAGTGACCACTTCCGCCCTTTCCAGAAGCACGCCAAAACCCAAGTCTGTCTCATGCCGAAACCCCAGTCTGACGAGTCGACCTGTGTCACGCAAATCTTGCCGAATTCTCAACTCCGAGCAGCCTGGACTCAATCTTCACGCAGGATGAGAAGTACGTCTCCTGCCTTAACCCTGCCAAGCAGCGAGTCTGGGTGAGGCCTGGTGACCCGCTACAGACCTTCATTCGGCGAGATGTTCACGGCGAGAAGCACCTTCAGAGCTTTTGGGTCTGCGCTCATGGACCGGTATAGTGGAAGCCGTTTACCAAACGCACGACGATGGACTCCAAGGCCATGGTGAACGAAACAGAAGAGATGGACCTGTGAATCGCTCTTATTCATTCGCAGCGCTTCAAGAAGGTTCTCCTTTTTGACAACGCCGCACCCCATCGGGAACAAGTAACCACGGATAAGCTTGCCCAGCTGAGCTACACTTACATGCCTCACCCACCGTATTCGCCGGACATCTCTCCATGCGACTACCACTACTTCTTGAGCCTACGGGACTTCCTGGTTGGAAGGGAGACAAGAACACAAGCAGTCCTTGACAACCATATCGAGCAGTTGGTTAGCACCAGGCCTAAGCAGTTCTGGAAGGATGGGATCAGGAAGTTGGCTGCTCGATGGCAGAAAGGCCGCTGACTTTAATGGCGAATACATTCCTCAGCACCGCTGAGTTGTAATTGAGTTATAAAGAGATAAAGAAATTTGTTGAATTTTCTCATTAATTTTGGTCCACCCTAATAGAAGAGCTCTAGTACGAAAAAATGCAAGAAAAATTCATCGTCATAAGAGTGGACCCCCATATCCGTATTGCGCCAATCACTCTCTAGAAAATAGTTAATTTATGAACGAAAACATGGTCATGCCTGGCAGGTTTTCTTTTCGCGTCATTTGTTAGTTGAACTCCGGTAAACTTCTATACAATAGGAATTATTGATTTGGCTGTGATCATCACTACCCGTCCTGTTGTGTTTATCAATCCACTGCTAAAAAATTTAAGGGATCTGTGATGACTCACCTACCTGTGAGGTTTGTCTCACTACTTTTTTCGTGCTACGGATACCTTTTCTAAGGTGACCTCCAACTACCATAGCGGCCTAGAGATCTTAAACCTAATTATAAAAAAAGTAATGCCGTTCAAGTGCGATAGTAACTTTATTTAAAAAACTTTTTCTTTCTAAGCAAAGTTGTGAAATTATTCTGCTGGGTTTTCGGAACGTGGCTGGCGTTTTTGGTAGGGTTGAGAATTAATCCGAGATCTTTGCTGCGAAAGTCTGCTGTTTTTTCAACTAAGTGCGTTGTGCGTATCGAACTGTCGTTTCTCATCTACCAAAAAACCTAAATCACTAATGCTGTCATCCACTTTAAGCGGATTTTTTTTGCATTTTGTAGACAGGGACAGGACACTATCTCTTCCACCGTTACTAGGCAGAAACATTCCTATAAATCTCTGGTTTTCTACTATGCAATTCTTATCTGTCTAGGTACGGTACAATGTTCAGTTCACTCTGTTCTGGGGCCGAATTCATCAATGACTTACAACAATTTAACAGAGAAATATACAGCTGAAATCCCTGATAGCGCGGCTTTTCAAGCGATATGGTAAGCGATAAGCCGCGTTATCTGAGTTTTCCGCCGTGAATTCTTTGTTAAAGTTATGTAAGTCGTTGATGAATCCGGCCCTGGGCTGTAAGATGTCCAAGCTGAACAACGTATTTGCCCAATGTGCCGCTATCTATTTATACTATGTGCCGTAAAAATCGAAGCCTTTCTATCTGCCATTCACTATTTGGTACTTTCCCTCTCGCTATATTACCAAATATCTGCAGCTTGAGCGGTGTCAGCGTGGTTGTAAAACTCCTTTCATTAAATCTTGAGCTTGCCTGAATTCTTATCAGTGCAATGCTTACCGCGCATGATAAGCTTCAAGGGAACAACCGGCTAGCCGCTAGAAGTACGGCTATGCCGTAGCCAATGAACGACTTGGCATCATTTGGAAACTACGGCGTAGTCTTTGCTCCTAAGCATGTGAATGCACGATTTTTGCTCCTGATTTCACGAAGCTGTGCTCTATTCAAGATTTTACAAATAATCTTAGTCGTTTGAAAATGTCGCTCAAATTAACGATTAAGCAGAAAAGAGTCAAAAATCATCGTGCATTTCTCGATTTCAAAACTTTGTGGCAGCTGCCGTACGAATCTTGTTAACACCAGTAACTAGTAGTGGTGCATGGCGCAACCCAGATCTAGTACTAATAGGTTCAGAAGATTTACTATTTCTTCGTGGTCAGAATATTTTGGAGTGCTTCACCATGGCTAACGAGCTAAAAATTTAATTTTTATTCAAGCAGTGATTCTACGACACGTAGATTCTCACTTAAATTCGCTCAATAAAAACAATGGTAACTCTTTTTCTGCGATGACTAGCTTAATGCACGTTTCTTCCGACGAGACCTGGATGAGTTCTTGTGTGATTCCGATTCAGAGGTACTGGCAAAGTGCGCGAAGAGGGTCTTTTTGTGATGCTGCCGTGCGCTCAAACAGCAAGAGGTCTTTGCCGTGCTTCCAGATCAATTTCATTGGTGTTGAATGCCGTGCTTCTCACATTTGGTGCACGGCGATCAACACCAATCGCGTCGGCGTTTGGTGTTGATCGCCGTGCTCACCATTCTCGATGACGCTTGGTGTTGAATGCCGTGCTTCTCACATTTGGTGCACCGCGATCAACACCAATTGCGTTGGCATTTGGGTTGATCGCCGTGCTCACCATTCTCGATGACGCTTGGTGTTGAATGCCGTGCTTATCACATTTGGTGCACGGCGATCAACAGCAATCGCGTCGGCGTTTGGTGTTGAATGCCGTGTTTCTCACATTTGGTGCACGGCGATCAACACCGATCGCGTCGGCATTTGGGTTGATCGCCGTGCTCACCATCCTCGATGACGCTTGATGTTGAATGCCGTGCTCTTCCCATTCGAGTAGGCTCGTGTTAATCGCCGTGGTTTCGATTTACGTTGAAGGCGACTGGTGTTGAATGCCGCACTGAAATATTGTGTTATTACAAATGATGTCGTGCGCCAGATTAGTGCTTACAAGGAAAGGTTTCCAACCCTGAAGTTTAGTGATGCTATTTGACAGGATGTAGGGCCGTGTGAGCGGAGTCTAGAATTGCAGTTAGTTTTCGCTGAACGGTTTTTTGAAGACCGGAGAAAGAGGTGTAGAAACGTTTGCGCAACACTCGTCAATCCCTATAACACCTTATCTGGAGTGCCTAGGTGGCGCAGTAGATTAGAGTACCGCCACATAGAAGCACACCGGAGGGCTTTTGAGTTCGAGTTTGCGCACTGAGTCAATATTTTTGCACATATTAGTTTGTTGCTATTACGCCTTCTCATGATCACAGGAGTCAATTTTAGACTAGCAATGCTTACAATAAACCAAGGTGGTCCATTTGCACCTTCATATGTGCTAGTGTTTCAACGATGGGTATCTGCACCACCACCATACCGTAAATGCACACAAATTCACGTATCTTACGGTTGAATATTATGAACACGGGGCATATTCTTAGATAAGTGTACTGAAGATGTCGTTATCGCCTGAATGCGCTGTCAGCCAACTACTTTCCACCTTCGCACCGGATTTCGAAGGCATAATGAAAATGGGACCTTGGCGAAGACGGATAAGATTGTTCCCTACTGACTTTTATGAGGTGCTGGTGTGACAAACCCTTGTTTTTACTTGTTTCATAGTTTTGTCACATGGCTGTTGACTATCAACGAAAATAATAAGACTTTATTTCCAGAGAAATGATTTGGTGCAGATACGCACCGTTGAAAAACTAGCACATATGAAGGCGCAAATAGACAGCCTTGCTTTGTTGTAAGCATTGAACGCCTATATTTGACTCCTGTGTCACGGTACATATAGTGGCCACTACCCTGCAAGCCACGCCCCTACATGGGTCTGGAAGGTTGACAGTCTCCCCGACTGCATACTCTGTATATGGTTGTGTACATAAATATAATTCTATAGAAATGCTTTGTCGAACTTTTATCTCAGCCAGAAGCATGACACCTGTGATCATGAGGAGGCGTAATAACAACAAACTAATTTGTGCAAAAGTCTTGGCAGCACGCAGACTCGAACTGAAAAGCTCATCGGTGTGCTTCTATGAGGCGGCACTCCTACCGATTGCGCCACCAACGCACATCTCGTGGGATGTGTCATAGGGGTTGATGAGTGTTGCGCACACGTTCTCACACCTCTTTTTCAGGTCTTTAAAAGCTTTCAGCAAAGTCTGACTGTGGTTCTTGACTTCGCTCACAGGGCTCTACTTCCTGTCAAGCAAAAGCTCTCCATGAAATGGGAACCTTTCCTTGTTAAAAGGTAGAACAGGATATAGCCACCATTATCTCTGATGTAATAATATATTCTTGGCTGCTCCGACTATTGAGTTGAAGGGTGCTTCTCGTTCACTAAGATCACCAGTTTTAGAAGCAATACGGTGAGCCTTAGCCCTGCGGATTACAATGTCATGCGTGCTGGTAATGAAGATTCGATGGAATGATCGAGGACTAGTTAATCGAACCATTTACACATCGCTTCGTCAAGGTGAGCTATCAAAAATTCAATAAACTGCTGTGCCCGACTATGGCAGGCGTTTCCCTTGTTACTAGTTTTTCGAAAAATTACGTTCTCTTTCAATCTCTACATGTAAACAAGCAGCAACACATTGTCTGTTTGAATAGGAGTCGCTAATGATACGATGTGTTTCAGTTCCCGGTAAATATTTACGATCGATTGCTAGGGAGATGCTTCTCGGCGGAAAGACAAACAGCGTGAAAACAATGCGATCACAAGCACACCCTTCGCTGCGGTCCGATCCGGCCGGTCATCATTTCACGTGAGTGGAGCCGGCTCTCAAGTCCAGCCGAGGGCTGTTTGCAGATGTGTCGCCGACACCGGCTTTTCACCAGCGGTGTTTGCAAGTTCCTCTTGGTTTGATGCTGAGACTGCCTTCGAATATTGGGCAAGACACCCACGCCTCTTTCGCTCCACGTCAGACTGTCTGAGTCGCTTTTCATGAAGTGCTTCCGATAAAAATGCGACTTTCCTAGCTCCGTGGTTGCTTTTTATGGAGGAGCAATAAAAGGGGCTAGAAACGAACAAAAATCTGCAAAAGGCGTACACTTTCTGTTGTTCATTTCGTTTCGTTGAGGAAGAATGTCATGGTCATTTAAAGTATTTTTTCCAATTGCTATTCTATAATAACATTAACAGTCTTCCCAGTAGCATTTTCAGTTGTTGTCGTTGGTGGGTGTACTGTAGAGAACTGATGCGTCGTTTTCCTTATGGAGAACGGTTGTTCCCCTTGATACAGTATCGCTATACCGAAATTCTGAAAGGGATTATGCTGTGATTGGCGCTAACTAGGAAGTATCATTTTCATAGGAATCGTGACATTCCGATCCCAGAATCGTGATGGCGTCCGCTCTTCAAATTCTTCGAAATGACGTCAATCGCGCAAGAGTTTGCCGTATGACTATTCCATGTGTGTACTGCTCCTCTTAAGCCTATCTACAAATGGTGCAGTCGTTTGCTTGCCTTCCATGGATACCCATTTTTGAGAGATCTTATGGTTACGTTATGGGAGTATATCTGAGGTTCACAGTATCTGAACTTCTTTTTTTCTTCAAGTGAGTTCAACAACGGAAATAGAGCCGAGACCTCACTTATCTGTGATAACATAAGACGGAAGAAGAAATAGAACTTTCGGAATAAACAGAAAATTTAGCTTGAATAGAAAATAAATTAAAAAGAAATAAAAGATTCGTTTTTTTCATCTTCTTCAGGTGACTCTTATGGTTGTTCAGTGGAGAAGAAGAGCTCATATTAAGCAACCGCAAAATATTTTCTAAAAAACGGATCGAATATACAACGAAGATAAGAGAGAGTGGTATCTACCACTTTCACGACAAATTGAATACTTTTCGAACCAAATTGGGTACTTTTCGATACAAATTAGTCGCTCTTCTAAGCAAGCTTGACGCTTTTTAAATCAGACTAGACATCTTTCAAATCAAAACAGCTTCGTCCACATTACCCTAGAAATCTCCCGAAAAAGTTAGAATATATTTTTGTCTAAGGAGAATCAAGCATGGCTGTTCTTGATTTTTTTAAAAACTTTTACCTGTCTTTTCCATTTCCGATTTTCACCATTTTTCACCTGTCCGAATAAGTGAACACCTGTTTAAGATTTTATGAATTTCTATTTTTCAAGGGCAAATTGTGGTTTAAAAGTTTGTAACGTGCAGAAAAGCAGAAATTTCTAGTTCTAACAAAGAGTACGCCATGCACTCTTCCAGGATGTCACGATCTTTATTCAATGTATAGTAAACTTCTGCTTGCGTGGAGTTACACGCTTACAAAAAAAAAATCAATTGTGAAAACACATATATTTTCAGTTTGCTGTCTCAACTGAATAGTATCTGCGTTATAAACAAAATTAAAATGGTTGCTTTGCTAGACGATTGTATGGCGCGATTTCTTCTTTTAGTACGCCAAAAATTAGCTATCTGCACTTTGGAATAAGTTTTAAACCACAAATTTTCTTGAAAAACGAATTATTAAAATTTTAGCCATTGTGTTCACTTGTTATAGAGTGTCAATTTGAATTATTTTGAATAAAACTAAATTACATTCTAAATTTTTCTTGTACAAAAATTACTCTAATATTTTGAGAATGTTTAGATTAATATGCAAAGGGCTTATTTTAATTTGTAAAAAAATATTTTGATTTCAAAAGCGTCAAACTTGCTTAGAGGAGTGTTCAGTTTAAGGAGAAAATGGTATACATTACGCTATGGCAAGAGTTACAAAGCGTGAGTTATTTAAAAGATACCAACACAGTAGAAATTGAGGATGAAGACATATGATAGAATAAAAAAAGGTTAGAACTGACTAAGAAAGAACTTCAAAAAATAAAATAATTTGATTGGAGAGAAAATTTTCGAAATTCAAAAATATCAATTCAGAAAACGATTAATTCCTTTTGTTTTGTTAGCTTTAATTTGTTGTTGTGGGCGCGTGTAGCGCAGTCGGAGGAGGCGCGACTGTCGCGTGCACCCGATACCAGGTTCCTGGTTCGAATTTCCCGCCCAGGCCAACCAAGCCTTCCATCCCTCTGGGGTCGGTGAATTGGTACCAGACTTGTCTGGGAAGGATAAAGCGCTGACTTGTTCATCGGCTGGCCACCGCAAGTCATTGTATGGCCAAATACGCATTCAAGTCGCCTCCACGACATCCCGTAGAAGTAGAATGCGCTGGCGCATCCCAGAAGGGATTGAGTAACGCCGTCCTTTATCCTTTATCCTTTTTAATTTGTTGTTGTAGTTTATATAAATTAGGTCTCTTCGCGGGACGGAATTTGGTTTTGCTCCTTCTGCTTCCGAGATCAGTAGGTTTCTTGTATCACACCTTAGATTTATTCGAAAGTGAGAGATTTGACCCCAAAGAGTCTCTCGAAATTCTATTTTGTAAGCATATTCTTTCAAATATTCGCTGGGACTCTTCTGATCATTATTTACTTGATTCTTTATCGTTGTGTAACGATATCGCGGCTTCGAGTTGAACGCGAATGGCGAAATTGATGTCCAGAGGAATGCAGGAGCACCTCAGGTGCTTTCCCACCCAAGAAGATGAAGATATCCGGATATGGCGGCTGCATGCCAGATGACATGCATCAAGAGCGACGTGGCGTGAAACGTTTTCATAGTGACTTAGCTTGAAGTGGGAACTTCAGCTTGGAAAGCTTTTTAATGGTCCCGATTCTAGCCTCACGGTTCCCCACGGTTCGAGACACTAGCAATGACAGCGACTTGTGGATCTATCCTAGTCCGGGGGGGCCACATAACTAAAAAGTATTATATTTAACAAATTCACTTGAGACTTGCCGATCGGCTCCTACAGAACAACATAGGACCCTAAAGAAGAAAAAGTCGCAAAGAAAAGACGAAAAAATTACTTTTGTTGCGATTGTAAGCCGGCAAAGTTGTGTGCCCTCCTCACCCTGTTGGATCCTGGTTATGACATGTCAGGCGGCGGTCAGCACGCGGCATGCGGCTTCATGCGCCCTATTCACCATGTTACATCCTGGTTATAACATGTCAGCCGGCGGTCAGCACGTGGCATGCCTCCATTCCGTCGTTCTTTGCCCGCCGAGACGGTTGTAAACCGCGGCGATTTTTTTATTTTGCTTGTTTGTTCGTTCGTCTTTGATTTCTTTTAGGCTCCAGTTCGTTCCGTAGGAGGCGCTCGGTAAGTCTCAATTCGTTTTGTTACCTACCTTTTAGTTGTGTGGCCCCCCCGGACTAGGATAGATCCCGACTTGTCGCTTGGGCGCCTACATTCACTATTTCTTTGTGCAATCCTGATAGTCGATTTAAATCGCCATTTCCGTCGCGGGCTATGGACGGGCCTTTAGGCGTTGATTACCGTGGTTCTGCTTCATACATTTGGTGTTGAATGCCGTGCTTCTATATAACGGATTTAGTGTTGAACGCCGTGCTCCTGTATAACGCGTTTGGTGTTGAACGCCGTGCTGCTGTATGACGCGTTTGATGTTGAACGCCGTGCTCCTGTATAACGCGTTTAGTGTTGAACGCCGTGCTCCTGTATAACGCGTTTGGTGTTGAACGCCGTGCTCCTGTTTCACGCACATGGTATTGAATGCCGTGCCTTCGACTATCATCCTCGACATTGAATGACGTGCTTCCATTTTTAAGAAGATCTATTCGACACTTTAGAGGAACATCCTGCCCGTTAATCCGCCTTTTCCTATCAATTTTGGAGAGAAACCTGTTAGCATTTACGAGCTCCAGATCTGGTGAGAGCCCATAAAGTAACTGCAGCAGTAACCAGGAACAAATGGAGATGTTGATTTGTCGGAAGGCAACATTTACAATTAAAGTCGCAGACACTCCTGCGACTTAGACAGCTCCACTCGCGTCTTCTCCATCGACGATTTTGCCTTTCTCTCGCTCCTGGCGCTTTCCACTCGACAATTAGCCAAGCCGCAGAGGTAAGCACGCTCCTCCCTCTACTTCCCCATGTGTGGGTTGAGCGAGAGAGTAACGGCTCCAATGAGCGATGTATGGCGGCAGTCGCCGAAGACATCTGCGACATCGTCATTAAATGTACAATCAATTTTCACCTGTCCCCATCGCCCTTGTTGGAAATCGTCGCCATTCCAACCTTTATTCTACCCTGCATCTGAGTGACGTCATCGAATTACTTTTTTGATTTTGCACTATCTATAAGAGGAACAACACAATGTGTGGTTCGGCCTATTTAAATAAGGACGATGAGACCTTAAAGATTGTGAATGAGCTCTTCATAAGAGTTGTAAATGTGAAATAAATGTAGGTAATGTCTGCTACTTGCAGCAGAATACTGCTAGACACTCCAGAATCGATTCTTTTCGTTCTAGTTATCCACTGCTACAATCAACAGAAGCAATCGTAGTTCCATTCAGGATAGACACAACACATACACGAGGCATTACGCCCCTATAATTTCCTCCCCCTCTAAAAGCCAGACAAAGGCGTTGGCTTCATCGAAATTTACCAAGCAGTATATTTATAATGTGCCAAATAGGTGGTCGTTTTTCATGCATGACACTGTTTAATATAACTTTGAAACGACCTCTTTAAGTTTGAAGGGAAATGTCTAGCATTTTTTAGTACTTAGTTTCTTTGGAATGTGCCACGAGTTCTGAACCAAAATAACGTAACTCTAATTGCACATTGGAAACTCAAAGAATGTTTTGTAGAAGGGTGTGGCTTCAGGTGCCAGAAGAATAAATACGATAGGCCTCCTTGACATTATAAGAGAATTTTAAACCAGACATCAACAATGGCCATTATTTTCGCCATAAGGAAGTAGGCTCTGTCGCTCACGCCTAGGACCGCCTTCTGTGTTTGGTGTCTGTCTGCCTTTTCTGAATGTCTCTACGAGTCTGCAAATTCTATAGGAGTCGCTGTCCCTAAACAATACCGTAGTCGCCCATTGAAATCTCCATTTCCTTTTGTATTTGATTAGTGTCCGCTTTTGCATGTCACTTCCACGATTGACGGTGAGACGGTTATTGTTTTTTGTTGTCGTCTTTTTGTTGGCATTTTTCCTGGTATTTCTGCTTATTCGGCTGAAGATATTGATACGCTATGTGATGCCAACCCAGACTGACATAGGTGCAAATTTTTGTTAAAATTAACTTTACTTGCACTACTTGTGCGCTTGAAGTTGTAGCTGAGAGGCTTCAACGTTGTCGGATTCTCTGTATTGCCCCCAAATAATATAAATCTATGTTTACCTAAATCATAGAAACATTCTGATTAAGGCACGGCGTTCAACACCAAATGCAGAAATCGAAAGCACGGCATTCAACGCCAAATTCGGGAACTGAGCGCACGGCATTCAACACCAAATTCGGAAACCGAGCGCACGGCATTCAACACCAAATTCCGAAACGGAGTGCACGGCGTTAGCTTCTTCAAAAGGGATCTTCTGGGCTATACAAAGTGGAATTTTTCTTTTTTATAGAATAAAGCGCTTGTTTTCCAAAAGGGATCACGTGAAGACTTCATCTAGGTCGATATATATATATATATAATTTTTGAAAGTAAAAAATGTAGCCATTGATCTACATTTGGGATAAAGTGAAAACAGCTAGATATGATCTCGTGGCGAAAGTAAGAAATTCAAGATATGATATGGGCGTCGTTGGTTTTTGCACCGTCGACCAGTGCTGAAATAATTCTGAATGGGCCAACGCTTTTCTTTAAAAAGCATTTGATTTTTTCGCCTATCCAACAGCAAAGAAAAAAACCCGAAAATTTTGGAGGTGCATTAGGACCATTGTCTTCACGACGCCCATATACTTTTTCAAACTTTCAACATTTCGAACGACATAATCTTAGAATACTTAGTCATGTTAAGGATAGGATCCTACTATATATAAAGGAGCAAGCGTGTGTGTGTGTGTGTCACTGTGTCACTGTGTCACTGTGTCACTGTGTGTGTGTGTGTGTCACACTGTCCGTCCGTCCGACTTTGAGTTGGGGCGCGGCAGCCGAACACGTCGGCGACCGTGCATGGCGAGCCGCAGACGTGCCGAACACGTCGGCGACCGCGCATGGCGAGCCGTAGACGTGCCAAACACGTCGGCAACCATGCATGGCGAGCCGTAGACGTGCCAAACACGTCGGCGACCGCGCATGGCGAGCCGCAGACGTGCCGAACACGTCGGCGACCGCGCATGGCGAGCCGCAGACGAGCCGAACACGTCGGCGACCGCGCATGGCGAGCCGTAGACGTGCCGAACACGTCGGCGACCGCGCATGGCGAGCCGTAGACGTGCCAAACACGTCGGCAACCATGCATGGCGAGCCGTAGACGTGCCAAACACGTCGGCGACCGCGCATGGCGAGCCGCAGACGTGCCGAACACGTCGGCGACCGCGCATGGCGAGCCGTAGACGTGCCGAACACGTCGGCGACCGCGCATGGCGAGCCGTAGACGTGCCAAACACGTCGGCAACCATGCATGGCGAGCCGTAGACGTGCCGAACACGTCGGCGACCGCGCATGGCGAGCCGCAGACGTGCCGAACACGTCGGCGACCGCGCATGGCGAGCCGCAGACGTGCCGAACACGTCGGCGACCGCGCATGGCGAGCCGCAGACGTGCCGAACACGTCGGCGACCGCGCATGGCGAGCCGCAGACGTGCCGAACACGTCGGCGACCGCGCATGGCGAGCCGTAGACGTGCCGAACACGTCGGCGACCGCGCATGGCGAGCCGTAGACGTGCCAAACACGTCGGCAACATGCATGGCGAGCCGTAGACGTGCCAAACACGTCGGCGACCGTGCATGGCGAGCCGTAGACGTGCCGAGCACGTCGGCGGCACGAAACTTCAGCCCTGGGGGTAATCGAGGTCGCTGAACTCGAATTTGAAGTCGACCAATCGATATCGATCGATATTATCGATTTTTTGAGGATTTTGTTCAGGCGGCACGAAACTTCAGCCCTGGGGGTAATCGAGGTCGCTGAACACGAATCTGAAGTCGACCAATCGATATCGATCGATATTATTGATTTTTTGAGGATGGCGCTCAAGTGGCGCGAAACTTTGGCCCTGGGGGTAGTCGAGGTCGCTGAACACGAATCTGAAGTCGACCAATCGATATCGATCGATATTATCGATTTTTTGAGGATGGCGCTCAAGTGGCGCGAAACTTTGGCCCTGGGGGTAATCGAGGTCGCTGAACACGAGTCTGAAGTTTGTTTTTGAGGTATGAAGGTCTAAAAGTTGGGAAAAGAAGATGGTCGGAGTGTTCTCTTCTCGGGGTTTGGGGGCGAAGCCCCCAACCAGTCGGAGGCGGCCGCTAGGCCGCTGAACGACTGGTAAAGGATAAAGGACGGCGTTACTCAATCCCTTCTGGGATGCGCCTGCGCATTCTACTTCTACGGGATGTCGTGGAGGCGACATGAATGCGTATTTGGCCATACAATGACTTGCGGTGGCCAGCCGATGAACAAGTCAGCGCTTTATCCTTCCCAGACAAGTCTGGTACCAATTCACCGACCCCGGAGGGATGGAAGGCTTGGTTGGCCTGGGCGGGAAATCCGAACCAGGAACTTGGTATCGGGTGCACGCGACAGTCGCGCCTCCTCCGACTGCGCTACACGCGCCCATTTAGTCATGTTAAGCACTCAAATTCACTTCGGAATATTCATAGGGTAGCGCTAAGGGTCTGTAGTGGCAGGTGATTTGGATGAGGTGAAGTCACAGAGTGCCTTTCGTTTTCGCGTCGAATAACTTCAGAAGGTCTGACTAAATCATTATTGTGTAGAAACCAGCACTTAGTCCCACTGTTCAAGCTGAAAATTTGTAAAACTCTCCCGAGCAGCACTATTTGAAGCTAAAATAACCTGGAAGTCTGGCGACATGGCTGTTATGTGGTCCACCATAATGGTATAAATGCCTTGAAAAGCCGTTGTGGTCCAAACCCTGCTCTGTTCATTCAATAATCGTTGTTTTTAGTGCAAACAGGAAGGTCTCTAGCGGGCAGTCTGGCGGTTATGTGGTCCACTAAGCCGCTTAGGCTCCCCTGTACCGGGCTTTTTATTGTCGTTTCCGCCGCTTTCACTCTGTTCTGCCTAACCAGCAACGAAGACAATGGATGCACTCTCCAGATAAGAGCGGACTCGTTGAGTCGCTTTTTGAGCGGCCGATAACGGCGCCCAGTAGACGTCTACAAGTTCGTGACTTCGCCCTCGATTTTCTTGAAAATCAATTTTTAAAAGTGCCGGAAATCTGAATCCACTCGTTAAACTATTCCAAAGATTCTAAACTAGCTACAATATGGTTACGTCTAGGTACGAAGGTCGTACTAACATTTTCAGCACTTTAAAAAAATTATCTTGGAAACGAAGTCTCCCCCGATTTTTAACCGTTCTACTCTGGGTTTCACTAAAAACGTTTCACATAATATTATATACCATTTGAAAGAAAATGGTTCGCTTTGTCAGAATTTTGCTTAGCTTTTTCCTGGTTTGATTTTTGTCAATTTTCAGCCCCTTAACGTTGAAATGCAAAAAAAGAAAATGATTTTCTCCGACAGTTCCTTCTCTCTGCTTAGTTTTCAGTTGTTTGCGCAAAATTATATGGCATTCGAAAGGTGGTGATCTACTCTACAAGAATATCCGCTGGGTTTTTTATGATTTTGATTTTCGTTAACTTTTAGGGCGTTAAATTGGATTTCCAAACGACGTAAATCATTTTAACAACAGCTCCTACTGTTTGTTTAACTGTTTTTGGGCAGTGTTATATGTCGTTCGAAAGAGAAAGCTTTGCTCAGTCAAAGCTTGTGCTACGTTTATTTGCTCATGCTGATTTTTGTAATTTTTTAACGGAATGTCAAAAAAGAAAAAAATGACGTTTACCAACAGCCTATTTTCTTTCACGTTCCGCTAAAAATACAAAAATTGAGTTCGGAAAACGCGATGCATACATTCTGAAAGAGTTAATAATTTTTTTTCAAATGGTGTGCAGCGTTACGTAAATTTTTCAGAATAAAATGTAAGAAAGCGGCATGGGGTTGGTTTCCAACCTACTACAAAGAAGTTATGAGCTTTTTACTTTTCCTTTTCATTTCAGCTGAAATCCTTAGAAGGCCAGTCGACTCATGCAAATTATCCACAATTTTTTCTCAATTTTTATAGTTATTTATTCAATCCTTTTCCATTTAAAACGACACTTACAAGCCGTTTGAGTAGGGTTTTAGTGTTAACGTAGGCAGGAAATTTGGGGGAGTTCCCAATTGTAAGAAAACCTTACAACCAAATTTGGTACAACCACTTGGTTCAGCATTGCGGTAACTTCAGAAGTCCTGATAATTTCGTGTTCTTTTTGAGAACCTTTTTTTGCATGGACGTCTTTCAGCCACGATAACGTTGAAGGGTAAAGATCGGCGGCCACCATGGGCCGGATTCATTAACATTAAACCCTTGGGTATAAAGGGTAGATATACCCATGATGAAGCCTTCATATCAACCTCTTATCTCAACCCAAGTACCTCCAAACTTACCTGCCGGCTTCTTCGTTGGTGAACCCGGCCCCGTATCATGTTCTGATAGGCATACGCCACACGTTCTGCTGAATTTCTACGTGATGCTCAGGGTACGGTATCCACAAATTTTGAACGCGTCCATGTCCAGCTGCTAGGTGGGCTATTTCAGGCGTCCGAAACCGTTTGTACGATGAAACGCCTGAAACCTCAGTTCGCCTGGGCAAACACACAGTCCGTCCGTCCCCCGTCGGTCGGTGGGTCGGTCATCGCTCGCTGGACACACGTTTTTTGGCGCTTCAACGCCGATCATGACCATATTTGCCCAAGCGAGCAGAGCACAGTGACGGTCGCGGTGCTCGAGCGATCAACTCGACCTGTCGGGCTGTTTTGCTGCGTCCGCTGCATATTTCCCAGCGTTTAGTTCGGCTTCGAATTCTCCACCGGTCTCCTCTCCCACGGGCGAAGAAGCGATTGAAATTGATCGATTCAGCCAGGATCCGCTCCCGATGGGAACGGGAGCGCTTCAGAATAATCGTCGTCGTCGGCGGCGACGGTGTCGCTTATGGCGGCCATGTAGCCGTCGGCCTTCGTTGTTGTTGACTGAGGACAGCTTGTGCTTTCGTCAAAGTGGAGGGCGACCAGCCAGCTCACTACTGCCCACAACGGCGTTCCCTCTCGTCGCTGGCTGAGTCTCCTTCTGGACGCTCCAGCGTTCCATATAACCCAAGAGAACACAAGGAGCGCCTGTGAGGAAAAGTCGACGTCTTCATGAACATGAAGAGCTCTTCTACCCGATGGCGTCCTCAGAAATGCGCTTGAGTCCATCCATAAGTTGAGAACCTTCCCACTTCCCGTTTGAGGGGCGGTCAAGGACATCGAAGCGAGTTGTCCCTGAGTGATGCGAAATCACTCCGCTCGACGACGAGGCTACATAGCCGGCCGAACCGGTCCTCTTCCGGGCTTTCGGCCGTCGAATAGAGCAGCCTTAAGGACCACCACCCTTCGTTTCAATCCCTAAAAGCATCGCGGCCGCTCCATTAATAACGGGATTATCGTTAGCCCTTTGAAGTGGTGCTCTGGATCATTAAACGCAACATTCTTTCTGAGGCGGTCACCGATGGAAGTATGACACCCCCGACTAGAACAGATCCCATTATTTGTTGTTGTGGAATAAATAAATTTTAAAAAATTAAGTTGAGATATGTCTTTATCCCAAAGCGGTCTGATTTTCTTACAATACTATACCAAGTACAAGTTATACCAAGTATCAGCTAAGGCTTTGTAAATGAACTTTTTGGGGGTTTTCTTCAAGGTTTCTGTTTCAGAGACTGCCTTGCTGCTGGGATACTTCATTTTCGTTCCTCCTTCCTCCTTGTCCTCATCTTCGTTGTCACACTTTTCATCGCATTCTTTAGCACCTCCTTCTTCCTCCTCTTCGCCCCCTTTGTCGTTGTCACATCATTTCCTTCTTTCTTCCAACTGTTTTTGCCCTCTTTTCTTATCCTTGTTCTCTTTCTCTATTGTAACACTATCATCCCTTTTCCCTTCCACATGTCGCCCCTGTTCTTCTCCTCTTGTTATTCATCTTCTTCTCACTCTTCACTTTCTTCTTTACATTGCTCTTTCACATGTTCTTTGTCGTTTTGTCGTCGTCATATATGTACAGTACCGCGCATGTCTTTTGGTCAATTCCCGAAAAAGCCGCTTTGGAACGCTCCAAAGCGGCTTTTTCGGGAATTGACCATAAGACATGCGCGGTACTGTACTTCCTTCCTCCAGCTCTTCCTCTCCTTCGTCGTCTGCCCGTCGTTTTCTTCATTCCCTTCGTTCCACTCTCTCTTCTTCTTTTTGTTTTTCTTCTTGTATCCTTCCGCATCTCGTTCTTGTTGTTCTCCTCTTGTTACTTATTTATCCGCTTCTTCTCTTCATCGTCTTCTGCTTGCTCTCGGTCATTTTCTTCGTCTTGTTCTTTCACATCTTCGTCGTGATCTTTATCTCCTACTTTTTTCCTCCTCTCCGTCGTTGCCTTCCTCCTTGTTCATTTTTTCTGCCCTTTGTCGTTACACTCTTCTTCTTCCTTCTGTACTTCGTCGGCGTTTTTTCCTTCTCTTGCTCTTCTCCTTCACTTCTCTTCTTCTCGTTATTCATTCTTTTCTTCTTACCTTTCTATTTTCTTCTTCTTCCTCGGCGTGTTCCTTCACTTTTTGACTCTCTTTCTTCCTCATGCTCTTCTTACTCGTTTATCCGCTTCTGTTCTTTATCCAATTCGTTTTCTTCGTTCCGTTCTTTTCTTCATCTTCCTTTTTCATCCTTTTTTCGCATTCTTCTTCATCATCATCGCTCCATCGTCGCTGTTGTGCTTCTCATCATCCGCCCTCTTCTTCTCATATTCCCTTCTTTTTGATAGTTCTTTCCCGCATAGTTGCACAGTTTAGTGATGTTATAAGGTCTTATCACCTTTTTATGAACAGCGCCGAACTTTTCCTCATGACGACCTTCCATCCCTTTTAACCCCACGCCTAATGATACACCTGAATCCTGCCCTGCTCATTTACCTTGGCTATTCATCGCTCAGATTTCACCGAGGCTCTTCCTCTGAAGCCTCATGACTACCGTTTCTCAGACAGGTCCCTTCCAAGGTATTGGCCTTCACTTTAGTTTCCGACGACGTGCCTATGAGATACATCGTAGTGAGTCGAGTGTGCTGCTCAGAGCCAGAACACGTCGCTTTCTCTCATGAGCGTCTTCCGCCGTTTTCGAAGGAGAATGCTTTGATGATTTGCGACAGACGGACAATAGCCAATAGAGAGGTAGCCCAAGCCATTCAATTCTTTCTGAAGTCAGAAAGATAACTGGTAGACGTCGAGTAACAGCCATCCGGGTTCAGGCGAGGTGTCACCTACGTCGTGTTGAATGGTGTCAGAAGACGTGCCGCCGATGTCACGCAAAGGGTGTCCGAGTTCCGAACATGTGTCATCTACGTCGCGAAAGCGAGCTCCGAGTTCAGAAGAGGTGTCACTGGCGTCGTTCAACAGGCGTCTCGGTTCAGAAGACATGTCGCCAATGTCGCGCAAGGACGTCCGGGTTGAGAAGAAGTGTCATCAATGTCGCACAAGGGGCTTCGGATTCAGAAGGCATGTGACCGATGTCAGGTAATGGGTGTCAGGCTTAAGAAGAGGTGTAACTGATGTAGCGCAAAGGAGGTCCGGCTTCGGCTTGAGAAGACATGTCACCGACGTAATTCGTCAGGTGTCTGGCTTCAGAAGAGGTGTCACCGATGTCGCGAAAGGCCTGTCCGGATTCAGACGACGTGTTAACGATGTCGCGCAAAGCACGTCTGGTTTGAGACACATGTCACATTTTGAAAACACGTGTCACGATGAGGAATAATAAACACCAAAAAAAAAACAGGGGATTAGGCCGCTTTATGGGATTTGATAGTCAAGTGACTCATCGCAAGGCCGCAGAAATGGAGCGCGTCTCCATGTGACATAAAGAGAAACAACTATGAGGCCCAAAGCACCTAAGGGAAGACAAAGACGACAAGTGGAAACTAAAGGAGTAGAGAAGTAGAGGTAGTGAAATATAAGCACAAAGTAGAAGAATGTATGAAATTGTTAAACTACCGTAGTATACCACATCGAGTTTTGACAAAAATTGTTAAAGACTGACTCGGGGCAAGCGGAACGTTCTCCTGAACTCAGCGGCCTGCTTCTCTTCGTCGCGAGTTCACAGCCCTTCAAAGACGAACTCAGCTCGTTGAGGGCCGGTTCGTCCACGATGTTCTATCACGTTGCCGCCCTCCTTGGCGAAGGCGCCATATGTGTCGACATCGGCCACTAGTCTGTCCGGTCCGTGCCCCGATGCACACTGGCGGGAACTCGTCGCCCCTTCGCCACACGTCTCGAACGGGCGCAGCTACCAGCTCTCCCCTCCACTGCGGAGCTTCCTTCTTCATTCATTTGGACTTCGGCCTTGTCGCTATGGCATCAGAGACTGCTTCAACTTGCTGATTTTACCCGCATTCTCGTTGCTCTGTGTCGCCTATGAAGCTTCTCGAGTTCAATTTCCGTGTCTATCCTGTCGGACTGTATTCCATCGCTTTGCAGTTAGAAAACTCTCAAAAATAATCATCGCGTTACCTGCAAGTTCCATCGCATGTTATTCTACGTTGCTCAACCAAACGTAAACTTACTGCAATAATAATTGGTGAAAATAAAGCAAAGGGGAAGTGAAAATCATAAAAATGATTAGCTTGACTTCTTCAGAGTGGTTCGTTTCTCCACCTCGCCAACTATGTGCCTCTAGACGTACCTTTTTCGAATATCGGGTGTGGTCCCCTCCGATTTCCCTCCAGAGTGCTCCACGCCTTCTTCTCCGTCATGATGGCGTGGTGGAAAATCTTTGAGCGCACGTATTCAACTAGAGAAGGACATGAAACCGATGGTTAGACCAGTCGGACCAAGCAAATATGTACTATTTATACTTACGCTGTGCCTGCCATAGTTTTGTAATTTACAAATAGCTTTAAAAAGTTCTTCCACTGCGCAAACATCAACTACGCAAGTTATAAACGTCCACAGCTTTCAAAGGACGGCGTTTTTTTTCTACACTGAGTCTGCTGTTGTATTTGGTTGGCTTCATGAAAGCTGTGCATTCTGTAGCGTGATTCGTTGATGGTTTTTTCCTTGGATTTACAAAGTAAGAATTGATCTCGAAATCCGGACATCATCTCCTTTCTAGCGCATTTCCGCGTTTTGTTTCGTTGTGCTAATACTCAGTGAAAATTTTTGAATATTTTTCGATGTCGATCTGTTCATTACCAGAAAAACAAATCTTGAGCGGCGACAGGAACTGAAGGCGGCTTGTACTACTTCTTCGTCTTCCTATTATATTTTTCCTCTCCCACGGCGATAGGCCAGTCAGCACGGCATTCAACACCATTCCAAGGTGGTTCAGCAGTTACATGGGTTCAACAACGCCGAGGTGTGTAGCCACGGCGTTCAACACCAATAACCTGGCGACTAGGTCTGTAGCCACGGCGTTCAACACCATTTGTTCAGCAGCGCCGAGATCTGTAGCCACGGCATCCAGCACCATGTACTGGACGGCTAGTCCAGCAGCCACGGCGTTCAACGCCGTGCACTGGAAGTCTAGGTCTGCAGCCACGGCGTTCAACACCATGCACTGGACGGCTAGTCTCGCAGCCACGGCGTTCAACACCATGCTGTGGACATCTAGGTCTGCAGCCACGGCATTCAACACCATGCACTGGACGTCTGGGTCTGCAGCCACGGCGTTCAACACCAAACTCGGGTGTAACAGTCTCACACTATTAGTAGAACGGCAGCAGAGCTTGGCTGGTGACGCTGCATCTTTCCGGAGTTAGAGCTGCAACGTCCGTGTTAGTCGACACATAGTCCACATCAATCTCGGCGAGTGTGAGAAGTCTGCAAAGACTCCTGGTCTAACGGCGGCATTGCTTTCATGCTTTGCGTGACCAAACAAACATGACAAATCCGAGAAGTCTTATAAAACTCGTAGTGAATGGTTTGGTTCAACATAGAAATTTGAATGACTGGTCACGGTAGCAAACATCCTTCCAACCCACCCAAGAATGTTAGATAAAATCAGATCGGTTTCACCGAAGAAGAACTGGTTTCCTACTGGGTGTGCCACATCCTCCTCAAGGACTGCGATTGTATTTTTACTCCGGCCTACTGTAGTTGGCAGCGATATTATTAGAAAAAGGCTCTGCGAACCCAAACGAATTACGCTCTCATTAGCCCATTTGGGTCGTAGTGGAGAAAGGCAGCTAATTCACGAGCAAGTGCAGGTGAACTGTGTGTCTCCAAGGGAACGCTCACGGCGTGTGAACCAGGGGTGCACACGAAGTTCTGTTCGTTAAATTATTTTAACGAAATTTTTTAACGGAAAATTTTCGTTAAATTTCCGGTAAATCGTTAAATTTCGTTAAAAAATGCAATTAGCTGCAAATTGTTATTTCAATTGAAAAACCAAGAAAATTTTTTATATGTTCCATCCAACTTCAGCAGATCAACAACTAAAGTTCAAGGAGTGGAGTGTAACACTACAATGTAACTTGAACAATTCATTATCAACAAGGTGTGGGCAGTAAAATAAACAAACCTTCGGCAACAAATTATCTTCATGGTGTGGAATACATCAGGTATGGGATTATCAATCAAGAGAACGGTACTTAGTGGGCTGAAGCTCTCTTCAACACGGCATCTTAAAATGTAAGATCAGGCAGACCCCGAAGTTCCTCCCCTTTCCTGGTTCTTTACGAAACCGTTTTGTGTGACTGTTATACGAGCGTCTAGTACAATCTCGATGCGAAAACCAGCCCGCTAAGTACCAAAAGAGCTAACAAAAATACAACTGAAAGCCTATCAGTGGAATGTTAACACGTTGAAGAAAGTACGATTTTAATATGCCCTGTGCGTGGGACCAATCAATTTTTTTACACCGTCGGAGCTCTGACACGACATCGTGTCACACGGTCCCACACGGCCGAAAGGGTTTAAAACGATCGTTGACGTGTTAACGTTCAGGAAAGTAGCTTTCCAAATTTTTGTTACAAGAGCGCGTGTAGCGCAGCCGGAGGGGGCGCCGGCTTTTGCATGCATATCCTATACCAGGTTCCTGGTTCGGATTTCCCGCTCAGGCCAACCAAGCCTTCCACCCCCCGGTGAATCTTTGGTCGGTGCGTGGCGCATCCCAAAAGGCATTGAGTGGCGGCGTTCTTTATCCCTTCACTAGCGTTTTTCTCGAATCATTTAAAATACCCCACCAGACTTCAAAAATTCTCTCCATCTCGACTGCTTTATGTGGCGAGCAAAGTATTCTGGGATAAGCAGCGCCAAGTGAGGATAAGCTTTATTATTTAGCTTTATTATTATTTCCAAAAATCGAAATGCGCCATAGAAGGCATAAGAATGGCATAAAACATTAAAATGTTCTTGCCGATTTCAATAGTTTCTCATAAATAGTACTAATTGGGAGGATGAGGCCTGCAATATTAATGAAGACAGAGGGGAAAGTGATAAACTTACTGAGAAAAAACGTCCGTTAAATATTCCGTTAAATTTCTAAAAATTTCCGGTAAGTCGTTAAGCCGGATTTTAACGGAAAATGCCGTTAATTCGTTAAATTCGTTAAATCGTTAACCGTTAAATGTGCACCCCTGGTGTGAACCGTCCGCCTTTCGCCTCTTCCTTTAGACTTTACCTCTCTATAGCCATACACTTGAGCCGCGAAAAATGCTCCGTAATTTGACTACAGGACTAAAAAGTCGGTAATGTGTGCTTATTACGGCCATGCCAGACTGAACGTAGGCGGCAGTCTCCTGAAAGCGATGGCTTCTGCCTTTTTCACGACCTTTTTTCCGCGTTGTGTGTTTAGACAGTGTCCCATCTATTTTCCCCGTTCCACTGATCACAAAATTTAATGTGTTCATGTGAGCCTAGTCTTTCTGCGAATGCTTGTTTGAACGTATAATATAACATAATGTGCGGTAACAATAGTGATTCACACAAGCAAACAAATGAGACAAAGCTGGCCTTACTCATCCCTCCCCTCGGGTGGTCATAATCCGCGCCCTGACAGGGGAGGGAGTTGGTTCAACTTGTCCTCTGACCTTCTTCTTCATCAGTTTGGAGCCGTTTCTCAGAAGCATCATTTGCGGCCTACGTATTGTGGCGGCGTTAGCAATCCAAATTGGTTCCTTTGGTCCTCTATCACTTGATACCATTTTTGGACTCCTTGAAAATAAAATTGGACAGTTTTCATGTCAATTTGAGCACCCTTCCAAGCTAGCCTAAGACTTTTGATATCAAAGCGAGCTCTCCCACCTCGAAATGACTTGCATACAGGTTAAACTACAGATTCTCTGAGGTGGCTAGAATAATTTTTGGAATTTTGCATAACCTTCTTTGAAATTCTTAGTTCAGCTAGTCGAATGAATGATATCAAATAATTTAATTATTTTTTATTTTTTGAAAAAGTATTGGATTAAATTGTTTTAGAACACAACAACGAAGCAGTCATTTAGTGCAATAAAGAACGAGAACGCGCCGTGCACTCGAAAATCTCGTCGCGATGCTTATTTGATTGGTAACGCAAATGCTGCCTACATGTAGCAAGCATTAAAGTGAGGTTATATCTGTGTCTTTTTACAGTTGTTTTGTTGTATTGTTCTAAGGTATGAAACTTCAAAAAAGCAGAAATTTTGCTATTATACGAATAAAAATCGCGACGTCTTGGACGAGGACAAGGCGCAAACTCCTTTTTGACACTTAAAATGGCTGCCTCCCTGCTCATCACAAAACACTTTAAACCCTTATTTTTCCCAAAAACTGTTGTGATTTTTGCAAAATTTCAAACGATGTGTGCACCTATTGTGGGGGGGGGGGGTGAATTAAAACTTCAAAGGAATCATAACAAAATTTTTCTTGAACAAAAAATTATTTTGACCTTCTTGGAGAGCTTCTAGTTTAATGTAGAAGAAGCTCATTTTGATTTGGAAGAGTTTTCTTTGATTTTAAAAGCGTGTCCAATTTGACGTGAAAAGCGCCCTATTTGAATGAAAATTGTCCAAAAATATATGAAAATGAAAATGACAAATATGTCCTCTCTGCGTCCATTGCGACCAGAATGTAGTCAACATTGTGAGCACGGAAAATCAGAACGAAAACCATGAAAATTGACAACGCATACGAAAAGCGAGCAGCTCGTAGAGATTTCATTGGGCTTACAATGGCCTTTTGCTCACGAAATTCAACTTTGTTTAATCTGTCATAGTCAAAGGGGCACCGTCAAAAAACGAAGTAAATACCAGCCAGCTGACCTCTCCAAGCAACTGAATTACGAGAAAGTGTCTCATCGTAGGAGAGTTCTTTGTAGAACAGGTCATTTTCAGTTTCGCCGTCGTTGTGATGAAGAACGTCCCCACCTCTTCCTACTGGGATGGCTCCCGTCGGACGTTATTCTTCGTTCATCGTTGTTCTTTATTCATACAATCTTTTATCCACGCGTTTTTTGACATATATGGTTGGCTTCAAACGGGATTTATACTTCGGCCCTCGGTCGCGGCGACGTTGTGATATCGATTCGGCGGCAAGGACGGATCGATGGTGGTGACTATCACGACGTTTCCCCTTCGGCGAATAATGTACCCTGGCTGAAGATGGCCTCCTTTCACTGGAGAATTTCAGCTTTTAAAGCACCTAAAACTTACCTTATGAGAATTTCTGTCTAGGGACAATGCACTCGCCACAAGAAAATAATGAACAAGTTACTTGTGTCTTATTTATCACCTGTATCACCTGTCGTCCCGTTGATCATCGACTTGCTCGAGCGGGCGCCAGCAGCGTCTCCATTCGTCCCTGTCGCGTGCCAGAGTGCTCCAATGGATCCTCCTCGCTCGAGGAACACGAAGAGCGTCATATCGGTCGTTCAGGACTTTCATGAAGAAGTCCGACCAACAACTTGGTGGGCGTACTGGTGTTCTCTTGACATCCCGCGGAATCCAGTCGGTGACGGCTCTCGTCCAGCGGGTGTCTGCGAATTGCATTACGTGGCCGGCCCACCTAATTTTCGACAACTTGGCCCACGCGACAGCGTCTCTGATCTTCGAACGTCGACGAAGCTCGGATCTCCGGAGGCCTTATCTCACTTGCGTGAGTCGTATCACTCCGAGCATCGTTTTCTCGATTCCACGCTGCGCTAATCGACTCTACCGATCAGCGCCTTATGAGCCCCAAAATAAGTCACCTGAGCTAAGCTACAGCTCCAAAGTAACTTAGGATAAAGGATAAAGGACGGCGTTACTCAATCCCTTCTGGGATGCGCCAGCGCATTCTGCGTATTTGGCCATACAATGACTTGCGGTGACCAGCCGATGAACAAGTCAGCGCTTTATCCTTCCCAGACACGTCTGGTACCAATTCACCGACCCCGGAGGGATGGAAGGCTTGGTTGGCCTGGGCGGGAAATCTGAACCAGGAACCTGGTATCGGGTGCAGACGACAGTCGCGCCCCTTCTGCGCTACCCTCGCCCGCCAAAATAACTTAACTGCGACTAATTTCCGGTGGTTAACTAACCTGAAAGGTTGCCTGTAAAGGTTGCAGCCAGCCAGCGGAAACTTGAAACAAGCCTACGTGCAAGTAGTGTTAATGCGAATTTATGCTCGTGTAACGAACATAATTTTTGAACAAGTTACCTGCTTCCTTAGAACTCTAAAAAAGGTTACGAGCGTAATCTGGTGTCAATATGCAGGTTGCATGCGAGTTAGGTTTATCCTAGCAGTAGGTTACCTTTGACTTACCGGGGTCTTCATGTACGTCACATGCAAGATCATCGTGTTATCAGCTCACAAATGTCCAGTTTAGACAATCTATTACCTGATTCCAGCTTGCGGGCAACTTGTTCAAAAGTTTCTGAGTAGGGGGTGCGCAAAAGATAAGTACGGACGAGTTGTCGAAGGCTTCTGGGCCTGCTTCAACGATGCGCCAGCTGCGGACGGCGCCCAGCGCGAAGGTGGGGGAGGAAAACTTCTGGAACCCATATCCACGTCCGACGATGGAATTCGAGCTTGACGAGTCAAATACGGTGTCCCAACCCCCGCTTTTCATGTGGGGCAGTTCCAATTGACACATCGCACTGTTCTCCATCAAGAAGTCTACCAACGTCACTGTTTCTTCTTGAAGGTTTCCAAATGCATGGCTGTAGACCAGTCTGAAAGCTCGTCCATACTTATTTCTTACGTATGCTTGATGACGAGTAAGACCCTACGCTCCTACTATACCGGGAAATATGACCAGATGGGAAGTGGCTGCTCTTGAGTTCGTGGAAAAATTCAAGGTCTGCTTGCAACTGTACTCCGAGTTCGTGCGACTTAAGGCTCCTTATAGCCTGATATCCCACGTTCGCTTGCTATTTGTGATTCCTAATTTCGCCATTACAGTACCACAAATGTAGCATGTTTTGCAGAGGTACGTCGCTACATAAAACCACATGAAAGTACAACAAAACTTCCACGCGTTGTGAGAAGCATGCCAACTAGCACGTCAACAGCAGGGTGTACTATGTTTCATTTGGAGCAGATGCTGACTGACAAGACAGGAGCGCGTGGCTTGCACATATGGTAGACACTGTCCAAATCTCTTCGAAGTCCTAACTTAGTTGGAATACTTAGTTTCTCCCATGCTGTTGAGACTTCTCCACTGATGTCTGTTTCGTGCCAATTCTTCTTCATCTTCGTCTCTGGAAATATTCAGTAGTTGAAGGTCCTTTTCGAATGTTCGATTCTTGTATTTCTCGGAGCACCGCGAGCTCTGCTACCACCTTAAGAAATCCGCCATACGGCCACTCGAGGGAATCGGTGCTCGGGAATTCGCCGGACCTCTCCTGTGAGGTCTTTGTGCGATTAATATAGAGGGAGTATTTGACCCGCTTCGGTTTAGGACTGCGCTGTTAGTCACGCGGTCGGTATCGTACACGCAATGTCCGTCGAAGGTGCCTGATGGAAGGCGTTAAGCTTTTTGGTGCACTTCTCGGACATCACCCGTGTTTAACTCGCGTAGGCAACAACAGGGAGGACAAATGAGTGATAAGGGCCGCGGCTTAATAGTCAGAGTGATGGGTGATAAGCTCCAGATTGGTCCAAGCCTTCGAAACACAGATACCGCCTTAACGATCCTCGCCGGTGTTTCTGATTCCACATTTTCATCGAATGACACGGTACTTCTAGGATATGTGAACTTCTAAACAGTTTGAAGCTGCAAAGGTTTGTGGTGATATGCAGCAGTGAATCATTATTACCGGATGTGGTAGCCAAATCGTCTGCAAAGTCGAGGTCTTTCAAGCGATGTCTCCTGCTCCATTTGATGCGCATTTCATCGCCTTTCATAGATATCCTTATGTTGAAGTCCTGAGCAACAGAGGAGAGGAGTACTCATGCTTGTGTCACTCCAATAACATCCTCGGAGAACGTGCTTTGCATTCGTTCCGACGCAACGGGGGGGGGGGGGAGTTCTTCTACAACTTCTTGAAAAAAAGGTAAATGACGGCGTTATTCAATCCTTTTTGGGATGCGCCACGCATTCTACTTCTGCGAGATGTCGTGGAGGCCTGTTGAATGCGTATTTGGCCATAAAATGACTTGCGGTGGCCAGCCGATGTACAAGTCAGAGCTATCCTTCCCAGACAAGTCTGGTACCAACTTACCAACCCCGGAGGGATGGAAGGCTTGGTTGGCCTGGGCGGAAAATCCAAACCAGGAACCTGGTATAGGGTGCAGGCGACAGCCGACGGCTCCTCCGCCTGCGCTCCACGCGCCCGTAAAAAAAGTTTTTTTTTCAAAAACAAGCGGATACCATTAGAAATGCGATTGTACAATAACGGAGGCTTAAGCTTGCATAAGTTATTTGCAAGTATTAGTGTTATCGTCTCTGGCTAGTCATTAGACAAAATTCTCACTTTTTGGGGAAAAACATTTATTTAAAACTTGTCTTAACAGGAAGACGGCCATTTTCCAAAGAAAGAGTTCGCGCCATGCCCTCGCCCAAGACGTTTCCAGTTTTATTCGATTGATAGTGACACTTCTGTCTGCATGGGGTTTTTCGCTTGGGGAGCTTAGATCCAGTGCTGGCAAACTGAATTTCAGAATGTAATGAGGCTGAATAGACGGCGTTGGTGTACCATTTCACGTCTAATTGGACAGTTTTCAAATCAAATTGGACACTTTTCTAAGCTAGCCGATGGCTTTTGAAATCAGCGCGAACTTTTCCAAATTGGAATGACCTTCTTCTACAGTAAACTACAGACTCTCCAAAAAAGTCGCGATAATTTTTTCTAAAAACAAATGGTATAACTTTCTTTCAATTTTTAACTCTCTTCTCAATAAGTGGACACATTGCTTGAGATGACCTGGCCCGGATACGGGTGACTGCTGATCGGTCCCACGAGGTGTGGATGTTGCGTTCGATCAAACGGCGTCGGTGGTGTAAAGGCGTAGAGCATTCCCGCCCGGTCAGAGGGAGGTGCGGGTTCGAGTCCCGCCTGACGCTAGAAGTTCTGATCGCAACAAAACATCGTTGAGACAGATTCAAAGTTTGTTTTAGTGAGCAGAAAAGCGGCTATTTGATAGCGTCAAAAGAAGAGATTGCGCCGTGCCCTCGTCCAAGACGTCGCAATTTTTATTCGACTGATAGTAGCATTCGTTTGCACCGGTAAACGATTCAACAAAAGCAAATGTAAAGAATACATAACATCATTACGATGCTTCATGGAAACAGCATGCACACTGTCAATCAAACAAAAATCGCGACGAGCTTTTTGAGTGTATGGCGCGATCTGGTCTTTTGATGCACTAAATGATTCCCGCTCTGCTCTAGAGTAAAATTGAATTTGATATTTTTTTCTGAAAAAAATTTGAACTATATTCGATTATTTAATATTATTCATCCGGGAACCTGAGCTAAACATTTCAAATAAAGTCTGCTAAGATCTATTCTAACCTGTTTGAAGAGTCTCTAGTTTAATGTAGAGAAAGCACATTTTAACTTGGAAAAGTTGGTATAGATTTCAAAAGTCTTGGGCTAGCTTAGAACAGTGTCCAGTTTGATTTGTGAAGTGTCCACTTCGAGGTGAAAATTGTCCAATTTGACGTGAGAAGTGTCCAATTTGATTTGAAAAACGTCCAGCTCGACGTGAAAATGGTGTATACGAAAGAACATACAGAAATTGTGTAAAAAAATTAAACTCGCCACCTTGTAGATGGCAGTAACGAAATGAAAACAACTGTACCTAAGGAAAAATAACTTAAATTATCTCCATAATAGAACTTGTGGTCTATTCAGAGGTATATTTGTAGGCAATAGACCAAGTGTCATCTCTTCTGTGCTTCCATACCTTATGTTATAATTATTTAAATTAGGATTAAAATGGAATATAAATACTACGGATAGCTATATTTATTCAGCAAATATTTACTTATATCTGCTCAATCATTTAAATATAGATATTACATCTCATCACTCATACATATATAAAAGTTAAGCTCGAATGAATATATTCGATATTTCTAGATTTTCGAATACTCGTCCGAATTCGAACATCGATGGTTTTTCGTGTTCAGCAACCTCGATTACCCCAGGGCTGAAGTTCCGCACTACCTGAACGACATCCGCAAAAAATCGATAATGTCGATCGATATCGATTTTCTCCCCTGCTGTGAAGGCCTTCCGTCGATGATCATCTAAATGCCCAGGCACGGTTGCCGACGTCTGTTCAGCGACCTCGATTACCCCCAGGGCTGAAGTTTCGGACCGCTTGGACGACATCCATAAAAAATCGATAATTTGATCGATATCGATCGATGGTGATCTACACGTCAAAAACGAACTTCACAACCATGTTCAGCGACCTCGATCACCCTTAGGGCTGAAGTTGGCGACGTGTTCGGCTCGTCTACAGCTCGCCATGCACGGTCGCCGGCGTGTTCGGTACGTTTACGGCTCGCCATGCACGGTCGCCAACGTGTTCGGCAGGTCTACTGCATCGCCTGGCACGGATGGCGACGTGTTCAGCTCGTCTACTGAGTCGCCAGGCACGTAGAAGGGTCTTGGTATTTTCCGCTATTTTCGTGCCTTAATTTGTGCCCCGTTTCGCCGTAATTTCCCCTATTTGATGGCTCATCGCGTCGATCGATAGTGTGACTTATCGATTGTTATAGAGTATGATTATATGAAAATCGAATTTCATTCGAACAAACTTCCAATCTTTAAGCGAAGAAATAGATTCGAACAAATTGCACGTCTACTATAGTATTCGAATAAACTAAAAATGTGGTTCATTAGATTTTCAAGCATTCGAAAAAATTGGTGGAAGAATGAATTCATTCGTTCGAAAATTTTCGACATCGATTTTATTCGTTCATTCATTCATTCGCTCAATATAATTTCTCAAAAGCACAACTATACCGCCTACATTGATATATTACACCTATTTTGTAGCTACATCCAATGGGTTGTCAGTTCTACTGTCTGTCAAGTGCGGCGTCTCACCACATATTTTCTCAGCTTTCTATCTGTTCGTTGTGTTACCTATGCTTCAGTCGAGGCACGCCACTGTATTGTCAATTGGGTGAAGGCAGGAGGGAGGGCGAGTTCATGGCGTATACTGAAGGAGGGCGGGAATCGAAGACCGCGAAGACGTTTGCTCAGTATCGCCCTTTCGCGCTAGTCATCGCGCTGATCTGTTGACATTGACGGGTTGTTTGTAGAAAATATCAGTTAATGGCAGTTACAGCGCCGAGCTGACCTCACGGAGGAGTTCCTCCTGGCCTCTAACTGTGCTTCTCTGCTCCAGCCGTCATTCGAACCGCTACCCCACGGGTTCCTTCCCCTCCCCGACCGTCTTGCGTGGTGCTGTTTCAGCGGCGTACGAGTGATTGTTATCGTTCTCGTCGCCTCCACTGAGTCATTCACCACACCCGTCGTCCCCGACGACGTCACGCCTGCACCTGTCGTACTTCGGCTTTACTATAGGTGGCTATTCTGCTATTGAAGACCTTTCAGGGACCTATACATTGGCTTCATCTGATTTTTCAAGGGCATAAGCTGCCCAGGGACGGAGGCTGTACAGATGAAGCCTGTCCGACCTGTTTTTTCCTTCTGGAGAACTACACTCTTCGAAGGAATTACCAGACCCCGCAGAAGTCATTTACGCACTGGCGAAAAGACAAGCAATGGCGGAACGTGCAGCGCGAATATAACTGCCGTTTTTGTATTCTCCAAGCTCTGCGGTAGATCCTGTTCAGATAAATTAGTGTTGTATATCATGCCGAAGTGGATTCGGTTTCGCGTAGCACGACCGCTTTATGACGATTTCTTTTCCTGAATTGCAGTCACCACTAATTGACGATGTGGGCGATACAATCGTGGGGGCTTTCCTTTCCTAGTTGGGCGGGACTAGTCCGATTGTCTGCAATATTGCGTGCGTTGGCTGCGTTTCTCGCCCTTCTTAACTAAACAATTAAATGGACGTAGATAAGAAGGTAAATGAACAGTGACTAAACTTTTTGGTATCTAATCCGAAAAAAAGAAAACGAAAAATGAAAATGAAAAAATGATATCGGAAATTCGATTTAACTTTTAAATAGATTCAAAGGAAAGCCTATTCGGCAAAATACTCTTGACCAAACGAAATGAAGGTATGGAAAGATGGGCACCATTGCACAATCCTTGGCTGCTCCCCCCCCCCCAACTAGGAGAGCTCTTATATGTATACGGTGCCTCAGCTGATCTTTGTCAACTCTTATCGATTATGCTCCACTTCCAGCCTTTAAAGGTTTTCATGATAACAAAATCTGGGATACTGTAGCTATGAGCTGCTTTCGAGGACATCTAGCTCTCGTTTCTGAAATAAATTAAATTTTATTAGATACTACAGAAAAATTGGTACTAGTCGTCAATGTGGCCTACACGGAAGGCGAGAACACCCAATCGATCACAGCCTATCAAAGCCCCGCCCGAACACACCCTTGTTGGTAACAGGCCCACACGATGCGGGCGGATTGGTCAGATACGTGTTCTCCACCTCATGTAGGCCATAGTAACGACTAGTGCCGAAAATGTTGGCTTGTGAGGGTAGAATTGGACTATTTTCGCTATAATTTAAACTCTTCGTCCGAAGTAGATTAGGGTAAATGAGAATTGCCTCCTCCTTTTCTCTTTTTCTTTTCTACTCCCTATTTTTTCCGATTAGTTTGGGAAGATTTACAATGAAAACAATTTAGAATTTCAAATAGTTTTGAAGGAGTTGTGGTGTAGGTTCTGATCGAAAGGAATTTCCTAATTGGTAGGGATCATTCTGTATAGTTGTCATGCTGCGAAAAATTTTAGACTCGGGGGTCCACAGTTTCGCGTCGTACTGTAGTCTGCAAACTACCCACTATTCGCCGCAATTTCAGAAAAGAATTTGTCTATTTGTAGGATAGAAACTGCCGTAAATCAGGCATAGTTAAGCAGGTCGTGAAGACACACCGCGACGGGGTCGCAGTGCGCCTTTATTCGTATCGTAACCGCGGCAACCAATTAGGCGCACACGGCGAACATGATTGGCCGCGGCGATTACGGTAGGAGCAGCGGCACGTTCCCGCACTGCAGCGATGGGTCTTTGCGACAAGCACCAAAGATCCTAATGAAGCATTCTTGATTAGGATTACATCGGGGAATATGCAGCCCAAAGGAATGACCCCTTGCCTTCTATTTTGTGCAGATTTCCTGACCGCTGTGGTACCGTGGTCACTTCACTGCCGGAAGTTGTTCGGTCGGGGATTTGCCGGCTACGTTCACGCTCACTTTGACGCAGAGCAAATAAACAGCGTACGGCTTCAAGCTCGAAAACCGAACGGGCCGCCACTCATCTACAGTTGTTCTCCCCTTATGACCTTCTTCTTCCAGTAAAGTTGTAAATGCCCAGCTCACAGTTACCGTTACCAAGTCAGAAGGGGTGCCCCTGTAGAGGCCTCCGATTCCGATCCGGTTCGACGGCTGCGCTTTTTCATGGCTTGTTGCTGTGCTGTTCGTGTTTCTTTCGCCCCCGATTCCTAGATCGAACCCAACCTAATGACACCCGGTCATCGACCTCAATGAGGGACGAATTTCTGTGGGCATTCCAAAGGCTGTGCACTGCGTCTAATCTCCTCCTCCATGAGTCTACCGCGTGCTTGTCCCCAAAGAAAGAGCTCAGGCGATGGTTCGCGGTTTAGCACGGTTTAATGGTGCATAAGAACCATCGTGTACTGAACCGGAGCGAACTCGTGTTCGACCCTCGACAGCTGCCTAACCGGTCTTGAACCCGAAGCGGGCCGCGTACGTCTACATACGTCTTCTGACGGAGGTTCCGACGACGAGGTGCCGCCCGCCACCTCGCTCGTCGCGCTCTGTTAGGGTTTTTGAACGACGATCACACTCGTCGTTTGCCTCAATGCCATGTCCTTCACACGGCCACCATCATTCCATCGGGAATTCTCGCCGCCCTGATCGCTATCGATCCCCTGTACCGATTGATGGATTTATTCTCTTTTCAGACCTCCTCCGTAGAGTAGCCTCCGAGCCATGGCGGCCGAGACGTTCTTGGCTTGCGACAACATCAAAGTCCATCCGACGAAGGACTCCAGGAAAGGTTGGTGATAGCTTTAGGGCACTTGAGGGAGGTGCTAGGTGTTCTAGTAATGAAAAGAGAGTTTTTTCACGAGTCTCTACACCTAAGAGGTTTATTTTTGAGGAACATCAAGTAGGAGACTAACTGGAAATCTCCGCATCTCTTCAGAAGACCAAATGCTTCAACTGTTCAGAGCCGCAGCCGATGATAGTGCTGTCAACGGCAGCTCTCGCAACCGACGACTCCTACAGATGTCGTCGAACGAAGCCTCCTATGCCGAAGATGTGCTGCGTTCTTCCCATCAATGCCGGTAAGTGCTCAATGAGCTTTTTCTTACAGTTTTCACGTCAAATTTGACACACTTCTAAACAGACTTGGTGCTTCTGAAGTCTATGTGAACGCCTTCCATTTCGAAAGAAGTTTCTTATAGGTTAGACTACTGACTCTCCAAGATGGTTGGAATAATATTCAAGGAAAACTTGGTATAATCTTCTTCGAAATTTTTTAGTTCAACTGCCCGATTGAGTGTAATGATTTTATAGAATTATTTATTTTTTAAGAAAAATTGATAAGTTAAAACTTGTTCTGAAGCTCAATAAGGCAGCAATCAATTAGTGTATTAAGAGAAAGGATCGCGCCATGAGTATGGCAAGTTTCTCCTTAACACTACGTAGCCAAGTAAACGCCAGATTTACTGCGATTGAAGAATTTAGCCAAAGCCACTGTGCATTCTTTTCTGTATTTAGAATAGATCTGCGCTCTGGCCACAAAAAAAATAAAAAATGGTGCATATTCCCGAGAAGGTAAGTAGACTAATGCAGACCTGAGAACATGGTTCGATGGATAGCTATATGCGATGACTATTTTTTATTTATATAGAGAAATTCTTTATTTATTATTTATTTTTATTTTTTAAATTTAAGGGCGCGTGTAGCGCAGTCGGAGGAGGTGCGACTGTCGCGTACACCCGATACCAGGTTCCTGGTTCGGATTTCCCGCCCAGGCCAACCAAGCTTTCCATCCCTCCGGGGTCGGTGAATTGGTACCAGACTTGTCTGGGAAGGATAGAGCGCTGACTTGTTCATCGGCTGGCCACCGCAAGTCATTGTGTGGCCAAATACACATTCATGTCGCCTCCACGACATCCCGTAGAAGTAGAATGCGCTGGCGCATCCCAGAAGGGATTGAGTAACGCCGTCCCTTTATCCTTTATCCTTATTTTTTAAATTTTTCTATTTATATTTTGTTACATCGTTTATATGTATGAAAATATCTGCAAGCTATTTATCGAATAAAAATCGTGACATATTGGATGAGAGCATGACACAATCCTTTCTTTTAGTACTAAAAAATGACTGTCTCCTGCACTTTAAAACAGACCTTAAAGCATTATTTTTCCCCGGAAAATGAGAATTTTATAAAATTTCGTACAATGTTTTCACTTATTGAGCAGGTGGACTAGAACGTCAAAGAAAGTGACGCTAACATTGTCCTTGAACAAAAAATCAATATTTTTGGAAAGCCTCTAATTTAAATTGAAAGGATCTCCATTTGATTTGGAAGATGTTCAGTTGGATTTCAAAAGCGCTTGGTCTGTCTATGTAGAAGAGTGTCCAATTTGACATGAAAACGGTGCCTCAATAGGGACAGCCTCTTTCTTTTGTAGACTTGCGCATCATTCTAGGAGCAGTTTCAGAAACGGTTTGGAGTACTGTACAAACGTCAGCGCTTCTTCTGTTGAATTCTAAGTGAAACGGTCTTTTTAAAAATGCATAGCAATGACCGTGACTGGAACTGTAGTCATAAACAATTGGACCAATTAATATTCCCTGTGGTAGTGATTCACGTAAAATTACTGTGGTAACAAGCAGAAGTCAGACATCGTTTACTAATTGTAATGCCTTTGGTGAAGCCGGCACTACTATTTGCGATACAGCTCTGGATGCACTTTGAAGAAGCCTTTGGTGAAGCCGGCACTATTATTTCTATTTATATTTGCTAAGTTCTACAAATTTTCTCGTTGAGATAAGCACGTATTTGAGCCGAACTGTCTCTGCTTATCTTTCCAAGTATTAGTGCGGTACTGGGGTGGGTTCAACGAGCACGGCGTTCAACACCACTGCATAGTGCTCTGTGGCATCTCCTCAGGTGACGATGTTGTGGTTTTAAACGAAAACTTGTGTTTTCTAGAGTCTTGTATCCTGACGGTCTATCTCTGCTGCTGATATTGTTGGTTTATAGAACCTTTCAGGTTTCAATTCCTTAGTGGATCCATGGAAAAAGACGTCGAACTTCCTTCTTAACGCCCATAATGCTAAGCTGTTTTCTAATGCACGCCTCGTGTAGTGCATACCATTTTCTCATCTAGTCATTTGTTCTATATAGAGGTCATTTTTTAAATGAACATTCTTCAAGCATTGCTTTTACTGCGCTGTCGAAAACATCTGCGGGTACTTCCTATTGCTTCGTTTTTCCAATTTTAATCTTCTAATGGCCGTTTTTGTTTGTTTGTTCCGGCTTCTAATTTTTGCAACAAAGCTCACCTGCCTTTGACGACTGTTATCTTCACGTTCATGGCGTTTCACCCAACTGCCGCAGCGCATAAACATTGCTAACAGCGTTCAACGCCACACACAGATCTCCCGGGACCCTGGAGTGAGGTTGAACACTGAGATCTATTGCAATCATTCAACGCCACCCATTGGTTGCGGGTTTCTGTAGTCACGTCATTCAACATCGTACTTGGCTGCGAACTATTTTATTATCCACTCTGCTAGCACGGCATCAACTGCGTCTACTCGATAAGGGGTTGATACAGCGAGCACGGCGTTCAACATCGCTTATAGGTCTCAACCATCTGCCATACCACTGGATGGTGTTGAACGCCAAGATCTGCTTCCACGGCGTTCAGCACCATGCGCGGAGCGCCGTGCTCTATGGCACGGCGTTCAACACCATGAGCAGAACGCCGAGTTCTATGGCACGGCGTCCAACACCATGCGTGGAACGCCGAGTTCTATGGCACGGCGTTCAACACCATGCATAGAACGCTGTGCTCTACATATGGCACCGCGTTCAACACTATGCGTCGAACGCCGAGTGCTATGGCACGGCGTTCAACACCATGCATAGAATGCCGTGCTCTACATATGGCACGGCGTTCAACACCATGCATAGAACGCCGTGCTCTACATATGGCACGGCGTTCAACACCATGCGTGGAACGCCGAGTTCTATGGCACGGCGTTCAACACCATGCATAGAACGCCGTGCTCTACATATGGCACGGCGTTCAACACCATGCATGGAACGCCGAGTTCTATGGCCCGGCGTTAACGCCATGCATAGAATTCCGTGCTCTACATATGGCACGGCGTTCAACACCATGCGTGGAACGCCGTGCTCTATGGCACGGCGCGCAACACCATGCATAGAACGCCGAATTCTATGGCACGGCGTTCAGCACCATGCATCGAACGCCGAGTTCTATGGTACGGGGCTCAACACCATGCGCAGAACGCCGAGATCTGCTCTCTCGGTGTTTAACACTATGAGCAGAACGCCGTGTTCTATGGCACGGCGTTCAACACCATGTATATGCACCAAGCAATTGGAAGAGGGTGGAAGCGAACAGCATTGCAGAGCTAAACACTGGAATTAGACTCATTTATGTGTCTCTGTCTTTCTGAGCCATCCAAAAACAAAAAGGAACAACAACTCCACTTAGAGGAAACAAGAGATTCTATGCTTTGTAGTGGTTCTTTCTTGAATTCTAGGCGAGGTTGGTAGCGGCGTTTATTAGGCTTACGTTTCGGAGGGATCGCCTTTTCCAGAGCCTGAAAGGAAACAAACCTAAGTGTGACCACTCGACCAAGGATCTCCTCAACCTTATTGGATTTTGAAACCACTTAGACGTAAACAAGATGAGAAGGAGACCGCAATCGACCTCACCTAACCAAGGATCGCCAGGCGATCAGGGTAGTAGAGCTCGTGGTACCAACGAAGACCGTACCCTGACAATAATGCTAGCCGGAGATATGGCCTGAACTCTCGGGTTATACGGAGGTAGTCCCTCCTCCGGTTGATTTTTGGGTCAGTAGCTTGTATCCATAACGCCTCAAGGGATTTCCGCGCCGACGATTGGGGCTCACGCGCTAAAATCTCAAATGTGACCCCAAAGTTCTTCCCTTGGTGGGCGTTGACCTTGAGGCCATCCAGTGCAGTGGAATCCTGCGACCTTTGCTTGCCCTCCATGGAGTTTTGCCGATATAACTCTCACAACTGTGGCAGGTAATCCTGTAGACTGTACCAGAAACGGTGCAATCTCTCTCTCTCTCTCTGCCAGCCGGACATACCACACAGTTAGGGATAACACAAAGGCGGTCGTACATACGGTTTCTTACCAGCCGGTGTTTCTGACCACTGGATGATTCTAGGTTTAACTTTGCTTCCGGCAGCATTCTGCTCTAGGCCCACTATCTAGTTAAATATACATGCAGTAGGCTTGAAGTGGTAAAGCAGTGAAAGTAACGAGTTTCAACGTTTTTTAATGCCTGTTAGCAGATTTCGGTGATTTTTTTTTTGCAATTTCACATTTTAGTGGGCATATTCGGTGTGGCGTCTACGTCCATACTGTCGATCGCTATCTACATCTACTGCCTGGTACATCTGTTACAAAAAGACGGCGAGGTCGCTGCAAATAAGATAATTGGTGAGCGCTGAGAGATATTGAAGCAGAGCACTTTTGTTTTCCAGTCCCTTATTCCTACAGCGACTGTTTAGCACTGCTTTCCGTATCGCTGGCGATCATTCTGATGTTCGCTGGACTGTTCATCTGGGGTCTGTTCGCCATTCGACAACGTCTTCTGCTGCCGTTCACGACGCTCTTCTGCTTCCTGCTTTTCGCTGTAGTCGGTTAGTCAGTCGTGCTTAAGGAGTAGCACATCCGCCGCCGCCCGCACTTTGCGCGCGCGTTTTTGTGATAAGAATTCAATGCTAGTACAAGAGTGACTAAGCGTCATGGGCAAACATCGCTGTTGACTAAGAACTTGGCACTTGCACTCGGCTGCAGGAGCTGTTGATACTCCCCAAAGAAACGTGGCACTGCGCAGAGACCTAGAAAGTTGCGGCGCCAAGCAGCATAGGCGTTTCTGCTTCTGGGATCGTTGCCGCATTAATTTCTTCAGGTTCCTTGATTGCAACACTGGTGATGAGTGCGGACGAGTTCACCGCTGCACTGTCGAAGGCGGAAGGAGGCAGTGGCGCCAGCGTCGCAGATCTTGTCATTTTTAGGTGGGCTACAAGCTACTTTTTAAAGGTTATGGCTTCGCAATGCTAAAATGTGAGAGCTGGAGTGTGTGAGAGAACATCCGGTACATGTCGCAAAAACGGACTACAGGGATGTCGGAATGCATGTGCACCCTTGCTCTTACAGTAATCGCGGCAACCAATACCAAAGCGGCTGAACTGGGGCCTGATTGGCTGCTGTGGTTACGGTAGGGTAAGCAGTGCGTTCCCGCACCCCTGTGGTGCGTCTTCGCAACATGTACCGGACATCCTATGCTGAATAGTTCAGAGTGTTCTCAAAAAATGATGTATTAATGGTATGATTGCTCATAACTTTTTAATTATACTGAAACCGTTTTCGAAGAAGGACAGTACAGTACCACTACTCTAGATTCAGAAATTAGTTCATATTCAGGATGTAATCCTTAATTGCGCCATGCGTTCGCCCAGTGCTTTGTGCTGGTTACTTGATTGATGATGTAAGTCTCATTTATTTGGAGGGTTTCAGCAAAAGGTTGCTTGAATTTTTGGTTCACCTATGCTAGAACTTGAACTGTAATCTTGATTGCTTAGGAATTCCCACAAAGCTTTGGGTTAGAACTGGTGCTTAGCCGTGAAATAAAGAATCGGGAGCCCCTCCATTTCGGGACGAAAAGAATCGTTTCCCGACGAAATACGCCACAAATAGCCGCTCATCCGCTTATCTGATCAGTCGACGACCTCGCAAGGCTGATGGAGTGATCCTCGGTTTGTAGGTCACAGCAACAGCAGCGAAATTTCGGAAGAAAATGGAGACTAGCAAAGCAGGACGTAGAGAACTAAAAATCCCCAACTTATTAGCATTTGTACTATCAATCAGGTAAACGCAACGAAACGCTGGAAGAGTGCGTGGCGCAATCCAAGCGACCAATCAATACAGAACTTTTCTTTCATGCTTTTTATCACAAGTAGGGACTTGACTATGGCTAAGGCGGAATTTATACTGATGACGCGGGGAGACGCAGAGATATGAAAACTAGCCGTATTGATTGCGTTTCGAAGACGATCGATATTGATAGCGTTCATTACGGCGCGTCACTGGAAGAAGTATAAATCCCATGGATAACCAAACGAAAGTGTGAACATTTTTGGAAGCGCATCCGGCGCATACAATATTTGGTTAGGGATAAACATATTTTTTCTACAGCGTAATAAAAGTTTAGCTTAAACTGTTTCAGGGTTGTACTAGGAGTCGCAGCACTGGTGTTCGGCGTCGAGTTGTACGCCTATATCCGACTTTTCCTGCATCTGAGAGCTTTGAAACGATATTTGGCACGATGATCATTGCGAACGAACCCCATTACGAGTATTCTGTTCTCTCTATTTCTTCATTTTCTTCTTCTTTTCCAGAAGAGAACACCTTTCCATGCTCCAAAGCGATATTTGGATTCCCACGCTCTATTGTACACATTTTACAGTATGCCTTAGCCAGGCGCGGTTAGAACACGGGTAACATAAGCCTGATGACGATTTCGGTGGGAAACCGGACTTTTTTTTTGAAGTCGCCTGCTCGCTTGAATAATCGTATTTTTCTGGCACGTTGCTATTTTTACCCTATTTCCCGACATTTCATTGCAGCAAGTTGTCCTTCTAGTGTCCAGCATGCAGACTCCTTCTTTGACGCCATGGGGAACCAGCAGTTCTCGTTTGCCAATGTATGCGTGTGTTGATCGAGTCCTTCTATACACTGTGTATGTACATATGGGTTCTTCTCTTTGTCAATAAACGAGATCTATTGTATGTTGTTGTACCCATAAGAGGCCTTATCCGTGAGCTGCTCTACCCACCAGAGCAAAACCAATGATCCCTCGGATTGAAAAATATAATCAAATTTCGCCCAGAATTAAGGCCTTGAAGAGTAAACCACATTGCATTCGAAGGCGATGATCTATTATGGATCAACGACTACTCGCTCAGCACTCAGCGCCTCCGGGTGGTGGCTCCGATTTAATGTGGATTTTCTCGGTAGCCGGCCTTCGTTTCCTTTACGCCTACGAAATTGCTCCTGCTAAGGTGCGGTTCGAAGAAGAACGCCTTCAGAGTGACCTACGTTGTGAAGCGACAAGCCCTCAATTCCAGTATCGCACAGAAATTGACGGCGAGCATAACGAAGAATGCATTTGGTCAGTCTTCAGACTTCTTCCTCTACTGCCTCGATAACAGTCACAAGCGACATTCGTGCGAAAATTAGTTGCATGACGTAGATCAACAGATCGCGACCTGGCAGTGTCATATTCTGACCTACACCCTTAATTACCCCCATTGGCGAAGTTTGGCCGCGATCTGAGACGACGACCGAAGCCGAGATTTGCGGTATCGATCTCGCAGATCAACAGATCGCGACCTGGCTATGTCATATTCGTGACCTACACCCTTAATTACCCCCAATGGCGAAGTTTGGCCGCGATCTGAGACGACGACCGAAGCCGAGATTCGCGGCATCGATCTCGCAGATCAACAGATCGCGACCTGGCAGTGTCATATTCGTGACCTACACCCTTAATTACCCCCATTGGCGAAGTTTGGCCGCGATCTGAGGCGACGACCGAAGCCGAGATTTGCGGTATCGATCTCGCAGATCAACAGATCGCGACCTGGCGGTGTCATATTCGTGACCTACACCCTTAATTACCCCCAATGGCGACGTTTGGCCGCGATCTGAGACGACAACCGAAGCCGAGATTCGCGGCATCGATCTCGCAGATCAACAGATCGCGACCTGGCTGTGTCATATTCGTGACCTGCACCCTTAATTACCCCCAACGGTGAAGTTTGACCGCGATCTGAGACGACGACCGAAGCCGAGATTTGCGGCATCGATCTCGCAGATCAACAGATCGCGACCTGGCTGTGTCATATTCGTGACCTACACCCTTAATTACCCCCAATGGCGAAGTTTGACCGCGATCTGAGACGACGACCGAAGCCGAGATTTGCGGTATCGATCTCGCAGATCAACAGATCGCGACCTGGCTGTGTCATATTCGTGACCTACACCCTTAATTACCCCCAATGGCGAAGTTTGGCCGCGATCTGAGACGACGACCGAAGCCGAGATTTGCGGTATCGATCTCGCAGATCAACAGATCGCGACCTGGCTATGCCATATTCGTGACCTACACCCTTAATTACCCCCAATGGCGAAGTTTGGCCGCGATCTGAGACGACGACCGAAGCCGAGATTTGCGGCATCGATCTCGCAGATCAACAGATCGCGACCTGGCTGTGTCATATTCGTGACCTACACCCTTAATTACCCCCAATGGCGAAGTTTGACCGCGATCTGAGACGACGACCGAAGCCGAGATTTGCGGTATCGATCTCGCAGATCAACAGATCGCGACCTGGCTGTGTCATATTCGTGACCTACACCCTTAATTACCCCCAATGGCGAAGTTTGACCGCGATCTGAGACGACGACCGAAGCCGAGATTTGCGGTATCGATCTCGCAGATCAACAGATCGCGACCTGGCTGTGTCATATTCGTGACCTACACCCTTAATTACCCCCAATGGCGAAGGTTGGCCGCGATCTGAGACGACGACCGAAGCCGAGATTTGCGGTATCGATGTCGCAGATCAACAGATCGCGACCTGGCTGTGTCATATTCGTGACCTACGCCCTTAATTACCCCCAATGGCGAAGTTTGGCCGCGATCTGAGACGACGACCGAAGCCGAGATTCGCGGCATCGATCTCGCAGATCAACAGATCGCGACCTGGCTGTGTCATATTCGTGACCTACACCCTTAATTACCCCCAATGGCGAAGTTTGACCGCGATCTGAGACGACGACCGAAGCCGAGATTTGCGGTATCGATCTCGCAGATCAACAGATCGCGACCTGGCTGTGTCATATTCGTGACCTGCACCCTTAATTACCCCCAACGGTGAAGTTTGACCGCGATCTGAGACGACGACCGAAGCCGAGATTTGCGGCATCGATCTCGCAGATCAACAGATCGCGACCTGGCTGTGTCATATTCGTGACCTACGCCCTTAATTACCCCCAATGGCGAAGTTTGGCCGCGATCTGAGACGACGACAGAAGCCGAGATTTGCGGTATCGATCTCGCAGATCAACAGATCGCGACCTGGCTATGTCATATTCGTGACCTACACCCTTAATTACCCCCAATGGCGAAGTTTGGCCGCGATCTGAGACGACGACCGAAGCCGAGATTTGCGGCATCGATCTCGCAGATCAACAGATCGCGACCTGGCAGTGTCATATTCGTGACCTACACCCTTAATTACCCCCATTGGCGAAGTTTGGCCGCGATCTGAGGCGACGACCGAAGCCGAGATTTGCGGTATCGATCTCGCAGATCAACAGATCGCGACCTGGCGGTGTCATATTCGTGACCTACACCCTTAATTACCCCCAATGGCGACGTTTGGCCGCGATCTGAGACGACAACCGAAGCCGAGATTCGCGGCATCGATCTCGCAGATCAACAGATCGCGACCTGGCTGTGTCATATTCGTGACCTGCACCCTTAATTACCCCCAACGGTGAAGTTTGACCGCGATCTGAGACGACGACCGAAGCCGAGATTTGCGGTATCGATCTCGCAGATCAACAGATCGCGACCTGGCTGTGTCATATTCGTGACCTACACCCTTAATTACCCCCAATGGCGAAGTTTGACCGCGATCTGAGACGACGACCGAAGCCGAGATTTGCGGTATCGATCTCGCAGATCAACAGATCGCGACCTGGCTGTGTCATATTCGTGACCTACGCCCTTAATTACCCCCAATGGCGAAGTTTGGCCGCGATCTGAGACGACGACCGAAGCCGAGATTTGCGGTATCGATCTCGCAGATCAACAGATCGCGACCTGGCTATGTCATATTCGTGACCTACACCCTTAATTACCCCCAATGGCGAAGTTTGGCCGCGATCTGAGACGACGACCGAAGCCGAGATTTGCGGCATCGATCTCGAAGATCAACAGATCGCGACCTGGCTGTGTCATATTCGTGACCTACACCCTTAATTACCCCAATGGCGAAGTTTGACCGCGATCTGAGACGACGACCGAAGCCGAGATTTGCGGTATCGATCTCGCAGATCAACAGATCGCGACCTGGCTGTGTCATATTCGTGACCTACACCCTTAATTACCCCCAATGGCGAAGTTTGACCGCGATCTGAGACGACGACCGAAGCCGAGATTTGCGGTATCGATCTCGCAGATCAACAGATCGCGACCTGGCTGTGTCATATTCGTGACCTACACCCTTAATTACCCCCAATGGCGAAGGTTGGCCGCGATCTGAGACGACGACCGAAGCCGAGATTTGCGGTATCGATGTCGCAGATCAACAGATCGCGACCTGGCTGTGTCATATTCGTGACCTACGCCCTTAATTACCCCCAATGGCGAAGTTTGGCCGCGATCTGAGACGACGACCGAAGCCGAGATTCGCGGCATCGATCTCGCAGATCAACAGATCGCGACCTGGCTGTGTCATATTCGTGACCTACACCCTTAATTACCCCCAATGGCGAAGTTTGACCGCGATCTGAGACGACGACCGAAGCCGAGATTTGCGGTATCGATCTCGCAGATCAACAGATCGCGACCTGGCTGTGTCATATTCGTGACCTACACCCTTAATTACCCCCAATGGCGAAGTTTGACCGCGATCTGAGACGACGACCGAAGCCGAGATTTGCCGTATCGATCTCGCAGATCAACAGATCGCGACCTGGCTGTGTCATATTCGTGACCTACACCCTTAATTACCCCCAACGGTGAAGTTTGACCGCGATCTGAGACGACGACCGAAGCCGAGATTTGCGGTATCGATCTCGCAGATCAACAGATCGCGACCTGGCGGTGTCATATTCGTGACCTACACCCTTAATTACCCCCAATGGCGACGTTTGGCCGCGATCTGAGACGACAACCGAAGCCGAGATTCGCGGCATCGATCTCGCAGATCAACAGATCGCGACCTGGCTGTGTCATATTCGTGACCTACACCCTTAATTACCCCCAATGGCGAAGTTTGACCGCGATCTGAGACGACGACCGAAGCCGAGATTTGCGGTATCGATCTCGCAGATCAACAGATCGCGACCTGGCTGTGTCATATTCGTGACCTACGCCCTTAATTACCCCCAATGGCGAAGTTTGGCCGCGATCTGAGACGACGACCGAAGCCGAGATTTGCGGTATCGATCTCGCAGATCAACAGATCGCGACCTGGCTATGTCATATTCGTGACCTACACCCTTAATTACCCCCAATGGCGAAGTTTGGCCGCGATCTGAGACGACGACCGAAGCCGAGATTTGCGGCATCGATCTCGCAGATCAACAGATCGCGACCTGGCTGTGTCATATTCGTGACCTACACCCTTAATTACCCCCAATGGCGAAGTTTGGCCGCGATCTGAGACGACGACCGAAGCCGAGATTTGCGGTATCGATGTCGCAGATCAACAGATCGCGACCTGGCTGTGTCATATTCGTGACCTACGCCCTTAATTACCCCCAATGGCGAAGTTTGGCCGCGATCTGAGACGACGACCGAAGCTGAGATTTGCGGCATCGATCTCGCAGATCAACAGATCGCGACCTGGCTGTGTCATATTCGTGACCTGCACCCTTAATTACCCCCAACGGTGAAGTTTGACCGCGATCTGAGACGACGACCGAAGCCGAGATTTGCGGTATCGATCTCGCAGATCAACAGATCGCGACCTGGCTGTGTCATATTCGTGACCTACACCCTTAATTACCCCCAATGGCGAAGTTTGACCGCGATCTGAGACGACGACCGAAGCCGAGATTTGCGGTATCGATCTCGCAGATCAACAGATCGCGACCTGGCTGTGTCATATTCGTGACCTACGCCCTTAATTACCCCCAATGGCGAAGTTTGGCCGCGATCTGAGACGACGACCGAAGCCGAGATTTGCGGTATCGATCTCGCAGATCAACAGATCGCGACCTGGCTATGTCATATTCGTGACCTACACCCTTAATTACCCCCAATGGCGAAGTTTGGCCGCGATCTGAGACGACGACCGAAGCCGAGATTTGCGGCATCGATCTCGAAGATCAACAGATCGCGACCTGGCAGTGTCATATTCGTGACCTACACCCTTAATTACCCCCATTGGCGAAGTTTGGCCGCGATCTGAGGCGACGACCGAAGCCGAGATTTGCGGTATCGATCTCGCAGATCAACAGATCGCGACCTGGCGGTGTCATATTCGTGACCTACACCCTTAATTACCCCCAATGGCGACGTTTGGCCGCGATCTGAGACGACAACCGAAGCCGAGATTCGCGGCATCGATCTCGCAGATCAACAGATCGCGACCTGGCTGTGTCATATTCGTGACCTGCACCCTTAATTACCCCCAACGGTGAAGTTTGACCGCGATCTGAGACGACGACCGAAGCCGAGATTTGCGGTATCGATCTCGCAGATCAACAGATCGCGACCTGGCTGTGTCATATTCGTGACCTACACCCTTAATTACCCCCAATGGCGAAGTTTGACCGCGATCTGAGACGACGACCGAAGCCGAGATTTGCGGTATCGATCTCGCAGATCAACAGATCGCGACCTGGCTGTGTCATATTCGTGACCTACACCCTTAATTACCCCCAATGGCGAAGTTTGACCGCGATCTGAGACGACGACCGAAGCCGAGATTTGCGGTATCGATCTCGCAGATCAACAGATCGCGACCTGGCTGTGTCATATTCGTGACCTACACCCTTAATTACCCCCAATGGCGAAGGTTGGCCGCGATCTGAGACGACGACCGAAGCCGAGATTTGCGGTATCGATGTCGCAGATCAACAGATCGCGACCTGGCTGTGTCATATTCGTGACCTACGCCCTTAATTACCCCCAATGGCGAAGTTTGACCGCGATCTGAGACGACGACCGAAGCCGAGATTTGCGGTATCGATCTCGCAGATCAACAGATCGCGACCTGGCTGTGTCATATTCGTGACCTACACCCTTAATTACCCCCAATGGCGAAGTTTGACCGCGATCTGAGACGACGACCGAAGCCGAGATTTGCCGTATCGATCTCGCAGATCAACAGATCGCGACCTGGCTGTGTCATATTCGTGACCTACACCCTTAATTACCCCCAACGGTGAAGTTTGACCGCGATCTGAGACGACGACCGAAGCCGAGATTTGCGGTATCGATCTCGCAGATCAACAGATCGCGACCTGGCGGTGTCATATTCGTGACCTACACCCTTAATTACCCCCAATGGCGACGTTTGGCCGCGATCTGAGACGACAACCGAAGCCGAGATTCGCGGCATCGATCTCGCAGATCAACAGATCGCGACCTGGCTGTGTCATATTCGTGACCTACACCCTTAATTACCCCCAATGGCGAAGTTTGACCGCGATCTGAGACGACGACCGAAGCCGAGATTTGCGGTATCGATCTCGCAGATCAACAGATCGCGACCTGGCTGTGTCATATTCGTGACCTACGCCCTTAATTACCCCCAATGGCGAAGTTTGGCCGCGATCTGAGACGACGACCGAAGCCGAGATTTGCGGTATCGATCTCGCAGATCAACAGATCGCGACCTGGCTATGTCATATTCGTGACCTACACCCTTAATTACCCCCAATGGCGAAGTTTGGCCGCGATCTGAGACGACGACCGAAGCCGAGATTTGCGGCATCGATCTCGCAGATCAACAGATCGCGACCTGGCTGTGTCATATTCGTGACCTACACCCTTAATTACCCCCAATGGCGAAGTTTGGCCGCGATCTGAGACGACGACCGAAGCCGAGATTTGCGGTATCGATGTCGCAGATCAACAGATCGCGACCTGGCTGTGTCATATTCGTGACCTACGCCCTTAATTACCCCCAATGGCGAAGTTTGGCCGCGATCTGAGACGACGACCGAAGCCGAGATTTGCGGCATCGATCTCGCAGATCAACAGATCGCGACCTGGCTGTGTCATATTCGTGACCTACACCCTTAATTACCCCCAATGGCGAAGTTTGGCCGCGATCTGAGACGACGACCGAAGCCGAGATTTGCGGTATCGATCTCGCAGATCAACAGATCGCGACCTGGCTGTGTCATATTCGTGACCTACGCCCTTAATTACCCCCAATGGCGAAGTTTGGCCGCGATCTGAGACGACGACCGAAGCTGAGATTTGCGGCATCGATCTCGCAGATCAACAGATCGCGACCTGGCTATGTCATATTCGTGACCTACACCCTTAATTACCCCCAATGGCGAAGTTCGGCCGCGATCTGAGACGACGACCGAAGCCGAGATTTGCGGTATCGATCTCGCAGATCAACAGATCGCGACCTGGCTGTGTCATCTTCGTGACCTACACCCTTAATTACCCCCAATGGCGAAGTTTGGCCGCGATCTGAGACGACGACCGAAGCCGAGATTTGCGGTATCGATCTCGCAGATCAACAGATCGCGACCTGGCTATGTCATATTCGTGACCTACACCCTTAATTACCCCCAATGGCGAAGTTTGGCCGCGATCTGAGACGACGACCGAAGCCGAGATTTGCGGCATCGATCTCGCAGATCAACAGATCGCGACCTGGCTGTGTCATATTCGTGACCTACACCCTTAATTACCCCAATGGCGAAGTTTGACCGCGATCTGAGACGACGACCGAAGCCGAGATTTGCGGTATCGATCTCGCAGATCAACAGATCGCGACCTGGCTGTGTCATATTCGTGACCTACACCCTTAATTACCCCCAATGGCGAAGTTTGACCGCGATCTGAGACGACGACCGAAGCCGAGATTTGCGGTATCGATCTCGCAGATCAACAGATCGCGACCTGGCTGTGTCATATTCGTGACCTACACCCTTAATTACCCCCAATGGCGAAGGTTGGCCGCGATCTGAGACGACGACCGAAGCCGAGATTTGCGGTATCGATGTCGCAGATCAACAGATCGCGACCTGGCTGTGTCATATTCGTGACCTACACCCTTAATTACCCCCAATGGCGAAGTTTGACCGCGATCTGAGACGACGACCGAAGCCGAGATTTGCGGTATCGATCTCGCAGATCAACAGATCGCGACCTGGCTGTGTCATATTCGTGACCTACACCCTTAATTACCCCCAATGGCGAAGTTTGACCGCGATCTGAGACGACGACCGAAGCCGAGATTTGCCGTATCGATCTCGCAGATCAACAGATCGCGACCTGGCTGTGTCATATTCGTGACCTACACCCTTAATTACCCCCAACGGTGAAGTTTGACCGCGATCTGAGACGACGACCGAAGCCGAGATTTGCGGTATCGATCTCGCAGATCAACAGATCGCGACCTGGCGGTGTCATATTCGTGACCTACACCCTTAATTACCCCCAATGGCGACGTTTGGCCGCGATCTGAGACGACGACCGAAGCCGAGATTTGCGGTATCGATCTCGCAGATCAACAGATCGCGACCTGGCTGTGTCATATTCGTGACCTACGCCCTTAATTACCCCCAATGGCGAAGTTTGGCCGCGATCTGAGACGACGACCGAAGCCGAGATTTGCGGCATCGATCTCGCAGATCAACAGATCGCGACCTGGCTGTGTCATATTCGTGACCTACACCCTTAATTACCCCCAATGGCGAAGTTTGGCCGCGATCTGAGACGACGACCGAAGCCGAGATTTGCGGTATCGATCTCGCAGATCAACAGATCGCGACCTGGCTGTGTCATATTCGTGACCTACGCCCTTAATTACCCCCAATGGCGAAGTTTGGCCGCGATCTGAGACGACGACCGAAGCCGAGATTTGCGGCATCGATCTCGCAGATCAACAGATCGCGACATGGCTGTGTCATATTCGTGACCTACACCCTTAATTACCCCCAATGGCGAAGTTTGGCCGCGATCTGAGACGACGACCGAAGCCGAGATTTGCGGCATCGATCTCGCAGATCAACAGATCGCGACCTGGCTGTGTCATATTCGTGACCTACACCCTTAATTACCCCCAATGGCGAAGTTTGGCCGCGATCTGAGACGACGACCGAAGCCGAGATTTGCGGTATCGATCTCGCAGATCAACAGATCGCGACCTGGCTGTGTCATATTCGTGACCTACGCCCTTAATTACCCCCAATGGCGAAGTTTGGCCGCGATCTGAGACGACGACCGAAGCCGAGATTCGCGGCATCGATCTCGCAGATCAACAGATCGCGACCTGGCTGTGTCATATTCGTGACCTACACCCTTAATTACCCCCAATGGCGAAGTTTGACCGCGATCTGAGACGACGACCGAAGCCGAGATTTGCGGTATCGATCTCGCAGATCAACAGATCGCGACCTGGCTGTGTCATATTCGTGACCTACACCCTTAATTACCCCCAATGGCGACGTTTGGCCGCAATCTGAGACGACAACCGAAGCCGAGATTCGCGGCATCGATCTCGCAGATCAACAGATCGCGACCTGGCTGTGTCATATTCGTGACCTACGCCCTTAATTACCCCCAATGGCGAAGTTTGGCCGCGATCTGAGACGACGACCGAAGCCGAGATTTGCGGCATCGATCTCGCAGATCAACAGATCGCGACCTGGCTGTGTCATATTCGTGACCTACACCCTTAATTACCCCCAATGGCGAAGTTTGGCCGCGATCTGAGACGACGACCGAAGCCGAGATTTGCGGTATCGATCTCGCAGATCAACAGATCGCGACCTGGCTGTGTCATATTCGTGACCTACGCCCTTAATTACCCCCAATGGCGAAGTTTGGCCGCGATCTGAGACGACGACCGAAGCCGAGATTTGCGGCATCGATCTCGCAGATCAACAGATCGCGACCTGGCTGTGTCATATTCGTGACCTACACCCTTAATTACCCCCAATGGCGAAGTTTGGCCGCGATCTGAGACGACGACCGAAGCCGAGATTTGCGGTATCGATCTCGCAGATCAACAGATCGCGACCTGGCTGTGTCATATTCGTGACCTACGCCCTTAATTACCCCCAATGGCGAAGTTTGGCCGCGATCTGAGACGACGACCGAAGCCGAGATTTGCGGCATCGATCTCGCAGATCAACAGATCGCGACCTGGCTGTGTCATATTCGTGACCTACACCCTTAATTGCCCCCAATGGCGAAGTTTGACCGCGATATGAGACGACGACCGAAGCAGAGATTTGCGGTATCGATCTCGAAGATCAACAGATCGCGACCTGGCTGTGTCATATTCGTGACCTACACCCTTAATTACCCCAATGGCGAAGTTTGACCGCGATCTGAGACGACGACCGAAGCCGAGATTTGCGGTATCGATCTCGCAGATCAACAGATCGCGACCTGGCTGTGTCATATTCGTGACCTACACCCTTAATTACCCCCAATGGCGAAGTTTGACCGCGATCTGAGACGACGACCGAAGCCGAGATTTGCGGTATCGATCTCGCAGATCAACAGATCGCGACCTGGCTGTGTCATATTCGTGACCTACACCCTTAATTACCCCCAATGGCGAAGGTTGGCCGCGATCTGAGACGACGACCGAAGCCGAGATTTGCGGTATCGATGTCGCAGATCAACAGATCGCGACCTGGCTGTGTCATATTCGTGACCTACGCCCTTAATTACCCCCAATGGCGAAGTTTGGCCGCGATCTGAGACGACGACCGAAGCCGAGATTCGCGGCATCGATCTCGCAGATCAACAGATCGCGACCTGGCTGTGTCATATTCGTGACCTACACCCTTAATTACCCCCAATGGCGAAGTTTGACCGCGATCTGAGACGACGACCGAAGCCGAGATTTGCGGTATCGATCTCGCAGATCAACAGATCGCGACCTGGCTGTGTCATATTCGTGACCTACACCCTTAATTACCCCCAATGGCGAAGTTTGACCGCGATCTGAGACGACGACCGAAGCCGAGATTTGCCGTATCGATCTCGCAGATCAACAGATCGCGACCTGGCTGTGTCATATTCGTGACCTACACCCTTAATTACCCCCAACGGTGAAGTTTGACCGCGATCTGAGACGACGACCGAAGCCGAGATTTGCGGTATCGATCTCGCAGATCAACAGATCGCGACCTGGCGGTGTCATATTCGTGACCTACACCCTTAATTACCCCCAATGGCGACGTTTGGCCGCGATCTGAGACGACAACCGAAGCCGAGATTCGCGGCATCGATCTCGCAGATCAACAGATCGCGACCTGGCTGTGTCATATTCGTGACCTACACCCTTAATTACCCCCAATGGCGAAGTTTGACCGCGATCTGAGACGACGACCGAAGCCGAGATTTGCGGTATCGATCTCGCAGATCAACAGATCGCGACCTGGCTGTGTCATATTCGTGACCTACGCCCTTAATTACCCCCAATGGCGAAGTTTGGCCGCGATCTGAGACGACGACCGAAGCCGAGATTTGCGGTATCGATCTCGCAGATCAACAGATCGCGACCTGGCTATGTCATATTCGTGACCTACACCCTTAATTACCCCCAATGGCGAAGTTTGGCCGCGATCTGAGACGACGACCGAAGCCGAGATTTGCGGCATCGATCTCGCAGATCAACAGATCGCGACCTGGCTGTGTCATATTCGTGACCTACACCCTTAATTACCCCCAATGGCGAAGTTTGGCCGCGATCTGAGACGACGACCGAAGCCGAGATTTGCGGTATCGATGTCGCAGATCAACAGATCGCGACCTGGCTGTGTCATATTCGTGACCTACGCCCTTAATTACCCCCAATGGCGAAGTTTGGCCGCGATCTGAGACGACGACCGAAGCCGAGATTTGCGGCATCGATCTCGCAGATCAACAGATCGCGACCTGGCTGTGTCATATTCGTGACCTACACCCTTAATTACCCCCAATGGCGAAGTTTGGCCGCGATCTGAGACGACGACCGAAGCCGAGATTTGCGGTATCGATCTCGCAGATCAACAGATCGCGACCTGGCTGTGTCATATTCGTGACCTACGCCCTTAATTACCCCCAATGGCGAAGTTTGGCCGCGATCTGAGACGACGACCGAAGCTGAGATTTGCGGCATCGATCTCGCAGATCAACAGATCGCGACCTGGCTATGTCATATTCGTGACCTACACCCTTAATTACCCCCAATGGCGAAGTTCGGCCGCGATCTGAGACGACGACCGAAGCCGAGATTTGCGGTATCGATCTCGCAGATCAACAGATCGCGACCTGGCTGTGTCATATTCGTGACCTACACCCTTAATTACCCCCAATGGCGAAGTTTGGCCGCGATCTGAGACGACGACCGAAGCCGAGATTTGCGGTATCGATCTCGCAGATCAACAGATCGCGACCTGGCTATGTCATATTCGTGACCTACACCCTTAATTACCCCCAATGGCGAAGTTTGGCCGCGATCTGAGACGACGACCGAAGCCGAGATTTGCGGCATCGATCTCGCAGATCAACAGATCGCGACCTGGCTGTGTCATATTCGTGACCTACACCCTTAATTACCCCAATGGCGAAGTTTGACCGCGATCTGAGACGACGACCGAAGCCGAGATTTGCGGTATCGATCTCGCAGATCAACAGATCGCGACCTGGCTGTGTCATATTCGTGACCTACACCCTTAATTACCCCCAATGGCGAAGTTTGACCGCGATCTGAGACGACGACCGAAGCCGAGATTTGCGGTATCGATCTCGCAGATCAACAGATCGCGACCTGGCTGTGTCATATTCGTGACCTACACCCTTAATTACCCCCAATGGCGAAGGTTGGCCGCGATCTGAGACGACGACCGAAGCCGAGATTTGCGGTATCGATGTCGCAGATCAACAGATCGCGACCTGGCTGTGTCATATTCGTGACCTACACCCTTAATTACCCCCAATGGCGAAGTTTGACCGCGATCTGAGACGACGACCGAAGCCGAGATTTGCGGTATCGATCTCGCAGATCAACAGATCGCGACCTGGCTGTGTCATATTCGTGACCTACACCCTTAATTACCCCCAATGGCGAAGTTTGACCGCGATCTGAGACGACGACCGAAGCCGAGATTTGCCGTATCGATCTCGCAGATCAACAGATCGCGACCTGGCTGTGTCATATTCGTGACCTACACCCTTAATTACCCCCAACGGTGAAGTTTGACCGCGATCTGAGACGACGACCGAAGCCGAGATTTGCGGTATCGATCTCGCAGATCAACAGATCGCGACCTGGCGGTGTCATATTCGTGACCTACACCCTTAATTACCCCCAATGGCGACGTTTGGCCGCGATCTGAGACGACGACCGAAGCCGAGATTTGCGGTATCGATCTCGCAGATCAACAGATCGCGACCTGGCTGTGTCATATTCGTGACCTACGCCCTTAATTACCCCCAATGGCGAAGTTTGGCCGCGATCTGAGACGACGACCGAAGCCGAGATTTGCGGCATCGATCTCGCAGATCAACAGATCGCGACCTGGCTGTGTCATATTCGTGACCTACACCCTTAATTACCCCCAATGGCGAAGTTTGGCCGCGATCTGAGACGACGACCGAAGCCGAGATTTGCGGTATCGATCTCGCAGATCAACAGATCGCGACCTGGCTGTGTCATATTCGTGACCTACGCCCTTAATTACCCCCAATGGCGAAGTTTGGCCGCGATCTGAGACGACGACCGAAGCCGAGATTTGCGGTATCGATCTCGCAGATCAACAGATCGCGACCTGGCTGTGTCATATTCGTGACCTACGCCCTTAATTACCCCCAATGGCGAAGTTTGGCCGCGATCTGAGACGACGACCGAAGCCGAGATTTGCGGCATCGATCTCGCAGATCAACAGATCGCGACCTGGCTGTGTCATATTCGTGACCTACACCCTTAATTACCCCCAATGGCGAAGTTTGACCGCGATCTGAGACGACGACCGAAGCCGAGATTCGCGGCATCGATCTCGCAGATCAACAGATCGCGACCTGGCTGTGTCATATTCGTGACCTACACCCTTAATTACCCCCAATGGCGAAGTTTGGCCGTGATCTGAGACGACGACCGAAGCCGAGATTTGCGGTATCGATCTCTCAGATCAACAGATCGCGACCTGGCTGTGTCATATTCGTGACCTACACCCTTAATTACCCCCAATGGCGAAGTTTGACCGCGATCTGAGACGACGACCGAAGCCGAGATTTGCGGTATCGATCTCGCAGATCAACAGATCGCGACCTGGCTGTGTCATATTCGTGACCTACACCCTTAATTACCCCCAATGGCGAAGTTTGACCGCGATCTGAGACGACGACCGAAGCCGAGATTTGCCGTATCGATCTCGCAGATCAACAGATCGCGACCTGGCTGTGTCATATTCGTGACCTACACCCTTAATTACCCCCAACGGTGAAGTTTGACCGCGATCTGAGACGACGACCGAAGCCGAGATTTGCGGTATCGATCTCGCAGATCAACAGATCGCGACCTGGCGGTGTCATATTCGTGACCTACACCCTTAATTACCCCCAATGGCGACGTTTGGCCGCGATCTGAGACGACGACCGAAGCCGAGATTTGCGGTATCGATCTCGCAGATCAACAGATCGCGACCTGGCTGTGTCATATTCGTGACCTACGCCCTTAATTACCCCCAATGGCGAAGTTTGGCCGCGATCTGAGACGACGACCGAAGCCGAGATTTGCGGCATCGATCTCGCAGATCAACAGATCGCGACCTGGCTGTGTCATATTCGTGACCTACACCCTTAATTACCCCCAATGGCGAAGTTTGGCCGCGATCTGAGACGACGACCGAAGCCGAGATTTGCGGTATCGATCTCGCAGATCAACAGATCGCGACCTGGCTGTGTCATATTCGTGACCTACGCCCTTAATTACCCCCAATGGCGAAGTTTGGCCGCGATCTGAGACGACGACCGAAGCCGAGATTTGCGGCATCGATCTCGCAGATCAACAGATCGCGACCTGGCTGTGTCATATTCGTGACCTACACCCTTAATTACCCCCAATGGCGAAGTTTGGCCGCGATCTGAGACGACGACCGAAGCCGAGATTTGCGGCATCGATCTCGCAGATCAACAGATCGCGACCTGGCTGTGTCATATTCGTGACCTACACCCTTAATTACCCCCAATGGCGAAGTTTGGCCGCGATCTGAGACGACGACCGAAGCCGAGATTTGCGGTATCGATCTCGCAGATCAACAGATCGCGACCTGGCTGTGTCATATTCGTGACCTACGCCCTTAATTACCCCCAATGGCGAAGTTTGGCCGCGATCTGAGACGACGACCGAAGCCGAGATTTGCGGCATCGATCTCGCAGATCAACAGATCGCGACCTGGCTGTGTCATATTCGTGACCTACACCCTTAATTACCCCCAATGGCGAAGTTTGGCCGCGATCTGAGACGACGACCGAAGCCGAGATTTGCGGTATCGATCTCGCAGATCAACAGATCGCGACCTGGCTGTGTCATATTCGTGACCTACGCCCTTAATTACCCCCAATGGCGAAGTTTGGCCGCGATCTGAGACGACGACCGAAGCCGAGATTTGCGGCATCGATCTCGCAGATCAACAGATCGCGACCTGGCTGTGTCATATTCGTGACCTACACCCTTAATTGCCCCCAATGGCGAAGTTTGACCGCGATATGAGACGACGACCGAAGCAGAGATTTGCGGTATCGATCTCGCAGATCAACAGATCGCGACCTGGCTGTGTCATATTCGTGACCTACACCCTTAATTACCCCCAATGGCGAAGTTTGGCCGCGATCTGAGACGACGACCGAAGCCGAGATTCGCGGCATCGATCTCGCAGATCAACAGATCGCGACCTGGCTGTGTCATATTCGTGACCTACACCCTTAATTACCCCCAATGGCGAAGTTTGACCGCGTCATGAGACGACGACCGAAGCCGAGATTTGCCGTATCGATCTCGCAGATCAACAGATCGCGACCTGGCTGTGTCATATTCGTGACCTACGCCCTTAATTACCCCCAATGGCGAAGTTTGGCCGCGATCTGAGACGACGACCGAAGCCGAGATTTGCGGCATCGATCTCGCAGATCAACAGATCGCAACCTGGCTATGTCATATTCGTGACCTACACCCTTAATTACCCCCAATGGCGAAGTTCGGCCGCGATCTGAGACGACGACCGAAGCCGAAATTTGCGGTATCGATCTCGCAGATCAACAGATCGCGACCTGGCTATGTCATATTCGTGACCTACACCCTTAATTACCCCCAATGGCGAAGTTTGGCCGCGATCTGAGACGACGACCGAAGCCGAGATTCGCGGCATCGATGTCGCAGATCAACAGATCGCGACCTGGCTGTGTCATATTCGTCACCTACACCCTTAATTACCCCCAATGGCGAAGTTTGGCCGCGATCTGAGACGACGACCGAAGCCGAGATTTGCGGTATCGATCTCGCAGATCAACAGATCGCGACCTGGCTGTGTCATATTCGTGACCTACACCCTTAATTACCCCCAATGGCGAAGATTGGCCGCGATCTGAGACGACGACCGAAGCCGAGATTTGCGGTATCGATCTCGCAGATCAACAGATCGCGACCTGGCTGTGTCATATTCGTGATCTACACCCTTAATTACCCCCAATGGCGAAGTTTGGCCGCGATCTGAGACGACGACCGAAGCCGAGATTCGCGGCATCGATGTCGCAGATCAACAGATCGCGACCTGGCTGTGTCATATTCGTGACCTACACCCTTAATTACCCCCAATGGCGAAGTTTGGCCGCGATCTGAGACGACGACCGAAGCCGAGATTTGCGGCATCGATCTCGCAGATCAACAGATCGCGACCTGGCTGTGTCATATTCGTGACCTACACCCTTAATTACCCCCAATGGCGAAGTTTGGCCGCGATCTGAGACGACGACCGAAGCCGAGATTTGCGGTATCGATCTCGCAGATCAACAGATCGCGACCTGGCTGTGTCATATTCGTGACCTACGCCCTTAATTACCCCCAATGGCGAAGTTTGGCCGCGATCTGAGACGACGACCGAAGCCGAGATTTGCGGCATCGATCTCGCAGATCAACAGATCGCGACCTGGCTGTGTCATATTCGTGACCTACACCCTTAATTACCCCCAATGGCGAAGTTTGACCGCGATCTGAGACGACGACCGAAGCCGAGATTCGCGGCATCGATCTCGCAGATCAACAGATCGCGACCTGGCTGTGTCATATTCGTGACCTACACCCTTAATTACCCCCAATGGCGAAGTTTGGCCGTGATCTGAGACGACGACCGAAGCCGAGATTTGCGGTATCGATCTCTCAGATCAACAGATCGCGACCTGGCTGTGTCATATTCGTGACCTACACCCTTAATTACCCCCAATGGCGAAGTTTGACCGCGATCTGAGACGACGACCGAAGCCGAGATTTGCGGTATCGATCTCGCAGATCAACAGATCGCGACCTGGCTGTGTCATATTCGTGACCTACACCCTTAATTACCCCCAATGGCGAAGTTTGACCGCGATCTGAGACGACGACCGAAGCCGAGATTTGCGGCATCGATCTCGCAGATCAACAGATCGCGACCTGGCTGTGTCATATTCGTGACCTACACCCTTAATTACCTCCAATGGCGAAGTTTGACCGCGATCTGAGACGACGACCGAAGCCGAGATTTGCGGTATCGATCTCGCAGATCAACAGATCGCGACCTGGCTGTGTCATATTCGTGACCTACGCCCTTAATTACCCCCAATGGCGAAGTTTGGCCGCGATCTGAGACGACGACCGAAGCCGAGATTTGCGGCATCGATCTCGCAGATCAACAGATCGCGACCTGGCTGTGTCATATTCGTGACCTACACCCTTAATTACCCCCAATGGCGAAGTTTGACCGCGATCTGAGACGACGACCGAAGCCGAGATTCGCGGCATCGATCTCGCAGATCAACAGATCGCGACCTGGCTGTGTCATATTCGTGACCTACACCCTTAATTACCCCCAATGGCGAAGTTTGGCCGTGATCTGAGACGACGACCGAAGCCGAGATTTGCGGTATCGATCTCGCAGATCAACAGATCGCGACCTGGCTGTGTCATATTCGTGACCTACACCCTTAATTACCCCCAATGGCGAAGTTTGACCGCGATCTGAGACGACGACCGAAGCCGAGATTTGCGGTATCGATCTCGCAGATCAACAGATCGCGACCTGGCTGTGTCATATTCGTGACCTACACCCTTAATTACCCCCAATGGCGAAGTTTGTCCGCGATCTGAGACGACGACCGAAGCCGAGATTTGCGGTATCGATCTCGCAGATCAACAGATCGCGACCTGGCTGTGTCATATTCGTGACCTACACCCTTAATTACCCCCAATGGCGAAGTTTGACCGCGATCTGAGACGACGACCGAAGCCGAGATTTGCGGCATCGATCTCGCAGATCAACAGATCGCGACCTGGCTGTGTCATATTCGTGACCTACACCCTTAATTACCTCCAATGGCGAAGTTTGACCGCGATCTGAGACGACGACCGAAGCCGAGATTTGCGGTATCGATCTCGCAGATCAACAGATCGCGACCTGGCTGTGTCATATTCGTGACCTACGCCCTTAATTACCCCCAATGGCGAAGTTTGGCCGCGATCTGAGACGACGACCGAAGCCGAGATTTGCGGCATCGATCTCGCAGATCAACAGATCGCGACCTGGCTATGTCATATTCGTGACCTACACCCTTAATTACCCCCAATGGCGAAGTTTGGCCGCGATCTGAGACGACGACCGAAGCCGAGATTCGCGGCATCGATGTCGCAGATCAACAGATCGCGACCTGGCTGTGTCATATTCGTCACCTACACCCTTAATTACCCCCAATGGCGAAGTTTGGCCGCGATCTGAGACGACGACCGAAGCCGAGATTTGCGGTATCGATCTCGCAGATCAACAGATCGCGACCGGCTGTGTCATATTCGTGACCTACACCCTTAATTACCCCCAATGGCGAAGTTTGGCCGCGATCTGAGACGACGACCGAAGCCGAGATTTGCGGTATCGATCTCGCAGATCAACAGATCGCGACCTGGCTGTGTCATATTCGTGATCTACACCCTTAATTACCCCCAATGGCGAAGTTTGGCCGCGATCTGAGACGACGACCGAAGCCGAGATTCGCGGCATCGATGTCGCAGATCAACAGATCGCGACCTGGCTGTGTCATATTCGTGACCTACACCCTTAATTACCCCCAATGGCGAAGTTTGGCCGCGATCTGAGACGACGACCGAAGCCGAGATTTGCGGCCTCGATCTCGCAGATCAACAGATCGCGACCTGGCTGTGTCATATTCGTGACCTACACCCTTAATTACCCCCAATGGCGAAGTTTGGCCGCGATCTGAGACGACGACCGAAGCCGAGATTTGCGGTATCGATCTCGCAGATCAACAGATCGCGACCTGGCTGTGTCATATTCGTGACCTACGCCCTTAATTACCCCCAATGGCGAAGTTTGGCCGCGATCTGAGACGACGACCGAAGCCGAGATTTGCGGCATCGATCTCGCAGATCAACAGATCGCGACCTGGCTGTGTCATATTCGTGACCTACACCCTTAATTACCCCCAATGGCGAAGTTTGACCGCGATCTGAGACGACGACCGAAGCCGAGATTCGCGGCATCGATCTCGCAGATCAACAGATCGCGACCTGGCTGTGTCATATTCGTGACCTACACCCTTAATTACCCCCAATGGCGAAGTTTGGCCGTGATCTGAGACGACGACCGAAGCCGAGATTTGCGGTATCGATCTCGCAGATCAACAGATCGCGACCTGGCTGTGTCATATTCGTGACCTACACCCTTAATTACCCCCAATGGCGAAGTTTGACCGCGATCTGAGACGACGACCGAAGCCGAGATTTGCGGTATCGATCTCGCAGATCAACAGATCGCGACCTGGCTGTGTCATATTCGTGACCTACACCCTTAATTACCCCCAATGGCGAAGTTTGACCGCGATCTGAGACGACGACCGAAGCCGAGATTTGCGGTATCGATCTCGCAGATCAACAGATCGCGACCTGGCTGTGTCATATTCGTGACCTACACCCTTAATTACCCCCAATGGCGAAGTTTGACCGCGATCTGAGACGACGACCGAAGCCGAGATTTGCGGCATCGATCTCGCAGATCAACAGATCGCGACCTGGCTGTGTCATATTCGTGACCTACGCCCTTAATTACCCCCAATGGCGAAGTTTGGCCGCGATCTGAGACGACGACCGAAGCCGAGATTTGCGGCATCGATCTCGCAGATCAACAGATCGCGACCTGGCTATGTCATATTCGTGACCTACACCCTTAATTACCCCCAATGGCGAAGTTTGGCCGCGATCTGAGACGACGACCGAAGCCGAGATTCGCGGCATCGATCTCGCAGATCAACAGATCGCGACCTGGCTGTGTCATATTCGTGACCCGCACCCTTAATTACCCCCAATGGCGAAGTTTGGCCGCGATCTGAGACGACGACCGAAGCCGAGATTTGCGGCATCGATCTCGCAGATCAACAGATCGCGACCTGGCTATGTCATATTCGTGACCTGCACCCCTAATTACCCCCAAAGGTGAAGTTTGACCGCGATATGAGACGACGACCGAAGCCGAGATTTGCGGTATCGATCTCGCAGATCAACAGATCGCGACCTGGCTGTGTCATATTCGTGACCTACACCCTTAATTACCCCCAATGGCGAAGTTTGGCCGCGATCTGAGACGACGACCGAAGCCGAGATTTGCGGCATCGATCTCGCAGATCAACAGATCGCGACTGGCTGTGTCATATTCGTGACCTACACCCTTAATTACCCCCAATGGCGAAGTTTGGCCGTGATCTGAGACGACGACCGAAGCCGAGATTTGCGGCATCGATCTCGCAGATCAACAGATCGCGACCTGGCTGTGTCATATTCGTGACCTACACCCTTAATTACCCCCAATGGCGAAGTTTGGCCGCGATCTGAGACGACGACCGAAGCCGAGATTTGCGGTATCGATCTCGCAGATCAACAGATCGCGACCTGGCTGTGTCATATTCGTGACCTACACCCTTAATTACCCCCAATGGCGAAGTTTGACCGCGATCTGAGACGACGACCGAAGCCGAGATTCGCGGCATCGATCTCGCAGATCAACAGATCGCGACTTGGCTGTGTCATATTCGTGACCTGCACCCTTAATTACCCCCAAAGGTGAAGTTTGACCGCGATCTGAGACGACGACCGAAGCCGAGATTTGCGGTATCGATCTCGCAGATCAACAGATCGCGACCTGGCTATGTCATATTCGTGACCTACACCCTTAATTACCCCCAATGGCGAAGTTTGGCCGCGATCTGAGACGACGACCGAAGCCGAGATTTGCGGTATCGATCTCGCAGATCAACAGATCGCGACCTGGCTGTGTCATATTCGTGACCTACGCCCTTAATTACCCCCAATGGCGAAGTTTGGCCGCGATCTGAGACGACGACCGAAGCCGAGATTTGCGGCATCGATCTCGCAGATCAACAGATCGCGACCTGGCTATGTCATATTCGTGACCAACACCCTTAATTACCCCCAATGGCGAAGTTCGGCCGCGATCTGAGACGACGACCGAAGCCGAGATTTGCGGTATCGATCTCGCAGATCAACAGATCGCGACCTGGCTATGTCATATTCGTGACCCACACCCTTAATTACCCCCAATGGCGAAGTTTGGCCGCGATCTGAGACGACGACCGAAGCCGAGATTTGCGGTATCGATGTCGCAGATCAACAGATCGCGACCTGGCTGTGTCATATTCGTGACCTACGCCCTTAATTACCCCCAATGGCGAAGTTTGGCCGCGATCTGAGACGACGACCGAAGCCGAGATTTGCGGCATCGATCTCGCAGATCAACAGATCGCGACCTGGCTGTGTCATATTCGTGACCTACACCCTTAATTACCCCCAATGGCGAAGTTTGGCCGCGATCTGAGACGACGACCGAAGCCGAGATTTGCGGTATCGATCTCGCAGATCAACAGATCGCGACCTGGCTGTGTCATATTCGTGACCTACACCCTTAATTACCTCCAATGGCGAAGTTTGACCGCGATCTGAGACGATGACCGAAGCCGAGATTTGCGGTATCGATCTCGCAGATCAACAGATCGCGACCTGGCTGTGTCATATTCGTGACCTACACCCTTAATTACCCCCAATGGCGAAGTTTGGCCGCGATCTGAGACGACGACCGAAGCCGAGATTTGCGGCATCGATCTCGCAGATCAACAGATCGCGACCTGGCTATGTCATATTCGTGACCTACACCCTTAATTACCCCCAATGGCGAAGTTTGGCCGCGATCTGAGACGACGACCGAAGCCGAGATTCGCGGCATCGATCTCGCAGATCAACAGATCGCGACCTGGCTGTGTCATATTCGTGACCTGCACCCTTAATTACCCCCAATGGCGAAGTTTGGCCGCGATCTGAGACGACGACCGAAGCCGAGATTTGCGGCATCGATCTCGCAGATCAACAGATCGCGACCTGGCTATGTCATATTCGTGACCTGCATCCCTAATTACCCCCAAAGGTGAAGTTTGACCGCGATATGAGACGACGACCGAAGCCGAGATTTGCGGTATCGATCTCGCAGATCAACAGATCGCGACCTGGCTGTGTCATATTCGTGACCTACGCCCTTAATTACCCCCAATGGCGAAGTTTGGCCGTGATCTGAGACGACGACCGAAGCCGAGATTTGCGGCATCGATCTCGCAGATCAACAGATCGCGACCTGGCTGTGTCATATTCGTGACCTACACCCTTAATTACCCCCAATGGCGAAGTTTGGCCGCGATCTGAGACGACGACCGAAGCCGAGATTTGCGGTATCGATCTCGCAGATCAACAGATCGCGACCTGGCTGTGTCATATTCGTGACCTACACCCTTAATTACCCCCAATGGCGAAGTTTGACCGCGATCTGAGACGACGACCGAAGCCGAGATTCGCGGCATCGATCTCGCAGATCAACAGATCGCGACCTGGCTGTGTCATATTCGTGACCTGCACCCTTAATTACCCCCAAAGGTGAAGTTTGACCGCGATCTGAGACGACGACCGAAGCCGAGATTTGCGGTATCGATCTCGCAGATCAACAGATCGCGACCTGGCTATGTCATATTCGTGACCTACACCCTTAATTACCCCCAATGGCGAAGTTTGGCCGCGATCTGAGACGACGACCGAAGCCGAGATTTGCGGTATCGATCTCGCAGATCAACAGATCGCGACCTGGCTGTGTCATATTCGTGACCTACGCCCTTAATTACCCCCAATGGCGAAGTTTGGCCGCGATCTGAGACGACGACCGAAGCCGAGATTTGCGGCATCGATCTCGCAGATCAACAGATCGCGACCTGGCTATGTCATATTCGTGACCAACACCCTTAATTACCCCCAATGGCGAAGTTCGGCCGCGATCTGAGACGACGACCGAAGCCGAGATTTGCGGTATCGATCTCGCAGATCAACAGATCGCGACCTGGCTATGTCATATTCGTGACCCACACCCTTAATTACCCCCAATGGCGAAGTTTGGCCGCGATCTGAGACGACGACCGAAGCCGAGATTTGCGGTATCGATGTCGCAGATCAACAGATCGCGACCTGGCTGTGTCATATTCGTGACCTACGCCCTTAATTACCCCCAATGGCGAAGTTTGGCCGCGATCTGAGACGACGACCGAAGCCGAGATTTGCGGCATCGATCTCGCAGATCAACAGATCGCGACCTGGCTGTGTCATATTCGTGACCTACACCCTTAATTACCCCCAATGGCGAAGTTTGGCCGCGATCTGAGACGACGACCGAAGCCGAGATTTGCGGTATCGATCTCGCAGATCAACAGATCGCGACCTGGCTGTGTCATATTCGTGACCTACACCCTTAATTACCCCCAATGGCGAAGTTTGACCGCGATCTGAGACGACGACCGAAGCCGAGATTCGCGGCATCGATCTCGCAGATCAACAGATCGCGACTTGGCTGTGTCATATTCGTGACCTGCACCCTTAATTACCCCCAAAGGTGAAGTTTGACCGCGATCTGAGACGACGACCGAAGCCGAGATTTGCGGTATCGATCTCGCAGATCAACAGATCGCGACCTGGCTATGTCATATTCGTGACCTACACCCTTAATTACCCCCAATGGCGAAGTTTGGCCGCGATCTGAGACGACGACCGAAGCCGAGATTTGCGGTATCGATCTCGCAGATCAACAGATCGCGACCTGGCTGTGTCATATTCGTGACCTACGCCCTTAATTACCCCCAATGGCGAAGTTTGGCCGCGATCTGAGACGACGACCGAAGCCGAGATTTGCGGCATCGATCTCGCAGATCAACAGATCGCGACCTGGCTATGTCATATTCGTGACCAACACCCTTAATTACCCCCAATGGCGAAGTTCGGCCGCGATCTGAGACGACGACCGAAGCCGAGATTTGCGGTATCGATCTCGCAGATCAACAGATCGCGACCTGGCTATGTCATATTCGTGACCCACACCCTTAATTACCCCCAATGGCGAAGTTTGGCCGCGATCTGAGACGACGACCGAAGCCGAGATTTGCGGTATCGATGTCGCAGATCAACAGATCGCGACCTGGCTGTGTCATATTCGTGACCTACGCCCTTAATTACCCCCAATGGCGAAGTTTGGCCGCGATCTGAGACGACGACCGAAGCCGAGATTTGCGGCATCGATCTCGCAGATCAACAGATCGCGACCTGGCTGTGTCATATTCGTGACCTACACCCTTAATTACCCCCAATGGCGAAGTTTGGCCGCGATCTGAGACGACGACCGAAGCCGAGATTTGCGGTATCGATCTCGCAGATCAACAGATCGCGACCTGGCTGTGTCATATTCGTGACCTACACCCTTAATTACCTCCAATGGCGAAGTTTGACCGCGATCTGAGACGATGACCGAAGCCGAGATTTGCGGTATCGATCTCGCAGATCAACAGATCGCGACCTGGCTGTGTCATATTCGTGACCTACACCCTTAATTACCCCCAATGGCGAAGTTTGGCCGCGATCTGAGACGACGACCGAAGCCGAGATTTGCGGCATCGATCTCGCAGATCAACAGATCGCGACCTGGCTATGTCATATTCGTGACCTACACCCTTAATTACCCCCAATGGCGAAGTTTGGCCGCGATCTGAGACGACGACCGAAGCCGAGATTCGCGGCATCGATCTCGCAGATCAACAGATCGCGACCTGGCTGTGTCATATTCGTGACCTGCACCCTTAATTACCCCCAATGGCGAAGTTTGGCCGCGATCTGAGACGACGACCGAAGCCGAGATTTGCGGCATCGATCTCGCAGATCAACAGATCGCGACCTGGCTATGTCATATTCGTGACCTGCATCCCTAATTACCCCCAAAGGTGAAGTTTGACCGCGATATGAGACGACGACCGAAGCCGAGATTTGCGGTATCGATCTCGCAGATCAACAGATCGCGACCTGGCTGTGTCATATTCGTGACCTACACCCTTAATTACCCCCAATGGCGAAGTTTGGCCGTGATCTGAGACGACGACCGAAGCCGAGATTTGCGGTATCGATCTCGCAGATCAACAGATCGCGACCTGGCTGTGTCATATTCGTGACCTACACCCTTAATTACCCCCAATGGCGAAGTTTGACCGCGATCTGAGACGACGACCGAAGCCGAGATTTGCGGTATCGATCTCGCAGATCAACAGATCGCGACCTGGCTGTGTCATATTCGTGACCTACACCCTTAATTACCCCAATGGCGAAGTTTGACCGCGATCTGAGACGACGACCGAAGCCGAGATTTGCGGTATCGATCTCGCAGATCAACAGATCGCGACCTGGCTGTGTCATATTCGTGACCAACACCCTTAATTACCCCCAATGGCGAAGTTTGACCGCGATCTGAGACGACGACCGAAGCCGAGATTTGCGGTATCGATCTCGCAGATCAATAGATCGCGATCTGGCTGTGTCATATTTGTGACCTACACCCTTAATTACCCCCAATGGCGAAGTTTGGCCGCGATCTGAGACGACGACCGAAGCCGAGATTTGCGGTATCGATCTCGCAGATCAACAGATCGCGACCTGGCTGTGTCATATTCGTGACCTACACCCTTAATTACCCCCAATGGCGAAGTTTGGCCGCGATCTGAGACGACGACCGAAGCCGAGATTTGCGGTATCGATCTCGCAGATCAACAGATCGCGACCTGGCTGTGTCATATTCGTGACCAACACCCTTAATTACCCCCAATGGCGAAGTTCGGCCGCGATCTGAGACGACGACCGAAGCCGAGATTTGCGGTATCGATCTCGCAGATCAACAGATCGCGACCTGGCTATGTCATATTCGTGACCCACACCCTTAATTACCCCCAATGGCGAAGTTTGGCCGCGATCTGAGACGACGACCGAAGCCGAGATTTGCGGCATCGATCTCGCAGATCAACAGATCGCGACCTGGCTGTGTCATATTCGTGACCTACACCCTTAATTACCCCCAATGGCGAAGTTTGACCGCGATCTGAGACGACGACCGAAGCAGAGATTTGCGGTATCGATCTCGCAGATCAACAGATCGCGACCTGGCTGTGTCATATTCGTGACCTACACCCTTAATTACCCCAATGGCGAAGTTTGACCGCGATCTGAGACGACGACCGAAGCCGAGATTTGCGGTATCGATCTCGCAGATCAACAGATCGCGACCTGGCTGTGTCATATTCGTGACCTACACCCTTAATTGCCCCCAATGACGAAGTTTGACCGCGATATGAGATGACGACCGAAGCCGAGATTTGCGGTATCGATCTCGCAGATCAACAGATCGCGACCTGGCTGTGTCATATTCGTGACCTACACCCTTAATTACCCCCCAATGGTGAAGTTTGACCGCGATCTGAGACGACGACCGAAGCCGAGATTTGCGGCATCGATCTCGCAGATCAAAAGATCGCGACCTGGCTGTGTCATATTCGTGACCTACACCCTTAATTACCCCAATGGCGAAGTTTGACCGCGATCTGAGACGACGACCGAAGCCGAGATTTGCGGTATCGATCTCGCAGATCAACAGATCGCGACCTGGCTGTGTCATATTCGTGACCTACACCCTTAATTGCCCCCAATGACGAAGTTTGACCGCGATATGAGACGACGACCGAAGCCGAGATTTGCGGTATCGATCTCGCAGATCAACAGATCGCGACCTGGCTGTGTCATATTCGTGACCTACACCCTTAATTACCCCCAATGGCGAAGTTTGGCCGCGATCTGAGGCGACAACCGAAGCCGAGATTTGCGGCATCGATCTCGCAGATCAAAAGATCGCGACCTGGCTGTGTCATATTCGTGACCTACACCCTTAATTACCCCCAATGGCGAAGTTTGGCCGCGATCTGAGACGACGACCGAAGCCGAGATTTGCGGCATCGATCTCGCAGATCAACAGATCGCGACCTGGCTATGTCATATTCGTGACCTACACCCTTAATTACCCCCAATGGCGAAGTTTGGCCGCGATCTGAGACGACGACCGAAGCCGAGATTCGCGGCATCGATCTCGCAGATCAACAGATCGCGACCTGGCTGTGTCATATTCGTGACCTGCACCCTTAATTACCCCCAACGGTGAAGTTTGACCGCGATCTGAGACGACGACCGAAGCCGAGATTCGCGGCATCGATCTCGCAGATCAACAGATCGCGACCTGGCTGTGTCATATTCGTGACCTGCACCCTTAATTACCCCCAAAGGTGAAGTTTGACCGCGATCTGAGACGACGACCGAAGCCGAGATTTGCGGTATCGATCTCGCAGATCAACAGATCGCGACCTGGCTATGTCATATTCGTGACCTACACCCTTAATTACCCCCAATGGCGAAGTTTGGCCGCGATCTGAGACGACGACCGAAGCCGAGATTTGCGGTATCGATCTCGCAGATCAACAGATCGCGACCTGGCTGTGTCATATTCGTGACCTACGCCCTTAATTACCCCCAATGGCGAAGTTTGGCCGCGATCTGAGACGACGACCGAAGCCGAGATTTGCGGCATCGATCTCGCAGATCAACAGATCGCGACCTGGCTATGTCATATTCGTGACCAACACCCTTAATTACCCCCAATGGCGAAGTTCGGCCGCGATCTGAGACGACGACCGAAGCCGAGATTTGCGGTATCGATCTCGCAGATCAACAGATCGCGACCTGGCTATGTCATATTCGTGACCCACACCCTTAATTACCCCCAATGGCGAAGTTTGGCCGCGATCTGAGACGACGACCGAAGCCGAGATTTGCGGTATCGATGTCGCAGATCAACAGATCGCGACCTGGCTGTGTCATATTCGTGACCTACGCCCTTAATTACCCCCAATGGCGAAGTTTGGCCGCGATCTGAGACGACGACCGAAGCCGAGATTTGCGGCATCGATCTCGCAGATCAACAGATCGCGACCTGGCTGTGTCATATTCGTGACCTACACCCTTAATTACCCCCAATGGCGAAGTTTGGCCGCGATCTGAGACGACGACCGAAGCCGAGATTTGCGGTATCGATCTCGCAGATCAACAGATCGCGACCTGGCTGTGTCATATTCGTGACCTACACCCTTAATTACCCCCAATGGCGAAGTTTGACCGCGATCTGAGACGATGACCGAAGCCGAGATTTGCGGTATCGATCTCGCAGATCAACAGATCGCGACCTGGCTGTGTCATATTCGTGACCTACACCCTTAATTACCCCCAATGGCGAAGTTTGACCGCGATCTGAGACGACGACCGAAGCCGAGATTTGCGGTATCGATCTCGCAGATCAACAGATCGCGATCTGGCTGTGTCATATTTGTGACCTACATCCTTAATTACCCCCAATGGTGAAGTTTGACCGCGATCTGAGACGACGACCGAAGCCGAGATTTGCGGTATCGATCTCGCAGATCAACAGATCGCGACCTGGCTGTGTCATATTCGTGACCTACACCCTTAATTACCCCCAATGGCGAAGTTTGACCGCGATCTGAGACGACGACCGAAGCCGAGATTTGCGGTATCGATCTCGCAGATCAACAGATCGCGACCTGGCTGTGTCATATCCGTGACCTACACCCTTAATTACCCCCAATGGTGAAGTTTGACCGCGATCTGAGACGACGACCGAAGCCGAGATTTGCGGTATCGATCTCGCAGATCAACAGATCGCGACCTGGCTGTGTCATATTCGTGACCTACACCCTTAATTACCCCCAATGACGAAGTTTGGCCGCGATCTGAGGCGACAACCGAAGCCGAGATTTGCGGCATCGATCTCGCAGATCAAAAGATCGCGACCTGGCTATGTCATATTCGTGACCTACACCCTTAATTACCCCCAATGGTGAAGTTTGACCGCGATCTGAGACGACGACCGAAGCAGAGATTTGCGGTATCGATCTCGCAGATCAACAGATCGCGACCTGGCTGTGTCATATTCGTGACCTACACCCTTAATTACCCCAATGGCGAAGTTTGACCGCGATCTGAGACGACGACCGAAGCCGAGATTTGCGGTATCGATCTCGCAGATCAACAGATCGCGACCTGGCTGTGTCATATTCGTGACCTACACCCTTAATTACCCCCAATGGCGAAGTTTGGCCGCGATCTGAGACGACGACCGAAGCCGAGATTTGCGGTATCGATCTCGCAGATCAACAGATCGCGACCTGGCTGTGTCATATTCGTGACCTACGCCCTTAATTACCCCCAATGGCGAAGTTTGGCCGCGATCTGAGACGACGACCGAAGCCGAGATTTGCGGCATCGATCTCGCAGATCAACAGATCGCGACCTGGCTATGTCATATTCGTGACCAACACCCTTAATTACCCCCAATGGCGAAGTTCGGCCGCGATCTGAGACGACGACCGAAGCCGAGATTTGCGGTATCGATCTCGCAGATCAACAGATCGCGACCTGGCTATGTCATATTCGTGACCCACACCCTTAATTACCCCCAATGGCGAAGTTTGGCCGCGATCTGAGACGACGACCGAAGCCGAGATTTGCGGTATCGATGTCGCAGATCAACAGATCGCGACCTGGCTGTGTCATATTCGTGACCTACGCCCTTAATTACCCCCAATGGCGAAGTTTGGCCGCGATCTGAGACGACGACCGAAGCCGAGATTTGCGGCATCGATCTCGCAGATCAACAGATCGCGACCTGGCTGTGTCATATTCGTGACCTACACCCTTAATTACCCCCAATGGCGAAGTTTGGCCGCGATCTGAGACGACGACCGAAGCCGAGATTTGCGGCATCGATCTCGCAGATCAACAGATCGCGGCCTGGCTGTGTCATATTCGTGACCTACACCCTTAATTACCCCCAATGGCGAAGTTTGGCCGTGATCTGAGACGACGACCGAAGCCGAGATTTGCGGTATCGATCTCGCAGATCAACAGATCGCGACCTGGCTGTGTCATATTCGTGACCTACACCCTTAATTACCTCCAATGGTGAAGTTTGACCGCGATCTGAGACGACGACCGAAGCAGAGATTTGCGGTATCGATCTCGCAGATCAACAGATCGCGACCTGGCTGTGTCATATTCGTGACCTACACCCTTAATTACCCCAATGGCGAAGTTTGACCGCGATCTGAGACGACGACCGAAGCCGAGATTTGCGGTATCGATCTCGCAGATCAACAGATCGCGACCTGGCTGTGTCATATTCGTGACCTACACCCTTAATTACCCCCAATGGCGAAGTTTGGCCGCGATCTGAGACGACGACCGAAGCCGAGATTTGCGGTATCGATCTCGCAGATCAACAGATCGCGACCTGGCTGTGTCATATTCGTGACCTACGCCCTTAATTACCCCCAATGGCGAAGTTTGGCCGCGATCTGAGACGACGACCGAAGCCGAGATTTGCGGCATCGATCTCGCAGATCAACAGATCGCGACCTGGCTATGTCATATTCGTGACCAACACCCTTAATTACCCCCAATGGCGAAGTTCGGCCGCGATCTGAGACGACGACCGAAGCCGAGATTTGCGGTATCGATCTCGCAGATCAACAGATCGCGACCTGGCTATGTCATATTCGTGACCCACACCCTTAATTACCCCCAATGGCGAAGTTTGGCCGCGATCTGAGACGACGACCGAAGCCGAGATTTGCGGTATCGATGTCGCAGATCAACAGATCGCGACCTGGCTGTGTCATATTCGTGACCTACGCCCTTAATTACCCCCAATGGCGAAGTTTGGCCGCGATCTGAGACGACGACCGAAGCCGAGATTTGCGGCATCGATCTCGCAGATCAACAGATCGCGACCTGGCTGTGTCATATTCGTGACCTACACCCTTAATTACCCCCAATGGCGAAGTTTGGCCGCGATCTGAGACGACGACCGAAGCCGAGATTTGCGGCATCGATCTCGCAGATCAACAGATCGCGACCTGGCTGTGTCATATTCGTGACCTACACCCTTAATTACCCCCAATGGCGAAGTTTGGCCGTGATCTGAGACGACGACCGAAGCCGAGATTTGCGGTATCGATCTCGCAGATCAACAGATCGCGACCTGGCTGTGTCATATTCGTGACCTACACCCTTAATTACCCCCAATGGCGAAGTTTGACCGCGATCTGAGACGACGACCGAAGCCGAGATTTGCGGTATCGATCTCGCAGATCAACAGATCGCGATCTGGCTGTGTCATATTTGTGACCTACATCCTTAATTACCCCCAATGGTGAAGTTTGACCGCGATCTGAGACGACGACCGAAGCCGAGATTTGCGGTATCGATCTCGCAGATCAACAGATCGCGACCTGGCTGTGTCATATTCGTGACCTACACCCTTAATTACCCCCAATGGCGAAGTTTGACCGCGATCTGAGACGACGACCGAAGCCGAGATTTGCGGTATCGATCTCGCAGATCAACAGATCGCGACCTGGCTGTGTCATATCCGTGACCTACACCCTTAATTACCCCCAATGGTGAAGTTTGACCGCGATCTGAGACGACGACCGAAGCCGAGATTTGCGGTATCGATCTCGCAGATCAACAGATCGCGACCTGGCTGTGTCATATTCGTGACCTACACCCTTAATTACCCCCAATGACGAAGTTTGGCCGCGATCTGAGGCGACAACCGAAGCCGAGATTTGCGGCATCGATCTCGCAGATCAAAAGATCGCGACCTGGCTGTGTCATATTCGTGACCTACACCCTTAATTACCCCCAATGGCGAAGTTTGGCCGCGATCTGAGACGACGACCGAAGCCGAGATTTGCGGCATCGATCTCGCAGATCAACAGATCGCGACCTGGCTATGTCATATTCGTGACCTACACCCTTAATTACCCCCAATGGCGAAGTTTGGCCGCGATCTGAGACGACGACCGAAGCCGAGATTCGCGGCATCGATCTCGCAGATCAACAGATCGCGACCTGGCTGTGTCATATTCGTGACCTGCACCCTTAATTACCCCCAACGGTGAAGTTTGACCGCGATCTGAGACGACGACCGAAGCCGAGATTCGCGGCATCGATCTCGCAGATCAACAGATCGCGACCTGGCTGTGTCATATTCGTGACCTACACCCTTAATTACCCCCCAATGGTGAAGTTTGACCGCGATCTGAGACGACGACCGAAGCCGAGATTTGCGGCATCGATCTCGCAGATCAACAGATCGCGACCTGGCTATGTCATATTCGTGACCTACACCCTTAATTACCCCCAATGGCGAAGTTTGGCCGCGATCTGAGACGACGACCGAAGCCGAGATTTGCGGTATCGATCTCGCAGATCAACAGATCGCGACCTGGCTGTGTCATATTCGTGACCTACGCCCTTAATTACCCCCAATGGCGAAGTTTGGCCGCGATCTGAGACGACGACCGAAGCCGAGATTTGCGGCATCGATCTCGCAGATCAACAGATCGCGACCTGGCTATGTCATATTCGTGACCAACACCCTTAATTACCCCCAATGGCGAAGTTCGGCCGCGATCTGAGACGACGACCGAAGCCGAGATTTGCGGTATCGATCTCGCAGATCAACAGATCGCGACCTGGCTATGTCATATTCGTGACCCACACCCTTAATTACCCCCAATGGCGAAGTTTGGCCGCGATCTGAGACGACGACCGAAGCCGAGATTTGCGGTATCGATGTCGCAGATCAACAGATCGCGACCTGGCTGTGTCATATTCGTGACCTACGCCCTTAATTACCCCCAATGGCGAAGTTTGGCCGCGATCTGAGACGACGACCGAAGCCGAGATTTGCGGCATCGATCTCGCAGATCAACAGATCGCGACCTGGCTGTGTCATATTCGTGACCTACACCCTTAATTACCCCCAATGGCGAAGTTTGGCCGCGATCTGAGACGACGACCGAAGCCGAGATTTGCGGTATCGATCTCGCAGATCAACAGATCGCGATCTGGCTGTGTCATATTTGTGACCTACATCCTTAATTACCCCCAATGGTGAAGTTTGACCGCGATCTGAGACGACGACCGAAGCCGAGATTTGCGGTATCGATCTCGCAGATCAACAGATCGCGACCTGGCTGTGTCATATTCGTGACCTACACCCTTAATTACCCCCAATGGCGAAGTTTGACCGCGATCTGAGACGACGACCGAAGCCGAGATTTGCGGTATCGATCTCGCAGATCAACAGATCGCGACCTGGCTGTGTCATATCCGTGACCTACACCCTTAATTACCCCCAATGGTGAAGTTTGACCGCGATCTGAGACGACGACCGAAGCCGAGATTTGCGGTATCGATCTCGCAGATCAACAGATCGCGACCTGGCTGTGTCATATTCGTGACCTACACCCTTAATTACCCCCAATGACGAAGTTTGGCCGCGATCTGAGGCGACAACCGAAGCCGAGATTTGCGGCATCGATCTCGCAGATCAAAAGATCGCGACCTGGCTGTGTCATATTCGTGACCTACACCCTTAATTACCCCCAATGGCGAAGTTTGGCCGCGATCTGAGACGACGACCGAAGCCGAGATTTGCGGCATCGATCTCGCAGATCAACAGATCGCGACCTGGCTATGTCATATTCGTGACCTACACCCTTAATTACCCCCAATGGCGAAGTTTGGCCGCGATCTGAGACGACGACCGAAGCCGAGATTCGCGGCATCGATCTCGCAGATCAACAGATCGCGACCTGGCTGTGTCATATTCGTGACCTGCACCCTTAATTACCCCCAACGGTGAAGTTTGACCGCGATCTGAGACGACGACCGAAGCCGAGATTCGCGGCATCGATCTCGCAGATCAACAGATCGCGACCTGGCTGTGTCATATTCGTGACCTGCACCCTTAATTACCCCCAAAGGTGAAGTTTGACCGCGATCTGAGACGACGACCGAAGCCGAGATTTGCGGTATCGATCTCGCAGATCAACAGATCGCGACCTGGCTATGTCATATTCGTGACCTACACCCTTAATTACCCCCAATGGCGAAGTTTGGCCGCGATCTGAGACGACGACCGAAGCCGAGATTTGCGGTATCGATCTCGCAGATCAACAGATCGCGACCTGGCTGTGTCATATTCGTGACCTACGCCCTTAATTACCCCCAATGGCGAAGTTTGGCCGCGATCTGAGACGACGACCGAAGCCGAGATTTGCGGCATCGATCTCGCAGATCAACAGATCGCGACCTGGCTATGTCATATTCGTGACCAACACCCTTAATTACCCCCAATGGCGAAGTTCGGCCGCGATCTGAGACGACGACCGAAGCCGAGATTTGCGGTATCGATCTCGCAGATCAACAGATCGCGACCTGGCTATGTCATATTCGTGACCCACACCCTTAATTACCCCCAATGGCGAAGTTTGGCCGCGATCTGAGACGACGACCGAAGCCGAGATTCGCGGCATCGATCTCGCAGATCAACAGATCGCGACCTGGCTGTGTCATATTCGTGACCTGCACCCTTAATTACCCCCAACGGTGAAGTTTGACCGCGATCTGAGACGACGACCGAAGCCGAGATTCGCGGCATCGATCTCGCAGATCAACAGATCGCGACCTGGCTATGTCATATTCGTGACCTACACCCTTAATTACCCCCAATGGCGAAGTTTGGCCGCGATCTGAGACGACGACCGAAGCCGAGATTCGCGGCATCGATCTCGCAGATCAACAGATCGCGACCTGGCTGTGTCATATTCGTGACCTGCACCCTTAATTACCCCCAACGGTGAAGTTTGACCGCGATCTGAGACGACGACCGAAGCCGAGATTCGCGGCATCGATCTCGCAGATCAACAGATCGCGACCTGGCTGTGTCATATTCGTGACCTGCACCCTTAATTACCCCCAAAGGTGAAGTTTGACCGCGATCTGAGACGACGACCGAAGCCGAGATTTGCGGTATCGATCTCGCAGATCAACAGATCGCGACCTGGCTATGTCATATTCGTGACCTACACCCTTAATTACCCCCAATGGCGAAGTTTGGCCGCGATCTGAGACGACGACCGAAGCCGAGATTTGCGGTATCGATCTCGCAGATCAACAGATCGCGACCTGGCTGTGTCATATTCGTGACCTACGCCCTTAATTACCCCCAATGGCGAAGTTTGGCCGCGATCTGAGACGACGACCGAAGCCGAGATTTGCGGCATCGATCTCGCAGATCAACAGATCGCGACCTGGCTATGTCATATTCGTGACCAACACCCTTAATTACCCCCAATGGCGAAGTTCGGCCGCGATCTGAGACGACGACCGAAGCCGAGATTTGCGGTATCGATCTCGCAGATCAACAGATCGCGACCTGGCTATGTCATATTCGTGACCCACACCCTTAATTACCCCCAATGGCGAAGTTTGGCCGCGATCTGAGACGACGACCGAAGCCGAGATTTGCGGTATCGATGTCGCAGATCAACAGATCGCGACCTGGCTGTGTCATATTCGTGACCTACGCCCTTAATTACCCCCAATGGCGAAGTTTGGCCGCGATCTGAGACGACGACCGAAGCCGAGATTTGCGGCATCGATCTCGCAGATCAACAGATCGCGACCTGGCTGTGTCATATTCGTGACCTACACCCTTAATTACCCCCAATGGCGAAGTTTGGCCGCGATCTGAGACGACGACCGAAGCCGAGATTTGCGGTATCGATCTCGCAGATCAACAGATCGCGACCTGGCTGTGTCATATTCGTGACCTACACCCTTAATTACCCCCAATGGCGAAGTTTGACCGCGATCTGAGACGATGACCGAAGCCGAGATTTGCGGTATCGATCTCGCAGATCAACAGATCGCGACCTGGCTGTGTCATATTCGTGACCTACACCCTTAATTACCCCCAATGGCGAAGTTTGGCCGCGATCTGAGACGACGACCGAAGCCGAGATTTGCGGCATCGATCTCGCAGATCAACAGATCGCGACCTGGCTATGTCATATTCGTGACCTACACCCTTAATTACCCCCAATGGCGAAGTTTGGCCGCGATCTGAGACGACGACCGAAGCCGAGATTCGCGGCATCGATCTCGCAGATCAACAGATCGCGACCTGGCTGTGTCATATTCGTGACCTGCACCCTTAATTACCCCCAATGGCGAAGTTTGGCCGCGATCTGAGACGACGACCGAAGCCGAGATTTGCGGCATCGATCTCGCAGATCAACAGATCGCGACCTGGCTATGTCATATTCGTGACCTGCACCCCTAATTACCCCCAAAGGTGAAGTTTGACCGCGATATGAGACGACGACCGAAGCCGAGATTTGCGGTATCGATCTCGCAGATCAACAGATCGCGACCTGGCTGTGTCATATTCGTGACCTACACCCTTAATTACCCCCAATGGCGAAGTTTGACCGCGATCTGAGACGACGACCGAAGCCGAGATTTGCCGTATCGATCTCGCAGATCAACAGATCGCGACCTGGCTGTGTCATATTCGTGACCTACACCCTTAATTACCTCCAATGGCGATGTTTGACCGCGATCTGAGACGACGACCGAAGCCGAGATTTGCGGCATCGATCTCGCAGATCAACAGATCGCGACCTGGCTGTGTCATATTCGTGACCTACACCCTTAATTACCCCCAATGGCGAAGTTTGGCCGTGATCTGAGACGACGACCGAAGCCGAGATTTGCGGTATCGATCTCGCAGATCAACAGATCGCGACCTGGCTGTGTCATATTCGTGACCTACACCCTTAATTACCCCCAATGGCGAAGTTTGACCGCGATCTGAGACGACGACCGAAGCCGAGATTTGCGGTATCGATCTCGCAGATCAACAGATCGCGACCTGGCTGTGTCATATTCGTGACCTACACCCTTAATTACCCCCAATGGCGAAGTTTGACCGCGATCTGAGACGACGACCGAAGCCGAGATTTGCGGTATCGATCTCGCAGATCAACAGATCGCGACCTGGCTGTGTCATATTCGTGACCTACACCCTTAATTACCCCCAATGGCGAAGTTTGACCGCGATCTGAGACGACGACCGAAGCCGAGATTTGCGGTATCGATCTCGCAGATCAACAGATCGCGATCTGGCTGTGTCATATTTGTGACCTACATCCTTAATTACCCCCAATGGTGAAGTTTGACCGCGATCTGAGACGACGACCGAAGCCGAGATTTGCGGTATCGATCTCGCAGATCAGCAGATCGCGACCTGGCTGTGTCATATTCGTGACCTACACCCTTAATTACCCCCAATGGCGAAGTTTGACCGCGATCTGAGACGACGACCGAAGCCGAGATTTGCGGTATCGATCTCGCAGATCAACAGATCGCGACCTGGCTGTGTCATATCCGTGACCTACACCCTTAATTACCCCCAATGGTGAAGTTTGACCGCGATCTGAGACGACGACCGAAGCCGAGATTTGCGGTATCGATCTCGCAGATCAACAGATCGCGACCTGGCTGTGTCATATTCGTGACCTACACCCTTAATTACCCCCAATGACGAAGTTTGGCCGCGATCTGAGGCGACAACCGAAGCCGAGATTTGCGGCATCGATCTCGCAGATCAAAAGATCGCGACCTGGCTATGTCATATTCGTGACCTACACCCTTAATTACCCCAATGGCGAAGTTTGACCGCGATCTGAGACGACGACCGAAGCCGAGATTTGCGGTATCGATCTCGCAGATCAACAGATCGCGACCTGGCTGTGTCATATTCGTGACCTACACCCTTAATTACCCCCAATGACGAAGTTTGGCCGCGATCTGAGGCGACAACCGAAGCCGAGATTTGCGGCATCGATCTCGCAGATCAAAAGATCGCGACCTGGCTATGTCATATTCGTGACCTACACCCTTAATTACCCCCAATGGCGAAGTTTGGCCGCGATCTGAGACGACGACGGAAGCCGAGATTTGCGGCATCGATTTCGCAGATCAACAGATCGCGACCTGGCAGTGTCATATTCGTGACCTACACCCTTAATAACCCCCAAGTGCCCAATGCATGGTTTCTCGATCTACCGACAAATGCGAACGCCGTTAACAGGACGGCCTTGTTGGAAGTAATGAGTGATGGCCTGGCATTCGATAACAATCGATATTGTAGGTTTTTGTCGACTGATCTCTGCTCCAAATGTAGATCTTGCCGTTATGTTCCATGCATGGTTTGATTTCCTTCATTCTTGATCAGAACCAAGCATGATGGCTTTGGCGTTGAACTACGGACAGACTTGTCGATTATCCATTCGACAAAAATACTTTATTTGCGGCAGAAAACATAATTAGCGAGGAGGCGATCTGCGGTGTCGTGCGTCCTGTCCGGAAATTCATCTGAAAGACGCTATTTTTATGCCAATGCAGGCCAGACGGAAGCGACAATTTTGCACTCACATAGCGATTTCGTGCGCCACATCTCCTCTGGTGACACTGAAAATTCACGAGTTACTAAACATAAATGAGTGCTGCTAAAAATTACCATAACAAACAACAACAAAGAAGTTGAAGTAAGAGCATTTCCAGTTCCGAAATTCAGAATGGAACAGCTCTCGCTTCTCCTGATGCAAGTCACTTCTTTCAAATTTTTGAAAATAAGTCAAGCTACATCGATCGGGCGGCTGACCAATATCGATCGACATTATCGGTGTTCTCGAATGGCGTTATCGATTTTCATACAGATTTGACCGAGAATGGCCGCGAAAATCACTCGAAAGTCCGATGGCGCATGGTAGCGTGGTCGTAGGAGACGCGCACCAAATGCCGCGATAAAACACTGACTTGTCAATTGGGTGGCCACTACAAGGCACCGTACAAGCCAAATTCGCATTTAAATTCACTCCAGAAGTAGAATGCGTCGCGCATCCCAAAGAATGTTTGGATAGTGCCGTAGTTCATTCTTTTACTCTTATGATGGCCAAGAGACAGACTTTGCAGCAGGTGAAATGCATCCATTGGCTGAACCAGTATCGATCAATAAGATTTATTGAAATATTGGGCACATGTCGCGAAGACGCATCGCAGGGGTGTGGGGAACGTACTGAGGGGGTTGCGTGAGCATGTCGTTGCTTCTACCGTAATTGCGGCAGCCAATGATGTGCCCTGCTGCATCTGCATCTAAGCCAATGCCGGATTGGCTGCTGCGGTTACGGTAGGATCAACGGCACGTTCCCGCACCATCGCGGTGCGTCTTCGTGACACGCACCAAATATTGATTATTTGGATAGGATTTGCACTTCGAATAGAATTATCAGATTTAGAAGGACAAGCCCTAGCAAAGTGCTCGGAGCAACGTGAAAATTTGCTGCCGTTGGAACACAGTCTCCCATACTCTACACTAAACACCTGTTCATAGTCCGTTACGGAAACGACTGAGTCGCAAGAGCAAAGAATGCGAATCGATCGATGCCCAACCTGAATCGATATGTATTCTTTACCCGGGCGACCAGTCGCTCCCGTCGTTGCCATCAGAACTACGCACAGTTCGTAGCGAGTGCAAAAACAAAGCAAAAATTACAAAAATAAGATTATCGGTAGCGGCTTTCTCCTCGATTACATGTATTTATGATTGATAGATTATTCAAAAGCAATGCACTGTCAACGTACCCGAAATGGCTTCGGAAATCAGAAGACGACACAACGACTTCGCTCGACGTAGTACAGACGATGTCGCTGTTGAATTCGCACTCGTCGTCAACGAAAATGGGAAGGCATGGCGGATGCTCCGCACAAGGCCTCGAACTGGCGCAGCAAGTCTTCACGGGAGGGCTAACGGCGATCGAGAACGACTGCGCCTCCATCGGATCGACCTGGTCGTCGAGGCGTCGAGCAGAGTTCAGAATCGGAGTCTCTGAATAATTTGATGACGTCTGGGTGGAAGTTGTGTTGAGAATTGGATCGCCAAAGCTGTCGACACTTCAAGCAGTCTACTGGTTCACTTTGGCATCAGGCAGTCACCTACCGCTTTCCACAAGGGCGGCGGCTCCTAGTCTTGGTGTGGGAATCGGTATGTAGACAACCGTGACGGGCAGGTTGCAGTATTCAGAAGTCGATGATGACTCCGACGCAATTTTCTCGTGCTCCACGGCTAGTTTGTTCATCTGCAAAGTAGCTTCTGACGTAGAATGGAGGTCTACCTCTAAGAAGCACCCTCACATCAGTCAGTCTCCTAATTTTTTCCAGCTGAGGCAGCTCTTCGACGCATAGCTGCGGTGGATCGGGCAGCGAATCCATCATCGATGGCGAAACAAAACATCCGCTGGAAAAATTGGCTAGGAACCTGCACTGTAGAAAATATTTAAGTTAGGGATTTTACTGACGAATGTTTTAGGAAATATGTGACTTGTGCCTCTACATCTCGCGAAAACGAACCACAAAGGTGAGGAAACGCGCCGTTGCTTCTAGCGTAATCGCAGAAGCCAATCATATGCCTTTCTTGTACGGCTGAGTCGGTGCCTGATTGGTTGCCGCAGCTACGGTAAGAGCAACGATGTGTTCCCGCACCCTGTGGTACCATGTATTGGATGTCTGCCAGCAAAATTCACCTTTCCCTACGACTGCTGTGCAGCTCCTGGACGCTCAAATGTTCCTCGGTTGCTGTTGAAGGCGAGTTGGATCGTAGGCTTTCGACAAGTACTCTGAAAATTCCAAATCTACAATCAACAAGCGAGGTGCATATCGGGGCCTTGTCCCACACGAGCTGGGCCACATCCCGGTGTTCCAGTTGGAAGCCATAACGGAAGCAGGGAATAGTGTTGAAGAGTCGGCGTCACGTGAAGTGAGTACGAATAGCGCAACTCTTGCTTCGCCGCTTGCAGCCGGCTGGCCAAAAACTCAATATGTACCTAGGTGGCAATTCTCAACAAACGTACTTCCCAGATTTCCGACCAAGTGTCGATATTTGGTTGAGCTTCAGCCTAATTGTTGAGACCTTTTCAGAAGTCAGTGATGGCGGAGACGAAAAACTGTCGATTGGCTGAAAAAATTCGCAGCTTTAACATCAAAAATGTGAAGGGAATTTGAAGCAGAAGATGGCTCACATGTATGATATCCAGTCGAGGACGAGGTTCTCTTCTCTCGGGATAGAATGTGTGTTTGAGCATCTGAAAACACGTATTTCAGCTCCAGATGAGGAATGTTTTTGGCACTTGTCCTTCGAGTGGCCTACGTGGGGAGGCCAGAACCAGCCAACCTATCACAACCAATTACGCAAGACGGACCGAACACACGGCACAAACCTGATGCACCCTGCTTCGGGCGGCACGGTTATTCAATGCTGTCTAATTGGCCTCTCATATATTGATCACAGTATCGATTAGTACTGTTTTCACTTCCAAAAATGGTCTTCGACGGAATTTTTGAGTTGGTGCGTACACTGATACGGCAAAATGAGTCAAGCATTTGTGCAATTACAAGATCGTAGCACAAGGGTTTTCCTTTTTCTTCTATTGTTTTATTTATTCATTTTATTTGCTTCCTTTTCACTATTCCAAAAATTCTCGATATCAATATAAATCTTTATTTCGACATATTAAAAAAAGGTCAGGGGTTGAGCCTTCTTGTTTCGGTACAAGTCGTTAACGTGGCCTACATGGAGAGGTCGGTAACGCACAAGACAAACGGGCGGATGGAAGTGCCACCCAGAAAGGGTGTGCACAGCTTACACACTGGCAGACTGGTGCCGGTGCTCGATGATTGGTTAGCGCTTTTCCGCCACCTTAGGCCCCGTTTATACTTCGTCACGGCGCGACGCGACGCCACGTAAAGTGGCCATATTGATTGTGCGGCGCGATCGATCAATTTGGCCTCATTGCGTGGCCATCGCGTCGCACAGCGATGAAGTATAAACGGGGCCTTACGCAAGCCACACTAACGACCTGTACCTTTGTTTGACCGCTATACGGCCAATGGCTGATTCATTCTATAAATAATCTGTTCACGTTGCAACTTGGAAAACGAATGCATAGAGAGATTTAAAAACCTAAACAACAATTGTGTCGAAAGCCTCCATTTCTGGATAATTTACAGGGAACATTAATCATAGAGATTTCACGACCTCTCAGCTGTCCCACACTGTATGTTGGTTCTGTTAAAAACATCATAGAAATTTCATCAAAGACTCTGCTGGCCCAGTGATACCTAATTGATCGGGGGAAAAGAGGGCGAGAACCTCGGCTTTTACACAGTGTAAGTTGGTGGAAAACCAGTTAAGTAGACGCCGAGGTTTCTCGACAAGTAATATGCCAGGCTGTCCAATAGTTCTTGTCCGAAAATTTCATCATTTTCAATTTTTTTCAACTTTATTGAAAAACAAGTGTAATCAACAATATAAGCACCACAGTTATCCACAACAGTGGCCCATCGATTGGGCAGGTTGCCGATGCCCTTCGCCCAGAACTCCGGGGCTGCTACTCGAAGAAGTCCGCGATGTCGGATTTGAGGTTGTCGTAGTTGGTGAATGTTCTTCCGGCCAAATGGTGCTTCAGCGGGCGGAACAAGTGGTACTCGGAGGGGGCGAGATCCGAAGGAATACGGCGGAGGGGCAACCGTCTCCCAGCCGAGCGTCGCCAACTTCTGCTGGGTCTCCTTCGCCACGTGGGGGGCGCGCGTTGTCGTGCAGCAGGTGGACCGAGGCCCGTCGGGGACGCTTTTCTCGGATGGCGGCGGCTAGTTTCTCGAGCTGATCGGTGTAGATGGAGGCGGTGACCGTCCTGCCTTGCGGGGGCAGCTCGAAGTACAGCATGCCCTTGGCGTCCCATCAGCAGCAGGGCATGCTCTTCAGCGGGTGTTCCCTGTCCTCGAGGCTCGTGTCGCCGCTCTCGAAACGATTGAACCAGCGCCTGACCGAGCGTTGGGACAATGCATCCTCCTTGCACGCTATGCAGATGTTGGCGACCGCGGTGCCCGTGTCGTTGCCCAGCAGCCACTCGTAGTACACGAACGTACGAATTCGACCTTGGTCCATTTTAGCTTGTACTGGTAGCTAGACGCGGCGACTACGCCTTATATACCCCTAGCGCGGAACTCTGGAGAACCTTCTAGAAGATTTTTACACTGCCTGATATTATAACACTTCCAAGGAAAATTATAGAATTTTGAAAATTTTCGGACAGGAATTATTGGACAGCCTGGTACTTAGTATGAAGTAAGAAATGACGTGTAAACGCCGAGAAGAAAGGCTGCTGCACGCCTTAGTCCAAGCCTTTGCTTCCAAAGCTAGTAGTACTAATAAACTCGTTTACTGTTAGCTTTGCCACACGCTGAGGATAAGGAACTCCCTGAACAAAGGTCGTAAAAGGACCACAGTGGTCATAAATGTGAGCCCTGGAATATGAATTTGTTAATTTTTCGAAAGCGCAGAACGCGAAATACTTTTAAAAAATATGCGAAAATCTCAACGGTTTCATGCTAATGAGGACTTGATGTAGTGTTAAACGCGTGAATCAGTTATCTAGGATTGGTGTTGAATGCCGTGGCTCACCATGACTAGGAATGGTGTTGAACGCCGTGGGTCACCCTGACTAGGAATGGCGTTGAACGCCGTGGGTCACCTTGCCTAGGAATGGCGTTGAACGCCGTGGCTGAGGACGGGGTGCCGTGCAGTGCACGGTGAGGCGAAGGTCGGGTTGCAGCGGTAACGCGGACCCAATCCGAACCGCCACAACACAGTGTTCAAAATCTTGGTGCTCATGAACCAGGTCGTTCTCAACTACACCAATAATTAATGATCTGTTAGCGAGTGAAAATAAGGGCTGAAAAATCGAAATCATGAGCAGATGTGGGCAGCAGGTGTTTTTGGTCGGTGCTACGGGCAATTATGTAGATGACGTCGCGTGGGCGTTCACTGCTTATAATCCGACGAAGTCATATAAGGGGGAAGCAAACGAAGCGATTTCCACGATTTTGACGAAAATTTTGTTGGCAGAGTATTCAAACGAGTTCGACTAATCTTCCATCACCCTTTCACAGCCAAATTTTCATTAAGATCCTTACTCCAACTATTTGACGAGGTTTCTCTGACAATCAGTATGGGTGCCAGCGACGTTTTATGATTCTGGTTAAACATGAATCCTACCTAGAGCAGCTCAACGTTTGTGATTCCCAAAAATTAAAAAAAAACACGAAGAAATAATACGGCCTAAATTATTCAGGGACTCCACAAAAACATGGCGACCACTTTGCACCCGAGCTACTTCGCCGCTTAGTGGCGACGAATGAAGGCTTCACTGACGTCTGCTCGAAAGGAGCAAGAGATGGAACAGGTGTCCCATGAAACCAATCTGTATACTATTTGAGGCTCAAGGACGTGCGTGGTACTCCTAAAAAAATATCGAGTTCACAGTGCGTACATACACGCCACTACAACGCCTCCTTGAATCATTTATGAAAATGACGCTGCCGCAGATTTAGCTTCTGATTATCGCAAATTATGTACTTCAAATGGCTAATTGGGTACACTAGAGAAAAAACCTGGAATTAGCCTCCGCAAACATTTAGTGTTAGTAATTGGAGTTGAATCGTGCAAACAAGAACCTCGATGATTTCGTCCTTGTTGAGAAAAAACGTTCTGACAACGAAAAACCACACAACACTCGACAGCACAATCAGGAACACGTTCACAGCAACAAGCACTGAGTGCCGCCAGATCCATGAGCAGCTTTCCGACGGTCGAGAAACTGTAAAATTACAGAGTGATCAAAAAAGAAACATTGAGCAGACGTGTTCCAGTCGCGCTTGATAAGGTGTTTGAATAGGTTATGAAGGATATGAACGTCGAGAAAAATCCTTACCGAGATGGGCTATCTATGTGATAGAGGCATTTTGAATGATTACTTACGTCAAGTGGGCTGAACGCCGAGGACGGCTATGTCTAGGCATTGGACCGAGCTCGCTTCAGGGTCTGGAGTTGAAACCCGCGGCTGAATTCTTTTCGGTGTTGTGTTGAACGTCATATTAGGTTGTAACGAAATAAATGGCATTGAACCACTGTAAATTTAAACAGTTAATATCTCGGCTTGTAGGCAAGTTTATTAATCGAAATAAAAACCTTCTGATTCTACACATCTTTTCCAACGTGACACGAGCTTTTTTATCCCAGTAGCGTAAAAAGCAGAAGTTCTGGAATTGACGAAATCTTCGAAGGTACTTTCGGCATCCTGTTGGTATTTGAATATTTTCCCTACCAAGAAGTCGCCAAGGGGAGAGGTCGGGAGAAAACGGAGGATGTGGTAGAGTTTCAATGCTCAGCTCATTCAATTTCTGCAACGTCATTCGTGCTACATGGGGGCGAGCATTGTCGTGCAGAAGGAGAACTTGCCTTCGGTTTACCAAGGCCGGCCGGATATCCTTCAACTTTTTCATCATTTCTTCAATTTCAATGCAGTACTTCTCTGCCGTGATGGATTCACCGGGAGGGAGGAAGCTGTGGTGAATAATTCCCAGCGAACACCACCATACTGTCACCATTACTTTCTTTTGGTGCAATTCCGGCTTCGCAAAAACCTTGGGGCTCTCATCGCTGTCCACCCACTGTGCCGATCGTCGCCTGTTGTCGCACGTTATCCACTTCTCTTCACAGGTTACGATGCGATCAAGGAATGGGTCCGTTTCGTTCCGTAGAAGCAGTGCGGACGAGATCTCATATCGTCGGTCTCTTTGCTCCTCAGACAGCTCGTGAGGCACCCATCTTTCCAGCTTTTTGGTCTTTCCAATTTCCTTCAGATGCCGGGCAGCTGTGTTGTGACTGACGCCAAGAACCTTCGCTATCTCCCTGGTACCTTTGTGTGGATCCTCCTCTACCACATCTCTCAGCTTGTCCTCATCAACATCACTACGCCTCCCACGACCTCCATGTTCTTCCAAGCTCTCATCTCCATTCTGGAACTTCTGATACCAACGATACGCCATCCGAATTGTGGAACATCCTTGGCCGAATGCGGCGTTGATCTTCTCGTTCGCCTCCTTAGCTGTAGTGCCCAGCTTGAATTCATACAAGTAAATGCCTCGGATTACCCTTTTGTCCATCTGCAAAAAAGTCAATAAAACTCTAAAGTTTTCCCACTTTTACATAGAAAATTTGGAACTCGCCGGTAGAGCAAAGTTTGCGCTTCTAAATGATATGCCACATGTTACGGTTTGTTCTTGATCAAACGCGTAAAGACGCGCCAAAAAATGGCGCGAGCCAGTGCCATTTAATTCGTTACCACCTAATAGCTTACTCTGCATAGGTACGGCGTCGAAGACCGTGGCTGAGGGTGTTGAACGCCGTGGCCTGCCTTGCTTAGGTATGGTGCTGAACGCCGTGGCTCAGCTTGTTTAGGCATGGTGTTGAACGCCGTCGCCTGCCTTGCTTAGGTAAGGTGTGGAACGCCGTGGCCCACCTTGCCTAGGTATGGTGTTGAACGCCGTGGCTCAGCACTAGGTACCGTTAGTGCCGTGCAAGCCGAGGCAAAAGTCCGGACGAAATGATCTCTTCGAGATGAACGCGAAGTCACATTCCACCACAAGCAGTGAGCTTCAAGCTTACATTCCCCATTCACCACATGTTTCCACTGCTATCAAGTCTACAAATAACGTTCCCTAGAAAAAAGTAACAAGGCAGTTGACTACTATCGAGAAGAGACTATGTACCAATGCCGTGCTCACATTCTTGAACGCTGACAGAATAAATTGTGTAAAACTAGCTGAATATAAAGATTCCCAACAATTTCTAGCCTAGTATGGCAAAAATGAATCAACTTGGATGGTACTCATATCAATGCTATGTATTTGTAGAAAAACTATCACATCAGCTTCAACTTGCGATTCCCTGACTCGAATCGTTTCCAGACTTACTTAAACCCGCAATGTACACGATGAGCATTCGTTTTTATCCGGCGACAAATTTTAACGGCCACACATTGAGCACCGCATTTGGTGCCCTCGGTGGTAATAAAGATGCGTGGACATAAAATTGCGAGATGAACTTTTCTGATCTCAAAGAACCGCAGTGAGAGGGAGGTGTATCTCCTGAAAAAACGAATCACGCGAAATCAATTTTTCATATTGCCGCCATTTTCTAACTTAAAATTACAATCGAAGAAAAAATGGACTAATGGACTTGCACGTCGCATTTGAAAAACAAAGCCGTCTTTCGATTTTGGTTTTTTTCCAAATACAGACGACATTTCGTAGACTAAACAAACTTTTTACGAGAGGATAATATTGTATCATATATAGACGTATTTATAGTCCTTTACGAACAAGCGAAATACTCTCACAAAAATCTTACACTATAACAGATGGAAGTGAAATACGTAAGAAACTATCAGGAGTCAAGAAGTTTGACGCTCCAAAGAATGAACTGCAGTGTGTCTCCTGCCAATCCGCTTCCCTTCCCTTCACAAATGCAACTCTGAGATAGAAGTGTTGAGGACAGCTGACTGAATGAGGTTTCAGGATCGGTTGGACATACGTATGACGGAAGACGACGGCTATACCATGGAACCTCAGCAGCAAGACGATGTGTTTATGATCAGCCACGGCGTTCGACACCAAACCCAAGTACTTTCTCTGCCACAGCGTTCAACGCCATACCAACGAGTGCTTCTCCTGCCACGGCGTTCAACACCAAACCCAAGAGTGCTTCCCCTGCCACGGCGCTCGACACCAAACCAAATTGCTTGCTCTGCCACGGCGTTCAACACAAAGCCCAAGGAGACGTTCCATGACTCCAATCCTTGCTATTGGAAAATTTTGAATATACAGACTTAACGACCAAGGACCGCCAACTTGAAAGCCTGAAGAAATGAAAATATTCCAACTCGGAGCCAGCGTATGCGTTTATAGCACCTCATCAAGTTTCATCCATTTTCTTCGTTGGTAAAATGAGAAAGGAACCGACCTTTTCCGCTGAGAGGTGTGGACGGTGAAGATCGATTAATTGCTTTGGTGATGATCAGGCTTCTCGCGAATGATGTCTTCTTCGGATTGCAGACAAGCCCATTCTGAAATCGTTTTTTAGTGGCAGGAAAGTTGTTTTCATCATTATATTCCGGTCTTACATGTATCTCTGAAATCTTGAGCTTTATGAATTTGCCCATTTAGCTCTGCTATCTCTTCCTAAAGAATCACGAAGATTGTTAGTTTTCATGGCTTTAAAAACCACCAGCTTTCAGCAACTAAACGCCATAGCTCGCTATGCTACAAAGTGATGATGTCGGATTAGTTTATAATAAACTATGCCAGAATAACATGACGTGACGAATCTGTCCAAAAACCATGAACTGGTTCTTTCTTCTCGCTGCGGCTTAAGCGATTCAGCCCGAATTCAAGCGACACAGGGACATCTAAACAAGGTTTCTGCCGACTCCGGCATTCTCAAAATGCCGTTCTCTATCGCAAATAGAGAAATTCGGCGTCATTGTAATTCGAAATACATTATATAGTGCTTGTTCCCTATGTGGCTCTTGAAGTGGTTCTGGTTCGGTAGAGGAATGCAAAGCCGCTGAAGAACAAGTATAGCAATGGTGGAATAAAGTCAAGAAGAGGTCTATGGAGAGGTTTAAGTATAGACGAAGGCCGATGCTTAGTAAACTGAATCAATTACCGCATCCAAAGAAAGAGAATTCCAAAGTACATCCGCAGTTCAGGATGTAGCACAGATAAAGCATACAAGCATACAGCTTCCTCCTAGGGTTCGTACCAATTCTCTGGGTAATCAGCTACTCTCACGGCACCGTGGAGCTATTCTAGGATGGTTCTTGAGCATGTAGGCAAGGACATTGTCGTAGAAAAACAAGCTTAACAGCCTACAAAGTGCAACAAAAACGGTTATACAGGACTGCTCCATGTAGCGTAGGCAAACACAAAGTTTGGAGCTTTGCACGAAAAGTTTAGAATTTCGCACGAAGTTAAAAAGCCACCAATAGTCGTAGTCAGTCAGACTGATGCTAATGCGAGGAGCCGCCACTCCCTTGATTCTCCTGTCGACTGCGTGAGAATCTCGGTGTCCTCCGAATATAGTGACGCATGACGCCTAATGTAGAGAATTTGCATCATCCAATTCTCTAATCAGGGATCAGACATCGCCAAACGCCCTTCAAGGGACTGTTACCTAGAAGAGCTCTGCTGCGTATGAGACCCGATTACACACGAAGGATTGTTTGTCTGTTCCGTGTAGAGATCTGGAACCAGTCAGCTTAAATTTCGTTTTCCACATGAAAATAGAGAAGAAAAAAGACTGACGACGCTAAACAATTATCTGAAGAAAAAACAGTAATTTTCAGTTGCTATGGAAGAGAAGCAAGTGAAGACGCGCCATGCTTTTGCCTGCGGCACATATATGCCTCCCGGGTTTGTGTGGACAGTCGGTAGGAGTCAATTAGCGAGGATGGCAATAAATCTGACAAGCGACAACATTTTTGAAGAGTGACAACGAGAAACGGACTTGTCCAGGAATGAGAGTACAGTAAGTAGCTTGAACCAGCCCCGCGCCAGATGCTCTCTGGAAGCAACTCAACGGTGCAGTCCAGGAGAAGTATAATACATATTGTCTCTTTCATGGATTAAACCAAGGCTTTTTGTTGGTTGTGGTGACTATGGTTGACTGACAATGATATCGCAAGGGTGCCTGGTTGTCTCTTGGCCGTGGCTGACGGAGCTAGTTTGGGCTTGGCCTTGAAGGCCGTGGGTGAGCCAGAGTGTTTCTTGGATGGGACGCCGTGGCCGGCACACCTTGCTAGGATTTGGTGTTGAACGCCGTGGCTGACCATAAGCTCAGGTGGGAGTAGAATTTCACGCTGCTGCCTGAGCTCGTTGAAAGCTGCAGATGAGGAGAAAAGTTGTGCACTTCGAGCAAGGAAACAAACACTCACTGGCCGACGTGAGCGTGGTATGAAAAGCCGTGCTCGCAGTCAGACACCGAGTACAAGCCTTAAATCACTATAAGTCTATACAAAGCCTCTTTTTAGGTCTATAAAACGCGCGAACTCTGCATACAAAAATGGTCAGGCTGTTGACTGAAATAGAAAACAGGCTTTGGACAACAGACACTCTCAATTTCTTGAACCCCATAAAGTATTTGATCCTCGTCCATAAGTTGAGGCACAAAAGCAATTATTTAAAGTCACAGAAGGAGCGAAATAAACGTAATATATCCCAATCTGTTGAGACCCATATCTATGAACTTTACACCTTCATAAAATAGAAAGCAAAGGCACTAAAAATTAATATACAAAAATCAGAAAGGTATCACTAACATATAATGATATTTTGCCATCACGAAAACAAAGTAGAGACCAATAATAAACTCAAATTTTTTTTTACTAAACCAGATCTATTACGCTGTCCGCAAAGCACTGCTTCACTTTTAACCAACATAACGTTCTCAAATCTTATCGGATTTAGTCGATATAGGAACCGTTCGAATCAGCACACTTTTGCCAATGAGCCACCGGTCGACCTACATATTTCATCAGCGAAAAAATTAGGTGGTCGAGATTCAACAAAATTCCCCAAAGCTGTTTTGGCTTCGTCCTGATTGGTGAAGATTCTGCTAGCGATAAAGTTCTGAAAGTGTTTGAAAAGGTGGTAGTCGGTTGGTGAGAGGTCTGAAGAATATGGCGGAGAAGGCAGAACTTCAACCCTTAATTCGTTCAATTTTCGAATAGTATTTGTGACGTGTGGGCATTATCGTGAAAAAGAATCGGGCCTCTTCTGTTGACCAATGCTGGCTGAAGTTGGCGCAATTTTCGGTGCACTTCGTCGATTTCCTTACGGTAGGAATCTGCTGTGCAATGGATCACACCAGCCGTCGACCACCACGCAGTGGTCATTGCTTTTTTTGTGAGGTTCGCCTTTGAAAAATAGCCAGGGGTTCGTCGACGTCCAACCACCCCTTTCCTGTGATCATCCAGAATCCAATTATCATCACAAGTGATGACTGGATCCAAGAACGGGTCAGTTTTGTTGCGTAAAAGTAAAGAAGAACAAATCTCGAAGCAAGACAATGTTTGCTGCTCAATCAACTCGTGCGGCACTCGCTTACCGAGCTTTTTCACCTTCCCAAGGCGTTTCAAAGCATCGACAATAGCAGCTTTACTGACGTCAAGCTCTCAGCTTCCATCAACTCCTTGAACTCGTCGTCCAGGATTGCTCTAGGTCGACCGCTACGGGAGTCGTCTTAGAGGCCGAAGTCTCCGGTCCGAAATTCACTGAACCTCTGGCACACAGTGCTTTTTTCTCCAACACTATTAGGCTCCCACATTCGATTGCTTCACCGAGCTGTCTCGCCTGCGGGTTATCCCAATTTGAAGTGAAAATAGAATATCGTTCGGAATTGCTCCTTCGACATACTCCAATAATCCCTTCAAGAACAGAAATATAAAACAGTGTTGAGACATAAATTATTTAGTCAGATACAGTGGAACATTCTGTACAGAAGTAGCATTAATGCGCAATCCAAGTTAAATTTTTCCTTAATAATGTACGAATTAAAAATATTCACACAAAACGCTTTCCTTCAACTCTAGAAAAACTTAAAAATAAAACCTTTCATAAACATATCTATAATAACACTTTAAAAATTGAAACATAAAACGACAGAATCCCATTATTTAAAGAAAATAACTTCAAAATTGGGGCGCATGTAGCGCAGTCGGAGGAGGCGCCGGCTGTCGCCTGCACCCGATTCCAGGTTCCTGGTTCGGATTTCCCGCCCAGGCCAACCAAACCTTCCATCCCTCCAGGGTCGGTGAATTGGTACCAGGCTTGTCTGGGAGGAATAGAGCGCTGACTTGTTCATCGGCTGGCCACCACAAGTCATTGTATGGCCAAATACGCATTCAACTCGCCTCCACGACATCCCGTAGAAGTAGAATGCGTGGCGCGTCCCAAAAGGGATTCAGTAACGCCGTCCTTTATCCTTTATCTTTTATATAGTTGTCCCCGAATGAGAATTCGTATTCTAACGTTGGAAAAAACACGATTTTCGAATGTTATTCGACTTCGAATGCTCGAAAAAACGCGATTTTCGAATGTTATTCGACTTCGAATGCTCGAAAAAACGCGATTTTCGAATGTTATTCAAATTCGAATGCTCGTAAATTGTCGCTTTCCAAATATATTCGGTTATTCAAAGTTTTCGGAGAGGACAACTATAGTGACTAGAAGTATTCTGAAGAGCTATCGGTTAGCTGGACACGCAATACCGTAATATATCCAAATACGCAGTCAAACAGCCTTTACGAGGCTGATGAACCTTAAAATCCGTAGTTTTCTTTAAAGGATAACGCGATATTCACACGTTCACTCCTAGTTGCTTCTTCTTCTTTTCTTCCTTTCTTCCAGAGCGCCATCTTCTCAAAGTATACTCCAAGGATTGGCTTCTTGTCATCGACACGTCCAAGTTTGGAAGTGTGTGGCCCTATCATAAAACCAAAACCTTTCCCTATCTTTAGTTCTCAGTGTCGGCTATTTTTTCACCTCACTTTCTGCAGCGACCGAGCTTCGTAACTAATAGGATACTTCCTTCCGGATTGGGAGAACACGCACAACGTTTCGCAGACGCAGAGCGGGAAACGTCTGCTCATCTGCGGGGTGACGTCGTGTTTCTTGACCGCGACGAAGACGACTAGAGCAACGATGCGAGCGTTGTTGTTCCATGCTTGGTTGCCTCACAAAGCTGCAGCTACCAGATTAAGCCATGCACCACGATTTATTGGCAGTAAAATGAGCTCATAGAGAAAGCTGTCCTTTTTTCACTAGTCAGTCATCTGCTCTGATTTAAGAACACTGATAGAGAAATTCTGATCTTGCTCTTCTGCGGGGTGGAGATTAAATCTTCCCAGACACACATACTCCAACTCAGTAGCTGAAAAGCTCTACAGAATCGAAGGGACCAAATCGTACCCAACTCGCGAAATTCCCTTCAACCAACTGCGCTTTCTAAGACGCCCCTTCACCGCTTTGAAGTTGCTCTACATAGATATATCCCCACTACACATCATCCAGCTAAGAGATAATGGAGAGTGATGTGTGCCTACATCATCCAGACGCACTCTACAGAAGCGGGAACGAGATCGTCTTCTTCATCCCGTCTTATGTCTCAGACTGTACAGCAGACAGGCTTCGTATGATAACATCGGCACTGGAGAGGCGTAAAAATAGAGAACGTTTCCACCGGCAAACACTTTCAGCTTAACTGGCACGAGGCTTATTTCAGCAGCCGGCTGAACCGCAACGCACAAAGAAGGGTGCTTCGTTCATAGCATGATCTCCGCCATGTTATGCAGGCCAAACACTGTCGTCTGACAGTGATGGGACTTTGACTTCCGTCTTCTGAGATGCGTCGTACCCAGACATATTCGGAATACCTTCAGAAAAACGTTGCAGACGTTCTGCGGCTTGAAAGCAAACCGAGGCGCAGAAGGCGGAGGCGAGCAGTGGGTTTCACACACATCCGATTCTGAATCCACTCGCCTTCCCCGTACTGATGTATCTAGAGGAAGTCTCTCTCAGAAGCGTGTTCGGTGCTGATCCAACGATATCGCTCGAGCAACGGACTACGCAGAAAAGGGCAAATGTAGAAGACCTACTTCGCAGAAAGCGGTACATATCGCGAAGACGCACCACAGGGGTGCGGGAACGCGTGCTGCTCCTACCGTAACCGCGGCAACCAATAAGATACTGGTTCAGTCTCAAAGCAACGCATTCGATTGCCTGCCGCGATTACGGTAGGAGCAACTGCACGTTCCCTCACTCCCGCTGCATCCCATCCCCACTCTTCCGTGATGCGTATTCGCGACATGTGCCCCGAAAGCTTTTGAACCTCTACTACGTCTGAGAGTATACTTGACCTATTCTAGGCCATATTCACGATAGGCAAGAAAACGGGTTAATGGTAAAGGATAAGGGTAGTGGGTTTACCAATAGAGGGTAGTGGGCAGAGGGCAAGTTTGGTATTCATGGTATGACCACTCACACGCTTCCATGCACTTGTGAGTTCTGGGTGATGCTTTAATTGCTACGCTCTACCCACATAACCCCTGGGTAAAGTCATTCATTAGTCCTCTGGACTGCCGAAGAATCTTCGCAGTGGAAGTGGGTAAAATTTCCGATACATCAGAAGTGCCCCATGGAGGAAGTGGACCCATCTGCATAAAACTGTCTTTGCTCCGGTAGACGAACCTGCTGAAGTCCTCCGTAGACGTCGAAGATGGGAGGAAGCTGCCAGAAAATGAAGACACGCTGCTTCAGAAAGGTCAGTGGTTGAGCCGAAAAACCACATATGACAGGAACATCTTGCAACCGTGTGGGAGAAATGGCCATAAGAAGACGACGGGGAAAATGAGCTCGAATCAGCCAGCTTGGCGGCTTCAGAATACTCTGGCCGACTTCTACATCATACCAAAATCGTACAGCCCTGTCGCCTCGCCCCTTTGTCACCACTTTTTTTCAGCTTCAGGCATAAATTTCGCAATTTTCTTCCCTTAAAATTGTGGAGCTCTGCCGCCTTGGAAATTAGCAATCGTTAAAGGCAATTTAGTGCCCAAGTCTGATCCTCTTTGTGGGTCCTGATTCGCCTGAAGATTGATGTCTTCCCCGGAAATTAAGAGAGAGCGAAGATTTTTCTAATCCGGATTTAATGTCCGCTTCCATGAGTTCATGGCTACACCATCACAGTCAGGAAGCACCACAGTCATCTTCTTCTCCGGAATGAGCCCGTCTAGAGACGACTTACATTCTCGTAGACAGAAAATCACAGACGATTTAGCTTTCATGAAGAAGCCCTAGAAATCAAGACAAAGCTGGGAATTTCCGGAAGACTGGATGTACCGCATCTGATCAGCGGTCATCCTCATCTCCCTAGTCCTGAAGCTTAACAGCTTAGTCCCAGAGTCTGTAACACCCAAGGCTGCCCTGGATTCAATGTGCGCACTGAGGTGTCAATCCGCTCCCGTCGTCAGACTACGATGCTTCCAGTCATGCGTTTCTAAGGCGTGAAATTCGATATGGAGAAGAGGCGCGCAAAACCGGCAGTGGAAATCGGAGCCGATCCGCTAATAGCGATCTGGAGCTATGTCGTCGTCGTCCTGGTCGCCGTCGTTGCCCTGCTATCGATGACACCGCCAGAATCATCATCGTCACCTCTCAATTCGAACCCACTCCGCTGATGACGTCGCTGCAACAAACGACGACCCCACTTTTTTCACTGGTACAGAGAAATGGACGAACGAACGGACGGACGCCTTCCAGAAATCCCATTAGGCTTCGTGTAGGCGACGGTTTCCATGTATCTGACAGCGTGGAAACAATGCTGTCAACGGCTAGACGAATGAGCAGCGGCTGTCGATTTAATGGCCAGAAGCATGACGGGCGAAACCGAAGACCGAGAAGCCTCCTGGGGTGGTTTCACAGGACACAGAACAGATAAGATGGGACAGAGTAACGTTCTTTTTTAGCTTCATACAGGAAAAGCTCGCCGTTAAGCCTCTTCTAGAAACCGACTGCGAAGCAGAACAGAGAAAAAGTTGTTTATTAAATCACCGTAGCAGCTCGCTGCGAAGGACAAATCGGCAGCACATTTTAATCCTCCCACATCATAACGCGATTAATCAAGGATCGTTAATCCTCGCCAATTTTACTAAATAAATCTATAAAAAGGCTGAGTAGAGTGTTCTGAGCCACTGGGGGACGCTGAGAATTGAAAACAAAATGATGGCATGATATGGAACTCCTTCGCGGCGAAGATGTTGCTAAAGAGAATGCGGGATAGTGTCACTGAAGAAAAACGAACGTTAGTTCCATGATCTCTATGACCATGTCTTCAATACCATCCCAAGCGTTCCAGGTTGCTTGATACCTCAAAGCCGAGCTTATTACAGCCCTCATAAAGATGAAGAATGACGTTTCCTAGCCGGAGAACATGAACTTAGCAAGAACACTACACTTCTCTCTGATTGGAAGGTGCTTGATGCCAAAAGATTGCGTCATCTAAGCAAAATTATCCTGTCAACAATTCCGTGATGGATCGGATACTGCCACCCACCAGGTAATTCGATCCCTGAATCCACAGGGCATTTGTGCGAAAGGCGTGGGAACGACCCCACCCGAATGACCTCTAAGCTGGCTATTCATCACCATCGTCCTACTCATCCACTCCCACGAAGTCTGCTGGTCCTCCTCATCTTCCGAATATCGTCGGTCCGCCTCCTCCCCTTCAGATGATGACGTTGACCACGCCCTCGAATACAACAAGGCGGAGCCGATGCGACACCTTATCTATCGCCTCGACGGCGCCTTCGGTGACCCGATCAGGCCTCAGCTTCCCACTGAAAAATGAAACTTCTGCTGGTCATCTGCGCAGTCGCACTATTCGCGATAGCTGTTGCTGAGCCTCGCCTTAGGTTTTCTAGCGCTGAAGGCGACCTTATTCGACGGGCCAAAGAGTTGTTCAGAAAGAAAGGAGGTAAGCTTTTCTGAATTTTGCTGTTGAGAGAAAAGATTCTTGGAATATTAGCAGCCTAAAAGGATTTAGGACACCACATCTTAAAGCCTCGCTCACTTATCGCTGATATTTCCTTCAACTTAAGCGACACTGATTTCATTATATTTAGCCTGGTGTTCTTCTTGACCACTCCATGTTTCGGGCTATGCACTCAGCACTCCAGAATAAATATGCTCGGCCGTATATGCATGGCATTCAACACCATTTAGCAAAACTGAGCGCTGATCACCGTGGCGTCTATTTTCCCAATATGCCAAGGACGGCATCCAGCACCAAAAGCTGGAACAGTGCGCGGCATCCAGCACCTAAAGCTGGAACAGTGCACGGCGCCCAGCACCTAGCTGGAACAATGCACGGCATCCAGCACCAAAGCTGGAGCAGTGCACGGCACCCAGCACCAAAAGCTAGAACGGTGCGCGACATCCAGCTCCCAAAGCTGGAACAGTGCGCGGCTCCCAGCACCTGAAGCTGGAAGAGTGCACGGCATCCAGCACCAAAAGCTACAACAGTGCGCGGCATGCAGCACCAAAAGCTGGAACAGTGCACGGCATCCAGCACCTAAAGCTGGAGCAGTGCACGGCACCCAGCACCAAAAGCTAGAACAGTGCGCGACATCCAGCTCCCAAAGCTGGAACAGTGCGCGGCAACCAGCACCAAAGCTGGAACAGTGCACGACACCCAGTACCTAGAGCTGGAACAGTGCACGGCATCTATAAGAGCACCAAGTTTCGGAATGGCGCACGGCATCCAGCACCACGACTGTACAGCACAGCACTTCCTAAGCAACTTTACAAAAGCTGCTGGTATCGATCAGAGTATCTCACTCCTTCTGAAGTATAACCTCCCCAATCAATTTGCTGACGCATCTTAGCCGATGAACCCATTAACCAAGCAGCTAAAAATTTTCCTCGCGAACTGGGAACGCTGTTCAGTTTAATTGAAGCCGCTTCCCGATCATTTTCATTTGCGAAATTTGCACAAAAATTAGCATAAAAACAAGCATTAAACCATGATCGTCGACAACGCATTCGTTGGCTCGGAATAGCACCAATTTCGCTATACTAGACATAAAACTTGTACTCTTGTTTTTACGGCACCACTGCTCGTCTTCGATTCTGATAATAGATTCCACTTGAGTAGACTTGAACTACGCATGTTGCCATCAATAAAATCAAAGCGGATGTAGCTAGCTTGAAAGCTCTGACCTCCTCTTCTTTGACGGGCTGGTTCAGACGCTCTATGCTGTCAAGCAATTTCCAGGGGTAAATCAAGTCCATACGCTTTCGGACCTTGTCGTAAAACTCGAAAAAAACGCGTTTTTCATGTTCTGAATGAGAAAATCTTATCCGCTCGTTCTGACTTTGCAAGAAACTTAACTCAGGAAGAAGAGAGGATTTGATTCTCAATTAATTCTTTCTCAAATAAAGTTTCCCTCCCTTCTTCATAATGCTTAATTCGAGAACATTACGCCTAGAGATCTTCTGCATAGAAGGATATTTTCGCTAAAATTTACCTCTTCCTCAATCCCAGAGTATTTCAACCTTTGCTCCATTCTTCAACAGAACCCCGAGAATGGAACAAAAATCGCTCGAGAACCACATAATTTGTTGGGGCAGCTCTTCCAAACACGATTAGCAAGCTGATGTCTGATAATGTGGGGATGAATCAGTGCATCAAATCCAGTCGTCACTTTATATAGCGTCTCCTTAATGTATTGCTGAAAACTTTTAGAGTGATTCAAATTATGCATAAAGCTTGAAATAATTATAAATCGTGGAACACTGTAATTTTAAGCTTCATACGGGGGATGAAAGCAGAATTAACTGTTTATTCTTGTAAAAATCACAAACTTAAAGTCTTTTGTTCTTTCTAACTAGTGAAATGTCTTCAGTACTAGTCCTAAAAAGGTTCTATAGCACTTTTTGATTGTCTTTGGGATTGCTCCTAGTTTTTGACGCGTTCAACGTCTTATTCAGGTCACAAAGCAGAAAATCGTTCCACACTTAGTGATTTTTTAAATGCGGAATTGTTGATTGTCGTGGTGAAGAAACACCCTTGTGTCCTCCTGCTTATATTTTTATGTGACCACAAGCCGAAGTAACGTCATGAAAATCCTTCATTACCTGGAGTATTTTCTGTAGTCATCATGTAATAGCTAACCGTACAGGATTTTCTGCGGTCCACTCCTTAGAAGTAAAACACTTCGCAGCACGTGCTAAGCTCCGAAAATCGGCTCCTGTCCACGGATTATCCTCTATAGCTAACGAATCCTGAGGAAAAACAAAGAGATCTGGCACGCGTGGCCCGAATGTGACACGAGCTATAGCAGTACGATTTTTTAGCACGGTAGTAGAAGTTTAGCGGCAAATTTGGAGTAATCATGCGCTCACTTTATTACATCAACGCAACACCTAAGCTGCATTGGCTACCGTATTCCAGTGTCTCGCTCTGCTAGGACAAGGCGCATCACGGTACACAAGGTAGTGTTGCATCCCGTGATCACGGCACTCATCGCAGTGGTGTTGCGCGCCGTGGTCACGGCATACCTCTAAGTAGTGCTGGGTGCCGTGGCCATTACATCTACCCAGGTAACGTTCTGAGCTAGGTAGTGAAGGATCCCATGGCAGCGGCACTCCTCGTGGTGGATGCTGCAGATGAGTGCGACATTAGGGGAGAGATTAACATAAGGGCGAGTGATTCTACAAAGAGCCTTGTATTTACTCCTCTGCAGATAAATGTTATAAACAAGGCCCATTTAAAGATGAAAGATAAATGACGAAAGAAACAGCAACATATGCGAGATAAGTTGCTTTCACATTCTGCCTAGCAATAAATTTGGATGAAAAGGCAGCGAGAGGAAAGCGAGAAACGAGCGGGAATGGTGTTGAACGCCGTGGCTATCTACAGGTTGAAAACGATTGGTGTTGAACGCCGAGGGTTGGCATCAAAGAGCCTCGGCATTCAACACCATTCACATTTCCATGTAGTGAATGACGCCGGAGAATAATTAACATTAACTCAGGTTGAGAAATATCACTTCCTCTCAGTACAGTCGCGCATCAGTCGTCCAATATGTTCGTTTCAGGAAATGTATGGAGCATGCCTTCAAAATCGTTCGGATTCGTGAATTTAGCAGAGAAGCGACGTGTGCGCGAACTATTCGGTGAGCTGGTCGTTTTGATTCTCACTGCCTTAATAGCGTTTCGCAAACTATTCAGAAAACACTCCTGGTTAAATTTTCAGAACCATTATAAATCTCGCTCATCAGCTGGATGCCAATCCCGTCCTAAAAAGCTCAATAGACATTTGCATGCAAAAAGGGACGCGGTTTTGTCGAAGACAATGACCATAACTTATCGGCTTGAGGTTATTGCCAGAGCTCGATTCGGCTGAAAAACGTGGATCTCTTCCAGACTTATTAACGTAAACACACTACACTGTAGAGATGATGTAGGAAGGTGATTATCGTCCAATATACGTAAAAGCGGAGCTTATGAAGCAAGCAGCTTTGCTGCGACGGTTTATCGTAGCCACCATCACATGAGCGCTTATATGGTTGTTTTTCTGATGCGAGATAAAAATTTTCTCGATGAAATTATTTTTAATAGCTTTTTGTAGAAAATCTTACAATTGACGGAGCTAGGTTGCGAGCGATTTTTCGTGGAAATATTTTTGACATTCAAGGAAGCTAGCCCTTTTCAATGATGAAATACAGGGTATACAAAATTTCATTATTACCCTTCCTCTGCTCCAGATATTATCGTTTGTATCGTCGTATCCATCCGAAGGGCAATCAGCTTCTAAGCCTTTTTCGTGAATGAAAACCACGCAGTGAAGCGCGCTCCGTCGAAGATCAATGCGCAATGCGTGCTCCAGAGCAACGAGTCAAATTTCGACATTTCACTTAAAAGCAAACCAAATAGCGCGGTGTGTGAGAGGCTAAAGCTCACGGAACTCACGCTCTTCACATGACATCACCGCCTCCTCGTGCAGTCGGAAAATTCGTCGATGTTTCAGGGAAGCGCTCAGTGATCCCCGCCATGCCTGAGTACGACACAGATTTGCCCGACGATCAATATCAATCAATAGACGATCTGATGACGCAGTTGCACCGCGAGCGACGTGGACGTGTCAGGGAGCTGTTCGGTTAATGTCACCACCGCAGCAACCTCTTCTCCGTCCACCAACCCTTCAGATTATCGGTCGATTGATGAAGAATACCGTAGTTCGCTTCACTTATGTCGCATGTGCTGCTGTATATTTGATGTCGTGTGTCTCCGTGTTCCCGGTGTGATAAATTTCGGATTGTTGGCACCAAGCTTTCCAGAATGCCGCACGAAGAAGAAGACTTTGGGTCGGAGCGTTTCCAAATGGAAATTACTGAACGCTACATTACAAATTTGCGCAGTTCAACACTAGGCAGGCAATGGGTCCCGTGGTAGAACCTCGGCGTTTAGCAGCATCCTGTGTGCCGTGGCAGTACCTCGACGTTCAGCGTCGTCATATGTGCCGTGGCAGCACCTCGGCGTTCAGCTCCATCGCATGTGCCGTGGCAGCACCTTGACGTTCAGCGTCGTCATATGTGCCGTGGCAGCACCTCGGCGTTCAGCTCCATCGTATGTGCCGTGGCTGCACCTCGGTGTTCCACACCATCTTATGGTGCTGGACGCCAGGATGGTGTGGAATGCCGAGGCTGAACCTCGGCGTTCAACACCGCTCGTCACCACGGCGTGGATAGCGCCTTAGTTACTAAACTATTCCGGTGAGTAGGGCGGAGTTTAGCGTTTTTCCCCTCCAAAGGACGTACCTAACATATCATATCACGCTATCTACTGCAAAATTATTTTAAATTACTCTTCAAATTCGCATGCTCTGCGTAAAAAACTGTAGAAGAAACTCTTTTTCAAATGACGTGAAATCTTTGGGCGAAATCAAGCTATGGAAGAGTTTAGGTCTGGAATCGACATGAACGGGAAAACCATATTCAAAGAAAGGGAGGCATGCCGCACCTAAGTTACGAAACTATTCTAGTTAATATAGTATGTCGAGCTTTCTTCGTTGGGAAAAGATGCACTTAACATGTATACATGACGCGCTACCTGTTGCAAACCTCCAGAATCAAGAGTTTGGTGGATTTTTCAAAATCGCTAGCGCCTCACAAAAAGGCATCGTAATAGAACTATTTTTCAAATAGCGTGAAATTTTTGGGTGGAATAGAGTTACGAGAAGATTCAATTCTGGTCAGCATGAAGAAGGAAAAACCAAATTCAAAGAATGCCTCACGCTATGGTAAACTGCACCCTCTGGTACAATTGCACTGATAAAAGTAGATTTCAAGACTAGGAGCACTCTCATGAAAAAAGTTCCTAGACAGTACAAGGTTCTGCTACTACAGTTGCTCAATACCTGGATGAACTAATGAGGAAGGAAATTTCCGAGAGATTTTTCTTTTTTCCAAATTTAAGCATATAGAATTAGAAATGGTAAAAAGAAAAAATTCATCAAAAAGAGCACGTACTCCAAGGCATTGCTCTCCACATGCCACTATGGAGCACTGTAGCCGCGGTCTCTTCATGTGTGTGAACGCTGAGGAGTTCAGATGAGCTGAGTAAGAAATGCCGTGGTTGGAGAGCCTCCTGGAGAAAGGAGACATAGCGTCGGACAGCACACAACCACCCTGAAAAAAGAAATTTCCTTTCTATTATTTTCTTTTCTAGTAAGGTAGCGGAGTGGTTAGTAGCGTAGTCTCTACGTAATCGGGAATAGGGTCGGCTCTGGCAAATACACAGCTTCCACTATGTCCCTTAAAAGGATATCCTCATAATACACGTCAGAGTGCACGTCAACCTGGATACTCACTCAAAACTGCCCAAAAATGGATCCGAATCAGCTATCACTTTGCTACCAAGGTAAGGGTTAACAACCTAAGTAGTATTCCGAAACTCAAAGAAAAGTTAACTCCGACCTAAAGGAAAATAACAAGGGCACACCGTAGATTTTTCAAAACTAGACACCGGTCTGGCATAAAATCCAACCCAGCGGCCACCAATTCTGCGCGAATACACTGACGGAAATATAAGTAAAGGAATAAAAGAAATTTGGCTTCTTTAGTTGTAGCGTTTTCATTATGAACTGAATTTTCTACAGATAGCCACTTGTTTGCCCTAACACCTGTCTGAGATTTAAAATTCAATCGCCGTCAAATTTTCACATCGCGCGTCTTTGCTTAAAATTCACCCACGCATCATATTTGATTATACTTTTTCGAAAAGAACGCCCCACTTACTACGCAATCGCTCGACGTTCAACGCCATTCTAGTGGCAACATTTGACCGGGAAAAAACCGACCTCGTCTGTTAGCGCTGAGAACTTCAGCTCGTCGCCTCCCTCGTCGATCAGCTGACACAGCGTCGGCACGGCGTAGTGGCCATCTACGATCATCACGTTCTTCTCAACGACTTCCACATCCAGGTCGCCGTGAGAGTTCATGGAGACCAGCAGGTCCATGTGCTCTGGATAAATTCTGAAGCACACGCTTTCATATGAAGACCGAAATCTGGAGGGCAACAGAGGCTCGCACCTCTCGTGGATCGCAGACTCAAGATTTGAGCCGCAGTTAATGGCGACTAGGTCGCTGACTCCTGGTTGCTTATCTACAGAATAAACGTCGACCAGCAGGGGATATGAGGAGTTCTGGAAAAACGCCAATTCTGAAGAAATGGTCAGGACTAGACTCGCAGTCAGAAGATAGCCCAGATCGCGCTCAGAATGGCAGCAACTCCGACCTACAGTATGTCAACAAGGGAAACCAGATTATTTAAAAACTAGCTGCCGGTGTGTCAGCGATCAGCGAATTCCGCCCAGCGGCCATCAATTTCGCGCGGACCGCAGATAACAATACAAGTAAAAGAAACCGTGCCGTTTAGTTGAACCACTTTCACTTTGAATTGAAAATTTAACAGCCAGCTTGACGACTTTCACTTGGAAGTCGACAGTTTGAATCTTGAACCGAACACTTTTCGTACCAAATTGTTCATTTTTTAAATCAAATGAAAAGCACCTAACAATAAGTGTAAGTCTAAATATTTTGATACACGATAAAAACTCAGAATAAATTTCTGTTCAGAAACATTCATTGGATTCGCATTGAATAATACGTCTTTACAAAGCGTGCGCAGAAAAAAATGACCACTCCGATTGAATAGGCACAAAATTCTTAACCATCTAAGCGGAATTATTAATTTACGTTCACTCTAAGAAATTCCAAAACAAAATAAAAACCCCCTACCACATCATACAATGGGATTGCGCCGTGCACTCGTCCTACACATCGCGATATCTATTGTATTACTACAGGGTGGCCCATAAGTCCTGCAACATAAACATAGGCGTATAAAAAGGCTAAGAATGCACCAAATTTGAACCACTTTTAAACCTTGTTTGCCCATGGTTTGTAGATTATGGTGGAGCGGTATTATTCATAAGGGACCACTCCTGGATTGATAAGAACCTTCAGATCGTGTGGGTTGCTTTGCAGCTCACGTCGCAGCCCCTCTTACGGAGTTTTACTTCTTATTCGTTCCAAAGAAGATATTGAACAATAGTCTTCCCAGGCTTTATAGAGCAAGACATTTACTTTAAGATGGGTAATAAACAAAGATTGAAAATCTAAAGATTTAGGGATTCACAGCTAGTCTTTTGCAGGTGCAATATTTTGCAGATGGACTGAGAACCGTTACCACGTCCTTTTCTTTTGCTGTTACAGGAATCGCTCTACCAGAATGTGCGTTTTGCCCTTAAACAGCGCGACTGAGTCTCTAATATATGGTGTTAGGTTTTTGTTCCTATCAAACGAATATTTTTATTGATTTTCACTATTTTTACACAAAAACCTAGGGTATGAGGGGACACAATTTGGGAAACTGTGTATGACAAAATCCTGCCATGCGTGACCACTATGTTTATATCATCAGGTTCCCGCAAAGGTAGTATCAAACACAATATTATTTTGACCTTTCTGGGATCGCTCAACTTTGAGAAATTTTTCATCAAATGAGGCAGAGGCTGAATAACCTTACGAACGACGCCCTCCGACTCATCATTTTCATTAGCCTCTGTCCCGCTTGGTGGCGGGGTCCGCTCTTCTGGTGTGGTGACGCCAATTCTCCCGATCAAATGCTTGATCAGGGTGTACACCAGCCATCTCTAAGTCCAAGCGCAACGTATCTAGCCAACGTTGCTTCGGGCGTCCTCTGGGCCGCTTTCCAGGGACCACAAGATTCAGGCCAATCTTACACACGGTGTCGTCGTTAGCGCGAAGGACGTGGCCGTACCATCGAAGACGAGCTTCGCGTAGCTTCTCGGATATCGGGGCGACACCGAACCTCTGTCGTATGGTGTCGTTACGAACGCGGTCCAAACGCGTAACTCCAGCCGTCCACCGTAGCATCTTCGTCTCCATTACACTGAGGCGGCTTTCAACTTCCTTCGTCACGGGCCAGCACTCAGCACCGTACGTCGCTACTGGGCGGACTACTGTTCTATAAACCTTCGATTTGAGGTGCTCAGGTATTGTTCTGTCGCAAAGCACCCCAGTCAGCGAGCGCCATTTGGACCACGCTGCACTCACACGCGCATTCACCTCCATCTTTAAGCTGCCATCGGACGTGACTGTTGACCCAAGATACTTGAAAGATGTCACTCGTGAGAGCTCAGTACCATCGATCTTAATAGATCCGTGCTCATTCACATCCGTCGTCAAGTATTCCGTCTTTTTGACGTTTAGCTTGAGACCGAACAATGCCAAACGATCGCACCACGCCTGTGCCTGTCGCTCGAGTTCGGTTTTGTTTTCACATGCAAGCATGACGTCGTCAGCATACAGCAGCGTCCAAGGTGCCGCCATTTGGAGATCTCGTGAGATTGCATCCATCACGACCACGAAGAGCAGTGGGGATAGCGCAGATCCCTGATGCACCCCTACAGAGATGGGAAACTCCATCGAGGTGCCCGCTGGCGCTCGCACTCGACTCCTTGGGCAAGAGTATAAAATGAGCACCCACTCAATAAGCTCTTCAGGGATACCATGTTGTCGCAACGCGTACCATATAACATCTCGCGGAACGCGGTCGAAGGCCTTCTCCAAGTCCAGGAAGGCAAAATGCACCGGTTTCTGTTTCTCGCGGTGCTTCTCTAGCAGAAGACGAACGGCGTGAATGGCATCAACGGTGCCACAGCCAGATACGAAACCACACTGATTCGTGGAGAGCTGTACGATATCCCGGATACGTCCGTCGACAATTCGCTCAAAGATTTTCATGGTGTGCGAAAGAAGACGAATTGGACGGTAACTGGCGCAGTCTGCAGGACTGCCCTTCTTCTTCCAAATCGGGATGGTCGTGCTTTGCTGCCAACCCTCAGGCACTTTCTTCTCAGCAACAACCTGATTGAAAAACGCAGTCAGCCAGTCAGCAGGGCACCAGCCCTTCGACTTCCACAGGTCAGCTGGCAGGTCATCGGGACCAGTGGCTTTGCCTGACTTCATCTTCCTCAGGGCTGCTTCAGTTTCGCTCACTGTGATCTTCTGAACGGGACCGTATACAGGTGATGCAAAAGGAACAGCAGGATGTTCAAATTCTACATTCGAGATTTCCTCGAAGTAGTCGTGCCATCGCTTCACAGCCCTCTTACGATCCATCAGAAGATGACCGCTCTCGTCGTTAATGCCAAAGAACTTCTCAATGTCTTCTGCTTGGCGACAGCGAGCTTTGGCGAGTCGGTAAATATAACGCTCACCATCGCGCGTTTCCAATTTTTTGCTGACATCAGCGTAGTATGCGGCTTTAGCAGCGGCCACTGCCTTCTTTGCCGCTTTCTTTGCTTCTCGATAGTTCCGCCAATTATGAACTGTTTTATCACCGATAAACACGTAATAGAGCCGTTTCTTTTCTCGGACTTTCTCTCTGACCTCATCAGTCCACAGCCATGCCTGCTTGTCGACCCAGCGTCGTCCAGGCTTCGTTGTGCCGAGTTCAAGGCGTGCAGCCCGATTTATCGCATCGGTAGCGTCCTTCCAGGTTTCGTCGACAGTTGTCACTGTCGGCAACCGAATGCGAGAAATAACTGCCGCTTCCTTCTCTTTCAGTCGCCACCATTTGATTCTAGCCGACCCACATCGCTCAACATGTTTACACCTCGAAGGTGTGATCTTCAGCGAGCAGATCAGTGGACGGTGTTGCGTGGCAACCGTCTCATACGGCACGGTCTTCGCGTCTGTGACAAGGCCTTGGTCGCGACGCCTAACAAGGACATAGTCAATCTGCGTTTTAGCATTCCCGCTATAAAACGAGATGAGGTGGGAGTCACGCTTTCTAAATTTGGTGTTCACGATGGTGAGGTCATGTGAGTCTGCATACTCAAGTATACGCTCACCATCGGCGTTGCGCGACCCATATCCAAAACCACCATGACAGTTGTAGCCGTCTTTCGTTGCTCCGACGTGACCATTAAGGTCACCTGCCACAACAACCATATCTTGTGACGGTACTTCCGCTGTCTTCTCATCAAGCAGGGACCAGAACTCGTCCTTGGTTTGCTCGGAACAGCCTGTCTGCGGAGCATACGCAGAAAAGAAATGGCATCGTCGCTCTTCTACGGCGACAACAATCTTCATCAAGCGGTCATCGAAACGTTCTACGCTTGCAATCGCATCACGGAAACGCTCGGAGACGATCACACCGACACCACTGGTGGTCCTGGGACTTCCACATAGAACGGCCTTGAAGCCACGTCCTATGTCCCTTGACTTGCTGCAGGACCACCTCGTCTCCTGCACCGCACAGAAATCTATCTTTCTTCGCTCCAGTGCTTCTACCAACTCGCACGAGCGGCCCGTCAACGTACCCACATTCAGCGTTGCTACGCGGGTCTTGCCTACGTTACGGGACTTTCGGACTAGCTCAGTTGCCCCCCGATGCCGTCCTCGCATCAGGGACCCTCGCACACTTTTCACACTCGCCGGGCTTTGCGAGTGCGCGTCGGCTCCCGCGGACGCCGTAGCATTATCTCGAGAACTCTGTAACGTCATCAACCATATGATGTGACACAAAATGTTCGTAGGCCGGCCTGTCACTAGGGCCTGTCACCTGCATTCGAATGTCCGTGTTTGGCTCGGCTTGCAAAAGCAAGCAGTTTCCAGTGGCACCACGTGGAGGAACGGACATCGCCACCGAACGACGCCCTCCGACTGCGCTTACAAATTTTTCCTTCTACTCTCTTCTCCTCATAGCTGAGTCTTCATCTCACTTGCGGACTTGTAGAGCTTTCCTTGTAATTTTCTAGAAACAACATATTGCTTAGTAATAGGTTACGCACACGGCTGAATATTGAATTTGTTCCAGCTGGTTGCTGCATCCCGTATGATCAGAAAATTAATATCGTTCTTCTACTGTAGATCAGATCCGTTCATCCAATGTTCACTCTTGAGAAGCCTTTGCACTGCCCTACGCAATACCATCATACTGCATGTTCAACAACCAATCTTCCGAAATTTAGTCACATCGGAACGGAAGCGCCCCACCACGGCCAGAGAAGAATTTTCGGTAGTTTTACGTGAGAGCGCATTACTTTGTAATAAGAGCAGCTACAACCATGATACTTTCCAGAAGTATAACACTAAGTATATGCTACATAAATGTTGGTATGCGGTTTTTTTTGCAATTGGAAAAAGACAACCAATAAGGTCTCCTAATTTTGTTGCAGGACTTATGGGCCTCCCTGTATCGTCACGAGAAGAATTTTCTGCATCAAAGCACTTCGAGATGAATCTAAAAACGTTGTTCTATAGAAATGTTATGCTTGTTTAAAAAATTTAACTATATATGTTTTGTTTGGCATTTCAGCTCATATTTTAAGGACACCATGTCAAGGTTAGGCATTCAATAAGAAATTTCTTTAAAAAATACTAGTTTCTCTTCGTTAGAACGTGTCCGTTTTGACTGCAGATACGTCTAGATCGGCTTGAAAAATGTCCAGTTTTATGTGAAAAGTGTTCAACTTGAAACAAAATGTGTCTGCAGAGCCTAACGTAAAAATTAGATTTTGTGAAAATTTTTGAAAAATTAAAAATGAAAACGAGTATATCTATGCAATTATAGGACGGCCTAAAAGTTTTCACCCCTAAATTTCTAAACCTTCCAAATCACATTTACCGTGCAGAAGTCGCACGAGACACATTTCGAGGAAATTCGACTTCCAATATTTTTTGGGCGCCTGGGGCGCAGTCGGTGGAGGCGCTGGTTGTCGAGTGCACCCCGATTCGAAGTTCTTGGCTCTGGTTTTTTAGTTATTCACCTTGACGGTCTGCACACTGGTCCACGCATTCAGGATGGACTTATTGGAGAGATTTCATCATTTCATACAATATGCCTTCCTATCCGCTTTTTCTTGTCTGTTTTCTACGAAAGTATTTTGCTAACGTGATTTCTCTCACCATGCGCCGTTATGACCTAGTGTGGAATAAATCATTCTATATAAAATAAACCACTATTTCTTGCCTAAATTCGTTCATGTCCATCCCCAATACTCATCCAGATCGTACAGATCGGGATCCTCCACAGGGTACCAGATGGAGTAAAATTCTCGGCATTTGCTAGACTTTCTCACCGATTTTTGAAGCAGGGACTACTTAAATCAGATGTTGTTTAAACGCAAGAGAATGCCCTAATATCTAAAAAAAAATGCCGGGAAACATCTCTAAGTGTAAGTGGTAGTAGAAATGCTTTGACCGATGCTTTTAATTTTAAGCAGGCTCCTAAGAGAAACTCGAGGTTGGAAAATATTAAGACGAACCCATAAATATGAAGCGCTCTACAGTTTTATTGGAAAACTGTTCAGCCTAAAATACAAAGCATCCGTTCCCAATTGAAAATGATATGTACTATTTTCACGTCGAATTGTACACTTTTCAAATCAAAATGGACACTTTTCACGTCAAATTGGACGCTCTTCTATCCTAGCCTTACACTTTTGAAATCAAAGCAAACCCTTCCAAATCGGAATTAACTGTTCTACATTAAACTAAGGCTCTCCAAAAATGTTAGAATAATTTTTTGCTCAAGGATAACGTTCCTTGATGTTTTAGTTTAATTCCAAACAAGTGCTCCGTCACGCCTATCGGCGCGTCTCTCACTTGCGCGCTTCGCGCGATGTTGCAGTATCACTAAGCTAAGGACAATCACATCGAGCTAGCTGCTCTACTTGTACAGCCTTTTTACCTGCCTAGGAGTACAAAAAGCTCGCAGCCCGTACAGGGTCTAGTATGATAGGGCGATCTATTGGTTTCTCACTACTGGTCTTCCATTAGTGAAACAGTCCCCATTATTGATACTGGTCCCCCTCATTGATCCACCCTTAGCGTACAATGTCTTCAACACATCTTCTAAATTCCCAGGCACATTGGACGGCATCTTTGGCACATCTACCTGATCCCCAATCACGTTGAGCGACGTCTTTGGCACGTCTTCTGAGTCCCAGCCACGTCATGCGACGTATTCCGCACGAATCCCCTGGCACGAAAGACGTCTGGGTATTTTCCTCTATTTCGCGCCACGTAATTCGATCAGTATCGATTGACGGTGATCGATACTGCAAAAACAAACTTCAGGTTCGTGTTTTGTGACCTCGATGGCTCCGGTGTCGAAGTTTCCTGACAGGTAGAAGACGTTTACGTAATTTCCGCTATTTTCCCGCACCGTAATTTGATCAATATCGATTGATGGCCAAAGATACTTCAAAAACAAAGTTCAGATTCGTGTTCAGCGACGGCGATTACCCGAGGGCTGAAGTTTCCAGACAGGGAGAAGACGTCTGGGTGTTGTTCGCTATTTTCGTGCCGCAATCCCTACCTTCCCGCTTTTTAAAACAAGACTCAATCCATTATTTTTCCTCAAAAATTTTTTTTATAAAATTTCAAAATATGTGTTCTCTTACTTGGAACTAAATTAAAACTTCAAAAAAAGTTATATTAATTTTTCCTTAAACAAAAAATTAGTCTAACATTTTTAGAAAGTCTCTATTTTAATTTAGGAGGAGCTCATTTTGGTTTGGAAGAGTTAGCCTTGGTTTCAGTAGTTTAACGCTAGCTTAGAAGAGCGTCCAATTTGACGTAAAATATGTCCAATTTGGTTTGAAGTGTCTGATTCGACGTGAAAATAATATATTAAGGTCATAGGATAATAGGACTCATGACTCATTTTTAGATGCAGTTAGGCGAACGCGAACGGCCTCCCTGTTAGACGAACATACTTAAGGATCTAGGCGCTACACCCGGAAAGGTATAAAACCAACTGAAATTGCAATGAAACTCACCAGGCATTTCGACCTGTTCTCTACGTAGATGGTACGCTTTCGTGGCTGCTGACACCTGGAGCTGATGCGAGGATGAAGCTCGGTCGACGACGGCACGTTGAGCACAACGTGAGACTGGGTGCACGTCACCAGCACTGAAATAACGCCTTCAAAAGCTAATCTGTGTTAAAGTAGGTGGTAGGTGATCTATGTCCCTTTTTAGTTAAGGCCGAGGATCGCATTGAATAGTAAAAAGCTCGTGAGGAGAGTTGTGCATCAAAAATGTCACAGAAGGTTTCCATTCAGTAGAAAAACCAATTCTTACCAACTGCACCTTTTCATAGACGGTGAAAACATGGATTGTCAAAGAATCACAAACCGAAACTCTGTTCAGAAATTTCAGACGGCAAGCAGTAGCTCTAACTTTAGAAGTCTATTAGGAGATCTTCGTTCATCAAAAAATCTTCGAACTCTCTCTAACCATCAAGCAAAAACTGCTATATGTAGGTAGGATTCATAACTACGTTCACCTCCAGTCTCTTCTACGTTCACCTCCCGTTTTGCTGTGGTTTATCCAAAGATTCCTTGAGGATATGCGCTTCCGTACGTCTCCAAACTAATCCAGTAGAACGCTTGATCGAGTTGAAATGTTTTTCGCAACAAAGCAATGGGCGACAGTTAAATCGACTTATTACGCATTTCTTTGAACCTACAGGATGAGACTATCCTTGTAAATAGAGGCGGTGAATGTTAGATGCGAATTTATGTTTTGATCAATTTATTGATTTATTGGGCGCGTGTAGCTCAGTCGAAGGAGGTGCTGGCTGTCGCATGCACCTGGTACTATGTTCCTGGTTCGGATTTCCCGCCCAGGCCAACCAAGCATTCCATCCATCCAGGGTCGGTGAGTTGGTATCAGACGTGACTGGGGAGGATAAAGCGCTGACTTGTTCATCGGCTCGCCACCGCAGATCAGTGTGTGGCCGAATACGCATTCATATCGCCTCCGCGACATCCCGCCGAAGTAGAATGCGTGGCGCATTCGAAAAGGGATTGAGTAACGTAGTTCTTTAATATTTTCATTTATTTAAATCATTCATTTGTTTGTGGTGTAAACACGATCGTATTAAATAATACGAAATCAATAATACCAAATTTGGACTCTACTGCCAAGCTTGTATTTTTACTTTACTGTACAATCTAGCCCTGCAAACAAAGCTTTAACTGACTAGAGATTGGGCCATGACACAGCATTCCCCGATCACTCGCAGTTTTTTTGATAATATAATGTGGTACCTTCCTATTGCGGCTGAGAAGACCTTTGTCTTATCTGTAGGGAATTATTCCTCTACTTCTGCTAACTAACATTGGGTGGTAACATTTTAAATAAAGTCGATGGAGTGCGAGACCAAGGGGTTCTAATCAACTCCAAACTTGATTTTTCTTCCCATCTCAGGTTTCTTGTCAATAAGGCAACCACTCGAACGTTTGATCTTTTCAAAACACTCAGGTCGTCAAACCCAAATATTTGGATCAAAGCCTACAAAATCTAAATTTGCTCCATCCTTGAAAACAGCACTACAGTGTTAAATTCGTCAAAATAAAAGGACATCACTTTATTAGAAAGCGCACACAACAACTTCACCCCCAAAATGTTTATCAGACGCTTTTTATTTTGACTACGCCACAATTCTTAGTGGAGCATCCAGGCTTGTCCTCCCTCACAAGGAAGACTCAAAGTGACTTGGGTCGTGATGATCTTCCTTAACAGTATTGTCAATGTTCCTTTGCACCAGTTCTTTGTTTTCACTTTCTGTCGGACTAGCAATGGTGGTCTTTGAGCTGCGGGGCCGGTTGCAAAAAGTAGGGCTAGGACCAGCTTCTTTTCTAACAGAACTACTCGACTTTTCCTTCCCCTTCTAAAAGAGAACGCTCTTCAAATGTCGCTCAAAGGTTTCAAAAGCTTTCTTGACCACTGCCTCGCTTTTTTCATGAAATTCGTCATTTGGTTTACTTCTTGCACGAGCACTACTGTTGTTTGTATTTCTTTCGACTTGTTTTAATCTGTTTGGTCACACTTTTTACCTTCTTTTAAAATTGTACGGTTTCAAAGTTGTACGTATTTTACTGCTCTTGTCATCTAAGGTTCGATGTTATCACGTCTCCAATAAATGAATAAATAAATTGCCGATGCTCTTGAACACCCCTGGTGCAGTATTGAACGTCGAGGCAGCAACATTGAACGTCAACGCTCCTTTGGTGTTGAACACCGCGGTCGTGCCGCGGCTTTCTTTGTTTCACTCAATCTCGGTGTGTGCTCGTGAAAAAGTTTGTTGGTGTAATTAGTTTTAGAACGCAATACGACGAGACTGGCTAGTAAAGTTTTACGGGCTTTTCTTTGGCCCAAAAGGCCATGTCTCTATCTGGAAAACACTGAAAATCATTTAAACTCGCGACGCGAAACTCGATCACATTTCTGGCAAAAACTTATTACTGACAAAAACCCTTCTGAACATTTTAAACCACAATTTCGATGTTCCTTTTTGCACAGCGTTACATAAACCAACTCGAGATGCGGCACATATTGTACCTCAAGGGGTCTTCGATGCTATTTGAATGCGTATTTGGCCTATACAGTGCCAAATATGCATTCACTTGCGACCAAAAACCCAAGGAGAGTTTGGTGACTTGTTATTCCCAGCCAGATCTGATACCAATTCACCGACGCATGAGGCAAGGAGCTCGGGACGGAAATCTGAGCCAAGAACTTGGCATTGGAAACACACGACAGCCGGCACCACCCCTGATTGCGATAGAAGTGGCCAGCTGTTGCACAAATCAAGGAAAACAAAGTGTCCTGCCATAATTCGCAAAGCAAGAATGGAGCCAGAAGACGGTTATGCTGCTGCACGCCGTGGCTTTCGGGTTGAACGCCGTGCTTGTGGTGCTGCACGCCGTGGCTTTGGGGTTGAACGCCGTGGTTGTGGTGCTGCACGCCGTGGCTTTGGGGTTGAACGCCGTGGTTGTGGTGCTGCACGCCGTGGCTTTGGGGTTGAACGCCGTGCTTGTGGGGCTGCACGCCGTGGCTTTGGGGTTGCATGCTGTGGGTGTGGTGTTGGGCTCCAATGCTGGTATAGTGAACGCCATGAATCAAATTAACGTCCTTGATCGAGGAATTTAGATTAGTGTTGTACAATTTACTGAGCTAATGGCCTCTCATAGATCTTCGCCCATTACTTTTTTCCTACATTCTTCTTGTCGTGTCCAACGTCTGCCACCCATTAACAACCAGTTTCGCCTTCAACGCTTCAATCTTCGCTGTGAAGTACTCGGTACTGCGATGCGCCCTGAAAGCAACCTCTTCGATCGCGCAGTGAATTTAGCGAGATTCTTCGCCTTTACATATATCGACATCCAGGCTTGAGCTGCATATGTGATGACGCGGGGCTATTGTTCGCAGAAAAAGAAAATCCACAGCGTCGCGGAAAGATTCTTCAATCTCCGAATGCTGAAAAAGATTCGACTAAGTTTCTGTTCCATATTTTTGCATCTGCGACCGTTCTAGCACGTCGCCACGCATTCTCCAAACGGCAATATCTAGTCCTTCTGTTTCTTTTCAGTCGAGTCTTTGCTTAGGGATTACCTCGCAAAAAGCGGCACCTGTATCCATGTGGTTGACGGCTATTCTCCGAGCGGTTTCGGCTTCGCCATCGAGCAAAAAACGCATTTGCGCTCATTGCAATCGCCGAAGAACACTCCACACCAAGCCTATTTGGAAAACGGCGGTCAGCCGAAGCTGTCCAGCCCACGGGGAGGAGCGAACTCTGCGGCGAAATAACTCACTCGCTCATTTCGGATGCTTCATTTGCAATATTTTTATCGTGAAATTTTTCCATAATTATGCTTTTTGGTCACGAACCCCGCTGAAATACTTTCCCCACTGACCAGGTTAGGTGGACCAGCTTCAGCAACCGTGCGAGCTATAGCAACGTACCCATTCGTCTCGTTCTGTTATCAATGCTCTCCAACTTCTCGTTGCTTTTCGAGGGCGGTGCCATTGACGGAGGCTTGATTCGCGTCCAGTTGTACCGTCAGCTGATGGATCCGCGCGACGAATGTGTCAGGTCACCCCATCGGAGGTTTGCCTTAGTAGGATCTGTCCCGGACTCCCCTTCGTTCATATGATATATTCTCTTACCTCCTTATATCCTGATCACATTTCACCTTCGACTTTGATTCATCTGGATGACAAACAAGGGGGTTCTTCTCTTATTGGCACTGCAAAGTCCTTGTCTGCAAGTTGGCTTCTTCCGTCGTACTTTAGAGGACTATGAACGCCGATATGCTGAGTTTGCGGAGTTTGCCATGATGAGCGCAGAGGTTCTTGTGGTGTTGAACGCCGCGGCTGCAACATTGAGTAGCGGGTTCTTGTGGTGTTGATCGCCGAGGCAAATACGCCAAAGACCAAGGCTCTCATGGTGTTAAGCGTCGGCTACTGCACTGAATGTCCGTTCTTGACACCGAACCGCTTGTAGTGTTGAACGCCGCGGCTGCAGCGCTAAACATGTAGGTTCAGATGATGTTCAACGCCACAACTTCAACATTGAATAGCGGATTCTTGTGGTGGTGAAAGCCGAGGCTCAGTAGGACAATTTTTGGACCTTACATGGCAGTAATGCTTATCCAATCCGCTGCTTAACGAAGATCAAGGAAGAGAACCGCAGGGTCAAACATCTTTGATGGGAGCTCGGAGAAGCATCAGATAGTCCGTAGCTTCTTTTCAGAGTCAGAACGCAGTCCAAGCAGCTGCTTGGCGTCTATGCGGTTTGCTGTCCCAAAAATTTCGAATAACCCAATATATTCGAATATCGCATATTCGAAAATCGCGTTTTTTCGGGCAATCGAATTCTAATACATTCGAAAATCGCGTTTTAACGAACGTTCGAATGCGAATATTCAATTTCGAATAGAATTATTCGAATTCGAATGTTCGAATACTCATTCGGTCACAACTATACTATGCGGCCTACAGTACAAAACCTTCCAGGTCAGTTCGTCCTTTCTAGCAGCGGCCCATTTCTTCACGAGCTATCTCCTTCCCATCTATTGGCAGCTCTGCCCAAGTTGGCGACTCTTCAACTCGCGTCAATTGTCCATACCGTGAACCTGAGCCTCCAAGGGCAGAAGCGATGGTCGAGGCTATTTCTTGGTCCAAACGGGCTGCTTCCCAGGCAGCAAACGACGCACCACGGGCTGATGTTCATCCGACGGCGGGCGTAGCTGTCGCCGCCCCTTTCGTAAGACCGTTCGTTAGCTGTCGAAGAACGGCGCCGATCAAGCAGTGCAAAAGTCTGCCGCCGCGCTTTTTCCCCACGTTCAATGTTACGCCGGGTAAGTTCATCCCGTCTCACGCTTCCACTGTGATCGCCAGCCGAATCAGTCGACCTCGCCCTCCGCTCCGTGCTCTTCCGCTCAGCTTTTGATTCATGAACATCTTCGCGCCGATTTCACACCTTCAACGCTCGCACAGAAAAACCGAAAAACCGGTGACACCGACCGACCGGCGATGGCAATCAGTGTTTTCTATCCGCCACGACAAACCTGAACACACAATTTAAAGAAGAAAACCCTGTCCTCAGCAGCCACCGCCATTATTAATCTCCCCGTGCTTCAAGCGTTCACTCTTTTGCGCTTCCGTATTTAAGCCTGAACAACGCATTCTGCGGGCTTCAACTTAAGATAGCTGCGTTTAAGACTTCTTGTGCACAATATTATCTCATTTCAATTAATCACTGAGTTGTTATTGCGTAAATATTCTCAATATCGATGCGCCAGTTCACGGTCATTCTCGCACAGCTCTGTCCATTCTTGAATCCATTTTATCCTATAGATCATATAAACTGATTAATGAACCACAATTTTCAATTTTGATTCTGATTTTTATTGCTCAATTCGCTGCTTCCATCTATACGCACTCAGATGTCTCCTACATTCCTATTTCTACCTCTATTAGCAGACGAATATATGTATACGATTTTTATGTGAAAATGGGCACTCTTCCGAGCGAATTTCAAACAAACTTTATGCTTATGAAATCAAAGTGAACGTCCTTTAAATTAAAAGCGAGCGCGCATTAGACTAGAGACTCTCCAAAACTGATAGAATAATTTTTTGAAAATATGATGGAAGATGATGGAATAATGGTCCAAGGAAAATTTTGTGAAAACACAAAAAAACAACAAACAACAAAAAACACCTTTCTGTGAAGTCTTAATTCACTTACTCAATAAGAAAATCCATTGTGTTTAAAGTTTCTAAAATTCCTATTTTCTGAAAAATATAATGGATTAAAGCTAATTTAAATTAGCAGAAAGGGGCTATATTTCAGCTCCACAAGCAGGGATTGCGCCACGCCCTCGTCCGAAGCGTCGCGATTCTTATTCGATTGATAGCAAAATTTCTGTTTGCATGGAATTTCACACTTCCAAACGACAGAACAAAACAATTGTGTGAAACATGCGTATCCTCATTTTGACTTTTCATGTAAGCAGCATTTACATTACCAGCGAAACAGAAATCGCGAAGAACTTTTCAAGTGCATAGCGCGCGATCCTTCCTTTCAAGACATCAAATGATTACTGCCTCGTTATGCTTCAAAACACAATTTTTCTTATTACTTTTGCATAAAAATTATAAAATTATTTGGAGCAGCTAAGCTACAAAATTTCATACAAAGTTGCACGAAATTTTCCTTGAACAAAGAGTTGATCCGATCATCTTGGAGACTCTGTAGTTTATCCTGAAAGACACCCGTTTCGATTTGAAAGGCGTTCACTTTGACTTCAGGAACATCAAGTTTGGTCCGATTTGTTTTGAAAAGCGTCCAATTTGACGCGAAATTGGTATATATCTCACTCCTATTCCGCTGCAGATGTCAGAGTATACCTCTTGAAGCTCATCCGGCCCTTGCGCTCCCTGAGAAGCTTAAGCTGAGAAACTGCTTGATCGTCAGATAGTTCATCGCTATTTCTCGGAAATGTATTGTGAGGTGGAACGGCCGCGCGGAAACTTGTTGAGAACAAAAGCAGCGAGAACGATCTTAATGACGCGTTGCCTTGTTCACGAACATTGCCAAGCTGACCAACATCTTCCCTAATTTGTAAGGCCACAAGAGATCTAGGGCTGGCTGCTCCTGACGCACTCCCTCAAACCACTTTCTCTATTTCGAAGAGCAGCTTTCTGAAGCCTGGCATCAGCTAACAGCCTGTATTTATCCACCCAGATATGTCGATAGAAGACCCTATTATCTGCGATCACAAAGCCGAAAGATGAAGTCGCGGAGTGACTGGGCGAGCGGCATTGCTACGATGGACATAATAGCACTTAAGTGAGATTCGATCAGAAACCTATCGGCTCTAGAACTTGAAATGCAGGTAACGTGCCACGAAAATGCGAATCTGCGCCTCATAGCCTTCCTGGGTATCCGAAATCTCAGATTGATTAGGAAGAAGTAACACAACTGTTAATGATCTCCATTATCCTATTTAGATGAACTATGCCGTGAGGTCCAGTTAGAAGGTAATGCATTCTTCACTAGACCCGGCTCGCATGAATAGTCGCCAACGTCCTTGTAGTGTTGAACGCCGTGGCATCACCGTTAAGGTGCCTGTGGTATTGAGCAGCAAAGAGACAAGGCATGTGTATCGATTTTTCCCAGGCGATAGCTCGGTACTAATCGATAAACGCTGTTGCTCCCGCCGCGGAGTGTGAACAGTACCATAGAAGCACTATGTACTAACAAGCCTTCGAGAAGCAGAGCGGCTCCTTCAAGACCTTTCTAATTCGATATTTATCAGCTGATTACGCACCTGTTTGCAAATTATTGACCTCAATGTAACTGCAGAAAACTCACGGTAGATTAGGATGAAAAAACATAATCGATGAATAACAAATAGCATAACATCATAATCGGCTATATTATCTCAGATGAGTCGCGTTTTAAGGGAACCGAATGTGAACAGAATAGAATGGATTTCACACCCCTACTCTCAGGCCGCAAGCCAATGAACTGAGTACACGTCATTGTGTGACTGAACGCCGTGGCGGCAGTGCACGGCGTCATGGCAGCAATTTCCACCAGCAAGGTTTCTTTGGTGTTGAATGCCGTGGCACCAACATAGAGGTGTGGCATTGAACGCCGTGGCACCAACATAGAGGTGTGGCATTGAACGCCGTGGCATCCATGCGGTGTTAAGCGCCGTGGCACCATCATAGAGGTGTGGCGTTGAATGCCGTGGCATCCTTGCGATGTTGAACGCCCTAACATCCATGCGGTGTTGAATGCCGTGACATCAACAATAAGCATCGAAATTCCATAGGCGTCGAATTTGGTGCCAGCGCCGAGCACTAGAGAAACACTCGAAGCCTCTGCTACCCGGCCTCTGCGTGAGCAACTCTAATTTCTCTCTGTTTGTTGGACAATTCGGCAAAAATTCGCTGACCCCGTGGTCCTCGATGTCATTTTCAAAAATCAAAGTTGGTTAGGAGGAAAGAATATGCGTTTGTAGAATTTCATAGTCGGGAAGAGGAACTCCAATCTGTCTCATTGACATCGGCGGCAAAACTGAAAATGAACTATTTTACAAGAGCTGAACACTGAAGTAGCCTTTTTTTGCAATTTTTAGACCGGGTTAGGTGACACAGTTTCTGCTTGTTTAGCTTTTCCAACGGTGCCCTCACCGACTAGAATAGATTCTTGCATTTTCTTCTATTTTCGTGATCTTAATAGTGTAATCTTTGTGATGACCTTTGTTTTGTGTAAATGTATAAAAATCAATTAAATTACATTAAATAATTCAATCGATGACCGGCCCTACTATCCACCAGGGAAGACTCCCAAACTACCCGCGGAGTTTTCAGTTTTCTGTGCGACGTATCTTGCCTGGTACTCCCCAGGGCGCTGAATCCAAATAGTGAATCCAAATTTGCTGCGGGTCTGTTTGAAAAGAAATCAAGGCAATTGGGATTTACAAACATAAATGGAGTTGCAGAATCAAAGATGCCCGGGCAGATTTGTTTATGTGCGGCTGTATAAAGGCCTTGTTCTAAGGCTCAACCCTGTGTTAGCTTTTTCCTTTTTACACTGAACCCTTAAAATAGCTGGTTTTCACTTGCTTTGCCTTTTTTTCAGGCAAGTTTCATGATGTCTATCACACTAATGGCGTGACATCGGCCCGTAGATCATGCTGTGATAAAGTACAGCTTAGGAATCGAACCTTCGGTCATGCGAACATGGGCGTAGACCACACTAACCACTTGTATACGAAGAGTCTGCCCGGACACCTTTGATTCTGCAATTCCCCTGTCGTCAGTAGTTTGCATTTGCACTTGTCTTCTACTCAGACTGACCAGTAGCAAATTTTGGTGCAAGATTCGGAATCGACACCCTGAAAAGCACCAAACAGAATATGAAAAATCCAAGGAATGAGCTAGCGACATTCCCTTATCAGAAGAAAGTCATACAGTTTAGTTTTAGAAGATCGTAACTCTGTCTATCCTGGAGAAATTGCGATGTCGCAACATCAGTGATGTGAGAGTACTTCATTTACACCAGAAATTGTTTATTTGTTGTTTCTTCAATCATTATCCTCCTCTTATTGTCCTTCTTCCTATCCTCCTGGTCGTACATTATCCTACTAATCCTTATTACCCTAAACGTCGCTTGAAAGAGGTATGCTTCCTAACAGGGTACTATTGACAAGCCGCTAAGGCTTAGCGATCACACTACCGTTGTCAGGGCGGTGTTGAACGCCGTGGCATCAACGTTGGGCACCTAGTAGAAAACATTGGTGTTGAACGCCGTGGCCTCAACGAGAGTACTAACGTTCCTTTGTCATTGAACGCCGTGGCACCAACGATGTGCACTGACGTTCCTTTAGCGTTGAATGCCGTGGCCTCAACGTTGATTGCGATGTATAATAGTGGACAAAATCATGTGGGTAGCCCTTTGAAAACCAATTTCGGATTGAGTAACCTTAACTTTTAATATTTTTCTCTGATTAACCAAGAACTGCCTCACAGCTGACTCTTTCAGCTCTCGATGTGGCTGCAATAAAGTCCCCCATTGTGACCCCTTTCCCCGCTTCTTATTAACGGAAGAAGTAATCATGGTTCTTGCGTTGCACGCCCGCAAGCCAATTCATCAATCAGATGAGCCATACCATAGCAACTATACGACTGGAACTTCTTCAGAGTGACCCTATTCGAGTTGACATGCTGCTGTGTTAGATCCACACCACATCACTGTCGCTCCTCGAGCCATGCGAACGATTCTCGTGCTCTCACTTCTGTTCAGGTGAGTGTTAGAGAGAGACACTTCCTCAAAAGGCACATTTTCTTCTTCGCCTTTCCTGCCAATGAAAATTCCTTCACATAATGGCAAAACTGCCATGGCCATTCATGCAGACTTTACGATAGAAATCGGAATGGACTTCAGATACATCATTAAGGAGTTGACCAAAACAGGATTTCCGTAGCGCATCAATCGCTCGGGCGATAGCAATCTCACACGATCATTCAGTCAGTCAGTCCATGGGAACGCTTCTCAAACAAACAATGGCACGCGCGAATGCCTTAGCCCCAAGCTATAGTCGTTTCCTGTAGAGAACCGTGTGAGGTCGAATAGTTCCATGCCTAATGAATTTGGCGAGCTTTTAGGGCCTCGACTAGTCAAAGAGTCTTGCCGGACATGTTCGCCTGCTTCATATATCACCCGAGCCGTTTTCTCGAGCGGTCAGGCACACGATCCGAGGGTCAGCTGCCAAGCGTGACCGCATGCCTTCAGCGATGTCTGGACGTGAGTTCATATCGCTCATAATCGGTTGAAGTTGACGTTGAAATGGAAAAATGAGTAAATGAAGACAATTCAGTCTAAAGGAAGAAGTTTCTTCACTACGAATTATCTGACCGACACTGGTCGCTAATGTGGCCGATGTAAGGAGGCGTGAACGCAATGATGAATCACAGCTCCGACCGAACAGGCGTCAGCCAATCAGGGCAAGCCCAATATATACACATAGCAGCCACATTCGAGGGAGCCCTGATTGGTTTGATGCGTTTGCTTCTCACGCAGGCCTATTAACTAGAACTGCCGAATTACCCAAACGAGTTATCTAGCAACCCCCTGAGGTTTATTTCACAACTGGTGATGGGAAAGTTATTAAGAACCCATTCATTAGCGTCTTGCGCTTCCAATTTCGATGTCTTCTTCCTGAAGCTCTTCTTCATAGCTTTCACGTGACAGCCAATTGCTATCTATCACCATTAGGTTAGCCTACCTAAGTTAGGCTCTTCCCTCACCTCTGTTGAATCTACCAAGCCCCGTCTTCGGGTGGTAAACTCAGCGTTTCAAACGTTTTTCTTGAACCCATCCGACAGCCAATGACGGTTGAAGCGGACAGTGCTGCCAGATCGGATAAATCGCAAAAACTTCGATAATTGACGGCTAGCGCAAGGTTTCTAAAAGACGTTCTGAAAGCCTTCCACTGCTCGTTAGCTAATCGACCACCATACCAGTTATTGCCCGAAACGAGAAATGTTCGAGGTGGCCGAATCAATCTAATGGCTCGACGGAAGTTTAGCTCGAATCGTGCAGTTGTAAGAGAACTGTGCTTGACCAGGAGACCTCAAATTGTACAGAAAATTCCGCAGATACTTGTATGACTAATACGATGGGGAAGGTATCTCTATCCTTTTCTTGCAGACAATACATTCTGAGTCACCCTTTCATGAAGTGGGTCGCGTCTGCAACCCAATGACATCGGTCGGGGGTTGCTATAACCGCTCTTCTGATTCGCTTCAACTTAGACAGTAAAGTAGCCTGACTTTCTCTCGATCGAGAAAGCTGGCCTCTAAACCGAATTTCCTTCAAACAAACAGTAAGGTGTAGCAGGCCCACCGCTGAACAGGTTACCCTCACGTTTAGCTCAGTTTCATTGAACTTCACCGATCTTGTTTATTGCACGGTGGTTAGCTCGTAAAACACAGGTAAAACACAGAACAAGGCATTACACACAACATAAAGGGCGGAAGTGCATTACACACGGGTCGAATAGGTAAACGCTTCCCAAGAAACCAGAACAGACTTCAACCCTCATCGCTGGCGAGAGAAATCGCTGCCTGGACCGCTCTTCATTGCTTCGCGGAACAAGTTCCACATCCCGACCTGATGTGACGATCCTTCACATTACATGAGCTTCTCCCGTGCTAAATCATTGTCCAGACCACGGAAATAAGTTGTGCACTGCTTAAAGGAGCTACTTAATTTCTTCATCTTCCCCAAATGAACACACTGAAGCGAACTTCAAAAACAATCTAGTAAAACGATAAATATCTAAGCGCTGATCACAATGCTCAACCTTCAACGAGAACAGATTTCTTACCCTTGCACTATATACAATGGGTTCGCAGCCTACTTTAAAGAACGAAAGACAGCTCTTCTATATTACGCCCATACTTTTGGGGACAAAAATCAGATAGCAGAACTATTTTTCGTTCTCGAAAGAGGTTTTTGACTGCGACTCCAGGATCTTGTTGTTAAAGACATTCATAAGTTACGATACATCCACCACCAAGCGCCATCTTGGAACAGAAGGCACCGCCGGCCTGGGATCGGAGACACGAATGGTGATGGGTGACCGTCGTTCATTTCATGTCACCCAAGTCACAGCAATTTGGAAGCTGGTTCACCCGAGAGACTCATTTCTCGAACGAGGAATGGCGTAGCAGGTCATTTTTTGTTGACCTCAAATCACCTGTCCTAAGCGAAAGTTTTGCAAGAAATGTTGCTCAATCAAAGCTGAAGATCCATCTGGAGATTCAACAAAGCTGAGCATAGAAGTGTATGTGATCCTCCCCTAAAAGCTCCAAGCAAACGCCGATTGCACTACATATTTATCAATCAAACACGTATTGCACAGCGGTGGAAGATTTCACGGCTCAACCTACATAAGGCTTATCACACTGGAGGAGTTGTGCCTCCTCCTTCCTAGGATAGCCTTAGGCCATTGGGTTTAAACCTAATCATGAAAGTTTGACTGGACGAGTGTGAATGTTAAGAAACAACCGTTATTCCCCTGTTCTCTCTTCGTATGTTTTTTTAAAGAAATTCTTTGCAGCGAACAATTAATTGTTCGGAAAGTAAGAGAATCTCTTGCCGTTATTTGCCCTGTCTTGCAACAATGAGCACTAAAGAAGACACTTTTGAATTTTTTGTGGCTGGATTGGTCATTTATTTATATATCTTGAATTTAAAGCGAACTCGAAGCTATTTTCCACTGAAATGTAGGCGAAGTTATTAATAAGCACTCTAGACCGATGAATTACCGTGAATTTGGAATAGAATGCTGCGAAGAGAAAGTCGAGTACTGTGGGTGAATGTATGGGCATGACGTTGAATGCCGTGCGCATGGTTTTGGATGCCGTGCGTATGGTGTTAAATGCCGTGCACGTGGTGTTGAACGCCGTGCGCATGGTGTTGAATGCCGTGCATATAGTGTCTAACACAATGGATACGTACTCGATCGTTTTGGATGTCACACTCATCACAGTAAAGGCTTCCTCTTTTTTTCACAGCGACGAAGAGATGGATCGTTTATTTAAACGATCTTCACATTTTCGCTGTAAATGCAGGAATCACATACTATTTATGCATATGTGTACAAGCGCAACCAGCTTTTGTCCACAATAAAAGTCCTCAGCAACTTGAAAGCCAACGAACGCCTTTACTAGCTTCCCATTAAAATATTATTTTAGGCAATACCGCTGTATAACTTCGTCTGTCGTTCAATCATGTGGAAGAAAGATATCAACTTCTGTATTCTTTCCGCCTACGACCGCACTCAGAGGGCCCATCGATTCCGAATAGCTCTCAAGAGCGACATTGATCTCTACGAAAACAAATGTACATTTTCACATGTAAGTACAAAAGCTGGAATCAACTAGTCCATCTTCCTCTGATGGGCCATTTTGGCGCATTTACAGGGTCTCGCTCCCGTCAACTTCGAATCCGACATGGATCTGGTCAGGACAACAATGGCAGTGCCCAGGGAGTCCACTCCGCGACCGAGGACGCTGTATGTGACCACTCTAGAGAATTTCGAGAGCCCTTTTTTGTTGTGTGGCTGTGAGAAATTGGCTTAAAATCGCTTTCAGCACGCGAAAAACCACCGCCTGCTACTTACAGTGCAAGTTACACAGCTCCTTTGATGTCATAAAAAGAATTTGTTGATGAGTGGCACATGACAGAGCAGCCGGAGGGGCGCCGGCTGTCGCGTGCACCCGATATCAGGTTCCTGGTTCGGATTTCCAGCCCAGACCAACTGAGCCTTCGTGGTCGGTGCATTGGTAGCAGACTTCTCTGATGATGTTGAGTCGCTGACTTGTTCATCGGCTGGCCATCGCAAGCTCTTGCGTGGTCAAATACGCACCTCCACGACATTCCGCAGGTGTAGAATGCGTAGCGCATCCCAAAAAGGGATTGAGTAACGCCGTCCTTTATCATTTATCTTTTAGTAACTATTCTGATACTTTCCGGGCTAGCCTTATGTTGGGCATTGCAACACCAACCGGACAATCACATCGTGACAAGAGAATCTACCCTGGGATTGGTCTCTGCCGAGCGACATGTGCAATCCCTACGCCCGACGTCACAGGGCAGCAAACCGAGGAGTGCCAATATTTCTTTCGTAATGCTGATTCTGACAATGTTTTTGAATGTTTCCCAACGACATAATCCAAGCTGAGCATTTCAAATTTTTCAAAATTATACGGTAATATAGGCCTCGTATCATATACAGGTTTTAATTTTAAACTGCACTATATTAGCTCACAGGGCTGGCGGTATCTTAAAACGAAATGTTTTAGGCCAACAAAGAAGCCGATCAGGAACCAACCACTTCGGCGAGTGAGGCAGCAGCCTGACGCTCCCACCAAGTAAGGATACGATAATTTTTTTGAAACTGACGATTTATTGCCCTTTCGGGCTAAAAACGGCGTGTCCAACATGCCGATTCAGTTTTCGATCAGAATTTCGAAGTGCAACGAAACGGAATCTCGAATTCGCTTCGTAAAAGCGAACTTTTAAAAAAACGCGAGTGAGATCGACCGAGTCGTTTTCGGAGAAAAAACCTGTTCCTCTTTCTGTACAAGCGAGGACCTAATTTTTCCCTTTTTAGCCCTTTCCCCCTTAAGCGACAAGGAATCGGCTACTCAGACTGGCCTGGTCCCTTCCTGTACGATTCGCCTCCGGCAGCGAAGGAACAGAAGCCGCGCGTCGACTTCAAAGCGAAGACGTTCTCGGTGCCGATAACGCAGCCGGAAATTATCGTCGGCTCTCAGGTCGACGACGAGGGTCACTCTTTGTTCAATCTGCCTGCCGCTGGCTGGCGACTGCCCCCTATTCGACGCGGAAATGTTGGACGACACTTCTTCGCAAAAACGGGTACTCCAGATCCATTAGCTCGGAGGAGTTTGATGTTCAAAGTGCTGTTTAGTTTCGTCCTCTCGAACAGTGCCTAACGCCTCCAGAATCCCAGCACAGGAAGCTATAGCTAGCAAGGTAAACATAGAAAAGCTGACGCTTATGTAGAACGGTGAAGCACATCTTCGGTGAGAATAATTCTGAAGCCCCTAGCGAAGTCTCCTGCGGGTGAACTTTCGGTGATTTGGCTGGAGCGGCAACTACTCTTCCTGTAAAATTATTCTGCGATAGGTTATAGCATTTTCGCCTACTGATCACTAGCTTTCCTTTGGTATGAGAGTAAAAACTCATACCTATACCAGGGAAGTGACGCCACGAGGGCAACGAAATTTCACACGCTCGCATTGGTCCCACCCAACTAGGACAGCGCAAAACCTTCCGAACAAACGTGATTTCAGCACACCAAAAAGGAACCGGTCACTAGCATTCCAGACGGTTCAAGACTGCGCGAGAGACTTCCAGGTGGGTGTGGTTGTATGTCAGTCTGAAAATGACTTTTAGGCCTTGTTTAGTGTGCACGCGACGCGATGCATGTGTAGTGGCCAAATTGATCGAGCGATGCGATTGATCAATTCAGCCACTACGCATGGCATCGCGTCGCGCGTCGTACACACACTAAACAAGGCCTTAGGTTGGCTCACCTCAATTTTTTATTTACATTCGCATGATTTACATCGAAAGCAGTCGATTTTAGATTCAAGAGAACTACCAGCTATTGCAGACAAGGTGCCGGAGAAAACATGTTTTACGAGAAGAAAGCAGCGAGCTCTGATGGGGTTTGAAGAGAAGACCATAAGCGGCATCGAGCTGTTCAACTGTCTTCATTCATGCCTCCACACCAGCACCTTCTACTGCGCCAGCGTCAACTATAATGAATTCAAAAAAGTAGGACACTAATTCAATCCAACGGCTCACCTGCCCTGTTGCTTTCTGCTAACCTTTTCTCCTTAAGGTATGTACCTTAAATGGTGGAAATCTTCATCTAAACGACATCCCGCTCAGGAATTCTATATCTGACTACTACGAGAATGAGTGCACTCCTGACCAGATTTCTCAACGAAAAGGTTCGATTATGTAAAGGCAAGGACGCTGTTAGTAAACCGCTTGTGCTCAATTATAAAGTTAAAGCAAATAGAATATAATTTGATGCACATGTTTATTGAAATAATTTGAATGCCAAGCAATCTACTAAAGAAAATAGATTCCACTACTAAAGAAAATAGATTCTAAGCACGGTTACCTTTGCATTAGCCAACTACAATATATCAAGCATGACTCGGCACGGCAACCGCTAAAACGCGAAGTGCACGGCATTCCGCACCAAGACGTGCCGCACGGCGATCAGCACCAAAACTCGCTAGGAAATGGCTTTCGCCTTTATCCGAGACTACGGGCACCTAATAGCTAAAAACAAAAGCACATGGAATCAGCGAGTTTCGCCTATGGATGAGGGTCAGAGGTGCTATCGCATGAGCCAAACTGTTGAAAAATAGGTGGGGCGGCCACATAATGCCCTTACATCATTACATCTTGAGGTTTCTCACTGGGCCGTTAATTGTTGAAGAACGGTCTCCGGTGCAGAGTAATGTACGGTTGCCGGGTTTATGGAAAACTCGAGTATTCTTCGTACGAAATTTGCGTTGCTCTATGCTGTATGTATGTCGGGCTGATCCTAGACTGGCGCTAAAAGCGTACGGAATTCGATGTGCAGATGGCTCCAATAAACACTGGATACTTGCTGCAATAAACTTTGGCAGACCATATAAGCACACACTGAGATTGGGTACTGCTAGCAGAACCCAAAGAAAATTGCTCAAAACTCCAAATTTTCACTACATCTTCTACACTGCATACACGCACGGCGTGCCACACCATTCGCACGGCATTCAACAACCCTGCACGGCAGTCCCTGCTATATGTACCGAATTTCGCACCGCTCCGCTCCTACGGAAAATAGGCGGCCTGATCACTTTAATTTTTCGAATTTTTAAATTAAAATTTTGTTCGCTTTTGTACCAATCAAATTTGTAAGGTGTCTATGGTCAGTAAATTCTTAATTATACTCTTCAAAAAATTTTGCTTGTCTCAAATACAGATTTTTCTTTTCTTTTCCTTCCTTCTTTTATTAAGCTTATTCCATAGGCAGTTGTCCACAACTAAACCACGATGGTCATCAAGATCGAACAGCGTTTCTGCTTCGCTTCTTTCCACTATTTCGAGTACCAGCAAATACTACCACGTTTATAGTTTCAGTAAGCAATTCGGTCACTGTTCGATCAGAACCGATAGATCGATGCTTCACCGTGTTTCCCAACACAATGCTTCTTAGCCTCGAGTCAAATCTACTCGACAGAGCATCCTCGTTGGGTACGTGTTGAGTTTATCTCCCAAGGAAATTTTCTGAGTATCCACTCTTCAGAACACTGCCAAGCTGAGTGTTCGAGGGCGAGTGCTAACGGAAGTCGGCCGTGCGGTGCCATAAACTGGATTCCGCACAGCAGAGGGTGTATGATGTTCGAGGTCGGATTCGACAGAAGACTGGTCGTGCACAGTGCTCAAGCTCAGTTTTCCGTAAACAAATGTGCAGGTGAGCGAGCTGGAGCTAAATCTTTGATTTCATTCTTAGCAAAGGAGGAGCATTTTTTGGCTCCTCTTGTAAGACTCAATTTATGAGTTACACTTCAAATTTTCCAAACTTCTTGTAATTTTTCTTATTTTTTCTTTTGAGAAGGTACCGAGATATCAAAACAGACCCGTGAAGCCGATTATTCAGCGCACGACGACTACAGGATTGGCATGGAAGGGACCGCGTAGCATAGTGAGACATGCAGTAGAATAGGTTACAGAGCTTTATGTATTCGCTAGACATTACGTGTACATTATAGTGATTTGTAAATAAACAGTTTGAATTAAAGAAACTCACCGAATGCTGTGGAGAAGGCATGTCGACATAGGAGCAGTATTACAAGGGCAACAACGCAGATGAACATTCACAGATGTCTACCATTCAGCTGTCTTCTGAAATATGAATTGGTTTAGAATAAGGTATCCAGTAAACTCTATTAAACACTGAATTAAGTTTCTCGACTATTTCCGGTGTTTTGTCAGAGAAGAACTGCATTAGAAGTTCCACTTACGCGCGCGCTAATCAGGTTGGGTCTCACGCTCGTCGTCTAGTTGATACCAGACTCGTTTGTGGAGAACAAAAAGCTCAAAAAGCTCTTGCGTAATCATGGACAAGCAGCGGCTGGGCACTACGCGACTTAAGCTGTTTTATTTTCCTTTGATGAAGTCGAAAAGGAAAGCAATGCATTGTGCAACCTGATACTGCCTGCACGCTGAATATTTAATGCGGAATGCCGTAGTACCAGCTGATAATGGTGCGGAATGCAGTGCTAGCCCTTGATCCTTGCAGCTAAGGATATTCGTGCTGTCGTGCTACCCTCCGGATGGCAGCACGGCACATTTGGTGCGGAACGCCGTGCTGGCGCTTGATCCTTGCGCTAAGGACAACATGCTGCCGTGCTACCGTCCGGATGGCAGCACGGCACATTTGGTGCGGAACGCCGTGCTGGCGCTTGATCCTTGCAGCTGAGAATATCGGTGCTGCCGTGCTACCCTCATGATGGCAGCACGGCACATTTGGTGCGGAATGCCGTGCAATTCATTGGCGGGCGGTGGAAAAACAGTTACAAGTCCTGCTATATGTATATCATTTACGCACCGATAAACGAACAATGACACAAGCCGCCATACGAGCGTGCGAAACGAGCTCAATTCCGTACTTAATATGGTCAATCCTCATTGCTGCTAAACTGAAACAAACTTTTTCGGAGGTTACAAACTCTGAACAACCTAATTATTGCCTGTACTGCTGTGCAACCTCGGAAGTGCAAGGTCCACAGCAATTGTGGCCACCCGCTCATCTTTTAAAAAAACTGCAGTACATTTTGCAGAAAAATAAACAAGAACTAAGCAGCAGTCTAGAGACATCGGGAGAAAAGATAGCTATCTTATTTAGTGACCTACATAATATTTTTATGAAAAAGAAGAAAATCTATATGGAGCGTTGGGTTCAACGAAGTGCATCTGACTGGAGATGTTCGAGTGCGAACGTCCTTGCGCATCTGGCATTATAATAAGTTGACCCAACGCAATTATCCAGCGGCCATCGACTTGTGACATTAGTAGCTCGTCAAAGATGTTTTCCGTACGGGATCGTCGATTTCTATGTTCACTACGCATCATCATTGCTTCAACACATTTCCGCATGAAGCTGCTGCTTAATACTGTAATAATATGCATAAATAGTACATGGTTGAAGAATCGAAGAAATTACTAGAAAAACGGTCAGCAATTACTAGCTGAATGTTGTTCAATGAAAGATATTTTTGTTATAGGGTGCAACGATGAATTCTGAACATTTCTGTTGTGCATAGTTTATTTGCATCTAAATTACAGTTTGCTCCCATGGGCAGCTTTCCCACACAGCAAAACTTCGCTTCCTTATGGGTGAATAGCACGACATTCCGCACCGAATCCTGCTCGCATGCAGTACGACACGGAAATCCGCTTCTAATTGTCTTCGGAAGAACATAGTCTATCACTTTTACTTGTGAGGTTGAGTACCCCTTAACAATCATCGGCACGAGACCTGTGGGGATCACTTTACATTCAGCGATCAACCGCTTTTAACAACAAAAAAAAAATGCACATGAACACCTTCCTACTTCAGATGTGGCCCAGTAGAGTCCAGCACTGGCAAACAGAGCACACACACAAATGTTTATATTTCGTGAAACACAAAATACGATATTGGGCAGCCTTGCACAATGAATTGAGCCGCTTATGTATATACCACCCTGATTCGTTTATTCAGCATTTTGCATGCGGCTATGGGTACCAGACTAGGAGCAGCGTGACATCTCAAATTCTTTCCCCAAGCCTTAGCCAGGTGAAAAGGGCTTGTCTAACAGCAAGCCTGCGACAAAGCTCGTAATTCTGTGGAGCGCTAACAATAAAATGCACGGCGTCCCGCACCAAAAGGTAGGGCATATGTACTATTAGGGGGGGGGGGGGCCAAAAGTAATGAGACACCCCATGCCTGTCCATATATCTCGTGGCTGGAGTCTGGTTTCGTGCTTATCGTATTTGTATGTTTGTATGCTACTTACTGAAGCGCATCTGAAAAGTTACCACTTCTGCCCTTTCCAGAAGCATGCCAAAAACCCCAGCCTGTCTCATGCCGAAACCCCAGTCTGACGACTCGACCTGTGTCGCGCAAATCTCCCCCAATTCCCAACCCCGAGCAGCCTGGGCTCAATATTCACGCAAGATGAGAAGTACGTCTTCTACCTTAACCCTGCCAAGCAGCGAGTCTGGGTGAGGCCTGGTGAATTGTAACCGACCTTCGTTCGGCGAGATGTTCACGGCGACAAGCATTTTTGGAGCTTTTGGGTCTGCGCCCATGGTTCGGTTTACCGGAGGCTGTTTCCCAAGAGCACCGCGATGAACTCCAAGGCCATGGTGAACGAAATAGAGGAGATGGGCCGGCGACCCGCTCTTATTCACTCGCAGCGCTTCAAGAAGGTTCTCCTCTTCGACAACGCCGCACCCCATCGGGAACAAGTAAGCACGGATAAGCTTGGCCAGCTGGGCTACGTTCACATGCCTCACCCACCGTATTCGCTGGACATCTGGCCATGCAACTACCACTACTACTTGAGCCTACAGGACTTCCTGGTGGGAAGGGACACAAGAATCCATACAGTCCTTGACAACCATATCGAGCTGTTGATCAACACCAGGCTCAAGCAGTTCTGGAAGGATGGGATCAGGAAGTTGGCTGAGCGATGGCAGCAAGCTCCTTGCCCTTAATGGCAAATACACTCCTCAGCATCGTTGAGTTGTAATTGAGTTATAGAGAGACAAAGATTTTTTTCATTTTGTCTCATTACTTTTGCCCCCCCCCCCTAATAGTAACAAATGCATGGCGCCCCTCACTAAAATGGCCCATATAAGCGATAAAATGCACGACGTTCCGCACAAGGATATAATAGTTCACAATGCATAGCTGAAGGTGACAAACCCTGAATAACAGTTCAAAATGCCCACACAAAGTAATATCCTAGTGAGCGTCATGAAAATCTGCATGAATACGTGTAATTGCTACACAAATAAAACTTCTACACCCTCAGCTGCAACAATAGTCATTAGCGGAATATTTTGGATTGAATGCTGTTCACAAACGTTGTCTGCTCACTCCAGGCACTTACAAGCGCATGAAACACACTTCGTTTCTACCTACTATGCACATTTAACTACGAAAGGTTACCTGGTTTTCGTCGATTAGCACGGCGCTCCACTCCAAAGTAATTGCAGTGGGAAAAGAGTAGTACGACACATAACACCGACGAGCAGAATCGGATTCGCAACAGAACATAATACGTTGATCATTGACAATCAAACGAATCATCTAAACCGACGCCTTCCGCTGTTCTTTATTTTCTCCACGCCTCGACGAGACGTTGAAGTCGGAAGGCTTCACACAAGTAAGGCTCATATTAATAGTTCCACATAAGAGGATCGGTCTGCGATCAACTAGCCGGCTCCTTCGTTTGTTCGAATGAAAGATCACAGCTTCGTCAAAAAATATCGAATACGTCCCTCCTGTTAAAAATCGATAGCCAACATCTTCGATGCATCGAATTTGTTCATCAACACTTCTGCAAGAAAGGCTCGTCCATATTTCTTGCAGCCACGGCGGATTCCACCCTTTATTGGGATGAGACATTCATTTTACAACATGGTGTTCAATATGTAGTTGATTGTTGTTTTGCCCATTGAAAACGGCTCACCTCATTTGAAGCAGTTCAGTGACATCGTGCTATCGTTAAATTGAATTACATGCAACAAGAGTATTCTCCTAGATGCGCCACACATACATACTAAAGTAAGACTTCGTACCTTTCTACTGGACTAAATAGGTTACAACACCTTCACATACCACAATATCTGGTGACTCATTCATGAGGCAGTCAGTAAGAAAGGCTCCACATTCGAATGTAAAAATCCAACGAAAACTCTATTACATACTTTACAATGAAATTTGCACGGCATTCCGCACCAGACAGTCAAGAGCACGGCGCTCAGCACCACTACGACTTCACGATCACCACCAGCTTCGAAGCAACGCATATCAGCCCCAGAATCAGTAAAAATACCATTTCCACGTCGTATGGGGCCCTTTTCAGGTCAAATTGGACATTTTTCACGTGAAATTGGACACTCTTCTATGTTAGCTTATGACTTTGACATTAAAGCAAACTCTTCCAAATCAAAATAAACTTATTCTACATTAAGCTAAGTACTCTCCAGAATAGTTAGAATATTTTTTTGTTCAACAAAAATTTTAGCATGATTTCTTTAAAGTTTTAATTCATTTACCCAATAAGTAAACACTTAGTAAAATTTATAAACTTCTCAATTTTCGTGGAAAAATAAAGGTTTATAACTTGTTCTAAAGAACAGAAAGGTGGAAATTCTTTAGAGCCAAGAAAGAGATTGCGCTATGCCCTCGTTCAAAACGTTTTTGATTTTTATTCGATTACTAAAAAAATTTCAGTTTTCATAGAGTTTCACACTTAGAAACAATGCAGGATTAAGATTGTACAAAACACACACATGCTCGCTTCAAAACAAAATTTACTTTATTATTTTTTCTAAAAAATTATAAAATTATTACAATCATTCGGGTGGCTGTAGTAAAAAAAATTCAAACAAATACCAAATTTTTCTTGAACAGGAAATTATTCTAGTCATCTTGGAGAGTCCATAGTTTAACCTGTAAGAAGCTTGTTTCGATTTGGAAGACGTTCAATTTGATTCCGAAAGTCTTAGACTAGCATAGAAGAGTGTCTAAATTGACGTGAAAAGTGTCCAATTTGATTTGAAAGGTGTCCAGTTTGACGTGAAAATGGTATATCTTCAAAGACCACAGGTCACTGCAACATTCCGTTAACTATATTACAAGCAAAATTCCATGCAAATGCCTTCAGAGGAATCCTAGTCAATCAGGAGTGGGGAAAAGGCGTCACCTTGGGCACAGTTGCCGAAGATATGGGTATTTTTCCTAAATTTTGTTGGTGGAAAAACGGTTTAGAGAGACACCCATTTGTATTCTCCTTGTCGTCTTCCATATTTTGTGAGTTGCGTAGTTAGAAGCTCTGCTCTGCGTACACAAATCCTTGTAAATAAATAATAGCCCATATGCTACGCTCGTTCGACCCTTCCAAATGTACATGACATCCTCAATACAATCCCTTCCTTAACGCTTTTGTCGAGAGCTCGTCATCAGACAGATACGCTGTCATCTCCATTTATCCAGCCGGACTGCTTAGAAGACTGGGTGTTTACGGGCCATAAGAAGACGCAGTCGTCGCTGGACTCGTCCCACCAATTCGAGGAAATCCCATAGAAACAGCTGTTGCCAGCAAACAAATCAACCAAGCGGCGCCCCAATGGCGGACCTGTAACGGACTTCTTGCAGCGTTGCAGCAAGCAGCTCATTCCGTCTCTGTCTTCTTGGAGCCAATAGGTTTTCCTTAGTCCTCTCAGAAATGGGGTGGAATTCAGCGCATGTTTTTGGGAATAAATAAAACTGTAGCATCCAGTGCCGTGCTCCGTCTTGGACCGCGAACGCGTGCTCAATTTCGTGGTGCGGAACGCCGTGGGTGGAGCTGAACGACCGCCGGCTGGTGCGGGATGCCGTGCTATCTTCGCCCGTTGAGTGCGGATAATTGGTGCGGATTGCCGTGCTACCCAATGAAGAGGCGTCCAACGACGCTGAGCACCAGATATTAGCACCAGTTATTACAGTCCCGATTTATTGTCGAATTTTCTACTTCTATTTTTTCGTCTGCTGGTTTTTCAATCTTTGAAAAGCACCTTCATGTTATCCATGAAAGTTTGAGTAATAAAAATTCAGTTCAAAATATGCGGAAAACCTCTAGAGAGCGGCAGTGCTCCAACCGAATTCACGAGTTCGAGTTCATCATAGTACGGCGTGACTACTCCGGACATGCATCCATGTTGCGTGCTATAGTATCAAATTCCTTGGCGGGGCCGATGGGGCAGCAATTCGAATCTAATTTGGGCACTGAGCCAAACTCTTCCATTAGGGCTCAAGCATAAAAGCGAGACGACGCCTTCTCTCGCGTCCACACGCACGGCACACTTCTTCGCTGACAACTTCTCCAAGGACTTGGGTCCATATCTCGACGTCTCTGAATAAATGAGGACACTCTGTTTCGCACGTTTTTATGCGTTTCTCCAGAAGTGCTCGTGTTGTTTTTCTTCAAAAAGTGATGCATTTCATATTCATTTCATGGAAGGCCCAGGAGACTAGAAGATCCACACATCACCAGTGAACGTCTGACGGCCCGATGGCCTCTTTTCTTGCCCGTCATCGTTCTTCCGTCCCATTTTCCCATGCGCTTCAATGGGCTCCATACTCATAATCCAGTTCCTGCCTTTCCCATCGTTCGGCTCTTTTTAGTCCAGCGGTCCTCGACGTGAGCTGACAACTCCGTCTACTTCTGACTTCTACTGAAATCGTCGTAGAATCGGATGGATGTTGTTGAGAGCTCGACGACGTTGTCATCAATACTTAATCAGCGCACGCGACCTTCTGTCGCCGACACCTCCATACCCGATCGAACACCTCTTCTTCATTAGCTTCGCCTAGATTCGTACTGCAAGCACTACTCGAGGATTCCCTCAGTTATCCGTACATTCAGATATGCGAAGTTCCTTGCTTACACCTTAACCGGCCTTTTCTACTGGTCATGCTGATTCAATACGAAAAGTTCAGTTGTCCCCTCCCTCCCTATGTCAATTTAGAGATCAATTTTCCTGTCCTTCCCTCTTCAGTTTCGGAACACCTTACTCTAATTGATGTCCTAAGAATTTTTACGTGTTGCTGTTGCTTTAGAAACCGCAATCGATTTTCAAATTGTTACTCCAAACTCTATAACTAGTGGAGTTTTTTCTCGAAAACGAGTTGCTTTACCTGGTTAGCTGACCACATGAGTGAATAGCTAATGAGAATATCGCTTTCAGACGAGCTGTAGCCTCATCATTGCGTGTTTCTGAAACGCTCGGATATATCAAAGCTTGAAACAAACAGGATTATAAGGTAAGTCCGCTTTTTGAATTCATATATTCAATTTTTACACCGAACTGGGTCCGTTTCACGCCAAATTGGAAATTATTGTACGCCTAAGCCTAAGAACTTTGAAATCAAAGCGGACTCTTCCAAATCGACATGACCTTTAGGTAAGTTAAACTACACACTCACTAATATGGTTAGAATAATTCTTTGCTCATAAAAAATTGACAGAACTTTCTTTGAAGCTTTTTAGTTCAGATGGGCAGTGCCCCAAGCAGTGCAAAAAAATTTAATTTTTTAAGAAAAGTAATAAAGTAAATTTTGTTTTGAAGCGCAACAAAGCAGCAATGTAGATCATTTAAAAAAAACTAGATCGCGCCATGCACTCGAAAACAAGTCGTAATGTTTACCTGATTGAAACTGTAAATACTGAATGCATGCAGCAAGAAAGTTAGGAAATGCGTGATTTCTAAAATTGCCTATGTTGCATCGTTTGCAGGTGTAGAACTGCATGCAAGCAAAAATTTTGCTATCAATCGAATAAAAACCGCGGTTTCGGGCGAGGGTATGGCGCTATCTCACTTTTTGACTCTAGAAATGGTCGCCTTCCTGCTCCTTAAGTCGAGTTTTTACTTATTGGAAGCGAATTTAATCCTCCTTGAACCAAAAACTATTCTAACCTTTTTGTAGAGTATCCAGTTTAATGTAGCAGCAGCTCATTTCGACTTGTAAGAGTTCCCTTTGATTTTAAAAGTCTTAGACTAGCTTAGAAGAGTGTCCAAATTGATTTGAAAAGTGTCCGACTCGACGTGAAAATGGTAAAAATGGAGCCCTACCGTCGTCTCGCCACTGGAACTCTTACTAGATAGCGCGAAATATTAGATTGGCACTTTTTTATTTATTTAATTGTTTGTTGATTTATTTAATCGTACTAGTGTGTATTTTGCAAACCATTACACAACGTCCCGAGTTAATAGTGTGGCATTCCAAATCGTGAGAAAATTGGGCATTTTTTTATCACATCAATGATTTTATCCCCCCGTTGACGATGCAAAAAATGCCCGAAGTTCCCACGATTTAGAAGGCCTCACTACTAACTAGTAATGTGGTGAAAGAAAAATGATCGACGCTACAAAACCTCTTAAAAACATTGCAAAACGAGATTAATTCTCGGAAAAGTTGTGAACTTTAGGTGGAGGAAAACCTTTGTGATGGAAACGCAAGAAAATTTTCCGCACCATCGAAACCACATCCAGAACATTTCGAAGTAAACCGATCGACTTCACAACACACCGTGGAAGTTGGTAGAAAGCGTGGCGCATCATGCAAACGTTTTGAGTAAAATCGACCTTTACCGCTTATACTCCAAATACTCGAAGCTTTCGACCAATATATTAGGTTGGTGCATAAGTTCCCGGACATTTGGGGCATGAAATATTTAGTATCACAACATACGAACAACAATATCAAATCATTTGAAGTAACCACACTTTACATCAGTTGTCTTTCGCCAACGTGCTGGTAAGTCATGGATGCCTTCTCTCCAGAACGTGGCCCGTTGTGATTCGAAAAATGTGAGCAGTGCCTCCTTGACATCCTCTCGGTTCCTGAATTGCTGGCCGTCCAAGTAGCGTTGGAGGCTTGAAAACAAATGATAAAAAGAAGGAGCGAGATCTGGCGAGTGAGGTGGATGTGGAAGAACGGTCCATCCGTAGTCCGCCAACTCTAGCAAAATGCGGTCTAGCGTTGTCGTGTTGAAAATACACCTTCACTTGCTCTCCTCGTGTGGTTCGAAGGTGGGCCCTCAACTTCCTCAGCTGGTTGACGTAAACCTCTGCCGTCACTGTTATCCCCTCGTCCAGCAGCTCCCAGTATTCTACGCCAAGAACGCTCCACCAAATGCATAGCATCACCTTTTTCACGTGAAGGTCGGGTTTCGGAACGTCCTCTGCCTCTCCAGTTGCGTCAACCCACTGTGCAGGCCGGTGATAATTAGAGTAGAGTGTCCACTTCTCATCTCCGGTGACAAGGTTGTCCAGCCATCCGTGGGTACGTCTGAGGGTAAGGAGAGACAGAGCGACATCGGCTCTGCGATCCATGTCATGTTGTGTCAAGTCGTGAGGTACCCAGCGACCCAATTTTTGCACGTTGCCAACCGACTTCAATCCTCGAACGACTGTTGAGTGACTAACACCAAGAGTGCTTGAGAGTTCGCGAGTGGTTTAGTATGGGTCCGCCTCCACTCTACTTCGGAGACCACCCAAATCCAGTGTCATCGGGCGCCCTTCCCGTTCATTATCTTCAACGGAGAGTTCACCAACTGCAAACTTCGAGAACCACTGGTGCACAGTACTTCGAGCAGGAGCACTCTCGTTGTAAACATCCTTCAGGCGACGACACGATTCGTTGGCATTGAGGCCAGATTGATGCAGGAATAACATGACGTGCCGAATATGCGTCTCAGTTGGGATGAACTGCTTAGCCATAATAGCTGAGGTTAACAACGCAGGGGCGCGTGTGGCGCAGTCGGAGGAGGCGCGACTGTCGCGTGCACCCGATACCAGGTTACTGGTTCGGATTTCCCGCCCAGGCCAACCAAGCCTTCCATCCCTCTGGGGTCGGTGAATTGGTACCAGACTCGTCTGGGAAGGATAGAGCGCTGAATTGTTCATCGGCTGGCCACCGCAAGTCATTGTATGGCCAAATACGCATTCATGTCGCCTCCACGACATCCCGTAGAAGTAGAATGCGCTGGCGCATCCCAGAAGGGATTGAGTAACGCCGTCCTTTACCTTTATCTTTAACAACGCAGAAGTAAATGTTAGGGACAGTTTTGTAGCCCTTTCCTTTCTCTATCGATCGATCATCTACGCGTTGATACGTGTGAGAAATTTGGCGGGAAAATACGCTTTCAATTCAGGAGGGACCAAATGCCCGAGAACTTATGCACCAACCTAATAATATTATGGTGCTGAAACCTTCGTTAAGAAGATGGCCTTTGGAAAAAACAGTTGCCAGAATGATTTCCTGGATACTTCTTAAAAGAACTGCAGACTTTTCTTATCACATTAAGCATCTATAAAATCAAAATCAAACCATGCAGACGCTGAGATGCTCAGAAAAAAGTTTCAGTTTAAGAAAACTGTCCTCATTTTCTTTGAAAAATTCAATGTTTGCCTGTTCCAAAAAACTGGATAGTGTTTGAGCTTTCACAGAAACTCCTTTTATTAGTATAAACGATATTGTCTTTGTTTTATTACAGAACGCAAAAAAGCGGCAATTTTTCGTGTGCGCCACAGCACGTAGTGATCTTCATTTGACAGATGGCAACATCGTGTTTGCAGTTATGGAGCAACCCAAGGTGCAAGAAGAACAACAGCGAATCCTGCATCTCCATAGCTTCAAGTAATCAATACTTACACTATCAATTCAATAAGAACTGCGAAGTGCCAGACGACTGCAGGGCGCGATCGATTTTTCCTATAACACGGGAAATTAGCACCTTCTTGGAATGTTAGCAGAAGGAGATTAAAATTATGTAAAATTCCGAGCGCCGTGTTTAATTATTATTTTTGAAGAAGGCGAGTCTTTGGAAAGCGGAAAGTGATACCCATTTCTTCAGGAATGCCCGGCATGCCGACGTTTTCACCGAGTACGATGGACTTTCTGAGTGAGCTGGATCGGAAGGTGAACGGTCTGCCGGAGGCTCAGCGCCGTGAGTTCGAGCTCGCAGTGGAGTCGGAGCTCGAAGACGTGCTCGAAGCCTTCAACGCTGAGTACAACACCGCATCTGAGGAATCGTTAGCAGACACTGCACAGCACACGAATAAACGTTGATTTCTGTTTTCAAGCAAACTATAAGACGAGGTCGTTTGGTGAGCGATCAATCCGGGCAGATAAAATGCGCCATCGGTGTGAATTATTGATCGTCCCCACGATTACGCGTAGCAGTCGAATGCGTGACGCATTCCAAGTAGGAATTTAGAAAAACGCCCTTCTTCATAGTTCATTTCAGTGCAGTTAAACGAGATCAAGCGCCCGAAGCAAATTAGTCTCCCGATCAAGTCGAAGTCATTTGGCCCTCACAGATTCCTGGACAGATACTCAAGCATTGTGGTATTTCTCTACCACATGCGAATCAAATCCTACTGAGGGGGGGGAGAGCGAGAGAGAACCGCTGTAATTATCAGCGATAACATCGCTTTATCAGAGAAAGCTCAGAGCTGGAAGTGTTCATTTCTACATTAATCAACCCCCGAGGGTAGTCGCCGACCTTCTATCCGCTGAATGCTCCCACCTGAACAAAGAAGGTGAGCGATTCCTCAAGCGGATCCTCGGGCCACGCCATAACACTGACTACCCCGTTTAGACTGTGAAACCACGATGACCGAAAAGCAAGCCCGAGGGAAGAAGCTGGCACAGATGCTGAAGCTTTTCAAGAAGACCAACCACAAATCGGTGAAGGCACGAACACAGAAGTCCCGTTCTGTGCGTGTGTTACGCAAGTTCGCCGACAGATGGACGAGATTTCACCCGCAGTGGAACTGAGCACAGTTTGCCTATCCCTCTGCTAATCAGTCTCTGCAGCTAGTGATATCAGCGTGCTTGTCCGGAGCAAATAGGGTCGGGAAAGGGCTTCTGATGTGCAGAAAATCCCATAGAGCGTCGATAATGTCCCTCATTCTTGGCTCCAACATCTAGAGCCTGTAGTAAGGGCGCTCCATGGCTAATAAAAAACCAGGTTTGAATCGTGGGCACCGGACAACTCGATCGGCCTTTTTTTTCCGGTTGTAAGTGTATCGGCAAGTACTAAGCACATTGAGCGGGAGTTTGAAATGTGCTAAAGGTTGCTGAAAAATACGCTCCAAACCCCCGAGATGCGCGTTGGGGGGCCTCCTAGGCGTTACTTCTTCAGCATATTGCTCACGAGTAAAAGATCATGATACGCTTTCCTTGGCGTAGTCCACCCTAGCACTAAGACTGTGGTAGAATGGTGAGGCGCAATACGGATTTGAGGGGAGAGTGGAGTTTCGATGAGAAAAGCTCATCAGTTGTGTGAAACGTAAATAATCCAAAACACTGACCCACCAATGAAGCTCGTGCAAATTACTAAAACTGAAATCGAACTGTGTAGCCTTTACGGAAACAGAAAAAAGTCGCGAAACATAAAGCAGCTCTCCTCTAGGTCATGTCAACCAGTATTTTCACAAGAAAAACTCAAAACGCCCTCCAGGCGCTATCTCAGTTGGGTGGGTGCAGAGAAATTCAATTGTCGACCTAGGATGTGATACAGCGCATCTCTATTGGACCTAAAATGCAAAAGTCAGATTCGGAAAACGTTAAAGACGTTACAAAAATAAATAAAAGAGAAAACACCCAGCGTCTGCAATAGGCCTTGGCTTGGGCTTAAGGGACTCGGTCACCCTATCGGTCGCGGATCATGTCACGCGGAACCGCCCAGTGACGCGCGAAATGAGGGGCTTGTTTTGTTTTTGGCCCAAAAGGGGCCGAAATCGCCCAATCTGCGCGTCGCTGCGCAGCTCCCCATGACACGACGCGCAATCGATAGAGTTGTTGAGCCTTTTAGGGCCTGTTCAAACTTCGCAACAGCAGCGACAAGAGCGACGAGAGCGCAGCGCGCGGAAGTACGAACAGGCGACAGCAGCGACTGGAGCGACAGCGACGGCGCTCGAGTATGAACTCCTTTCGGCGCGCGACCGGTTTTAACCGATATGCATCTTTTGCACGGGCGACGAGTCGCTCTTTTCGCTGCTAAGTTTGGACAGGCCCTTATGTCCAGGCCAAGATTTCCTACCGACATCTGTTGGTGACTGTCATTCTCTTCTTTAAATTGCAAGTTTTGGGATCGCATTTTTGCATTTCAGGTCGCCCAAGCATGCGAATCATGACATCCTAGATGGACCTATCGAACTCTCTGCACCCACCCAACTGGGAAAGCGCCAAACCCCGCACCCATACCCGTATGGTTCAGCTGACGACTGATTTTTTAATGTGAAATGTCACCAGTGGAACTAACCTCTACTTTGCCTGGGAGTTTGAAGAAGGCGTAAACCTGTCGAACAACACGTTTCAAAATCTTGCCGGATCCATCCTAATAGGGAGGGGCAGTCCACATTGACTCCTCCACTGGGAAAATTTAAAGTAAATTGTTTTCCGACGACAACTCCGAGAAGTAGCATACGCGAGGGACTTCCTTTGCAATTTTCTAGTCCGCGAAGGCCACGTTTACTTTGGCTGTTTCGCTTTCTAGCGATGCCTCCCTCTCACTAGGATAGCTCCCCATCATAGAAATTTCGCTGCATTTCTGAAGAAATACGGTTCCCCCGCCAGTCAACTTCTTCGATGAACTGTAGGCGTCCTTTCAGCTGACTACTCATCAGGATAGGAAATAGGTAGGGTGCTTTCCGGGCAAACAGCTCAACGCCGCCCGTGTCGCGAGCCGGCCGAACGTCCTCAATGGGGCATTGTGTAGTATGTAGCTCGAGAGATGAATCCCCCACCTTCCCAACGGTCCCCTGCCTAGGACGCCTCGTTGGGCCGTTCCTCCAGCGAAGAGCGTCAGTCGAATCAGGCAAAGGAGCCAAAGGAGCCGACGATAGACATCACGTCCGACGACGACGAGAAGAGATGGACCGAGGCGGGAAAGAGCCGCTCTGAAATGAAGCGACTGCGCATCAAGAAGAAATACGGTTCGTCTCCCCCCTCCAGGATTCCCAGACAGTTACGTTTGAAATTAAGCCGTTGATTTCAGGAATATCAGAGGATGCGGTGAGTGGCACGAGCAAATGCTTGAGGTGTACAGTGAGATCGTCGTCGCACGACGTCAGCAATTTAGACAATTGAACCGACCCATGAAGACGTGGAAGAGTTCGAGAACGTCGGCGTCCAGGTTCGACCGGCGAAGTCAAAAATGAGAAAGCACCGAATGAAGTTAGTGTTTCTGCTTCCACCACAATCTTTCGGCATAGGCAAGGGTTAGCTTATACCAGAGCTGTGCGTCAGATCTCCGGTAAATTTTTAACGACCGTTGTTAACGAAAGTATTTGCGTTAAAGTCGGTGAATTCGTAAAAATAGAATTTCAGGACAATTCTACTTTCAGGACTCCAAAGGTAGAGGAGGGGTTGAAAATATTTTCGCCCAAACTCAGCCCAGGGGGGGGGGGGGGGTATTTGGGACCCTGAGCACGAACATCCGTTTTTGAAATCTCGACCAATTACGTAGTTACGGTAACGGGTGACTAGATCTGACGAGGTCAACAGCGATTTCGCCCAAATTTTGCCCAGAAGGGTTACCTGGAGTGCTGATCTGCCATCCATTCCCAGTATTACGCTGCAGTACGGTAGGTACGGGCGATTTCCCTGATTTTGCCCAAACTACCTGACCAACGTTGTTCACCTGTACCTACCGTAACCTACCATACTCCAGGGTAGTACGAAAAATGGATGTCAGATTCGTCATCAGCAACACCCTGGGCGAAGTTTAAGCGAAAACATTTTTTCGACCCCTCTCAGACCTCTCGAGTTCTGAATGAATAATAGTGCCAAAATTTCCCTTAGTTGCAGCCACTTTGGCTGGATTTTAGTAGGTAAAAAGCCACACGTTTTCTCTGCGGATTGTTTTCTACTCGATCTACATCGCAATTATATGACTAAGTCTTCGCTTTCACAACAAGCAACAACAGTCGATCTATCATCAATAGAATTGCTAAACGAGAAAAATCATTAAAAATCCTAAACCAAACAGTAAGAACAGACCCTTAACATGTCAAATTTCTTACTATGCCCGGTATGTTTAGCTTGTGGAAAGTCCTCTAGCTTCTCGAAAGATCCAAAGTGGCTGAACGTTTCCAAGCGTTTGCTCTTGTCCTGACGAAACGTTTTATCGACACTGATAGCGTTCACAACGCTACGACGGAAGTATAAATCCCGCCTTAAATAAGGCCGATTTCCTTGCCAGAACGAGTGCTTTACTTTCCAGGTGGAAAACTCAGGACAGCGACGGCAGCGCGGAGAGGTGAAAAGTGGAGAGCTGTTTCTGCTCCTCACTGATGTTCTCTTCTGTTCTATTCTGTTCTGTTCTGAATTCAGTCGACAATTTCAGCCTCGACGTGCCGTCACCAGGACAAGGATCCATCGACAGCACTACAGGCTCCAGTCGCGCCAGTGCGGCGAATAAAACATCGGTGAGGATTCTGAAGAATTGGCAGGGGATTTAGTGAAAACGCCTGACATTTCAGTCACCCGAGGGCAAAACACAAGCCTCTGAGAGCGTCTCCGCGATACGGGTGGGCGAATTACTGGTCATTCTTTCGAATATTTACTATCAATCGCTGCCGCGTAGACATACAACCTATCATGAGTCTAAGGTCTTGCTGTATTCAGGCAAAGTCGGAGAAGTCACTCGATGACATTCCGATTCTCCTGAAGCGAATCGACGAGCTGGAGAACGCGCAGAAGAATTCGATCGAAGTTCAAAGGCGTCTTAGGCTGAAAATTCGGGAGCAGCAGAAGGTTTCCTGTTCAGCCTTTCTGCTTTAAATTTGAGCAGATTTTCAGGACGAATGTTTAGATTATAAAAGAGCTCAGTGACGAGATCAACGCTCAGAAACCCACCACAACCATCGACGAGGAGGAGAAGTTTGTAAGTAAGAGCTGCTACACGGGAATAAGATTGTCTCGTCGAAGCCAAGTAGAAAAAGGCATTTAAACTGTAAACCTTGGTTCTTTTTGTAGTCAGAACATGAGGAGTCGATAGCAAAAAGAGCTCTAGCGATCATCCGAAGAGAACAGCTCTTGGAGAAACCGCTAAAATTCAAAGAGCTCAAGCAACTGAACGAGTTCTTCTTGACGCCAGAATCAGAAGCGGACGTAGTGGTGGGCTGAGCCTTCGAAACCCAGATGCGTCTCTGCGATTTCCTTATGCACCTAGGCCAACTTAGGTAATGAGGATAGTGGACAAAGCGCTCACCTTCGCTGCAGATGAGCTGCTGATCCGTCAGCGGGCCACTGGATCTGCTGACAACGAAATGCGGTCTCTTCTTAAGGACAAAAATAAGGTAATTTGAAACGCTGCTTTGACTAGAATTACCTAAGAGAGATGCTTGCTTCTCTGTATAATATCCATAGCTTCAGGCGAAGCGACTTCTGCTCACGATGATGATGCTGAATCCAGAATACATCCCCGAGTCGTGGGGTGGCGACGCGATGGCTCGTCGCCTTCAGAAGAGCTCAGCCGCGAGGAAGACGAGCGCAGAGAAGCTGAGTGCGGAGAAGGCGAGTGCGGAAAAGCTGAGCGCCGAAAAGCCAAAGGTGGAAGTTGGGAGCGAGCTGAGTTTTCTGACAACGGCCAGGCAGTTCATCGGCTACATCTTCGACCTGAGCAACACTTCGCGCCCCGTCGAGACGGTGAAGCAGCCGGTGGAAGCACAAGAGTCCACTAGTGCAGAGGTACATAGCGAGATACATAGCCTTCGACACAACTAGCTAATCGGATGATCTGCTCCTTACAGAAATCAAAAGTGCTGCAACCGTGGGAGTATGATAAGGCAGAACCGCGACGCCGAAGGACCAGGTCGGTCAAGACTCCAAAGGAACAGTGAACGTAAACGGAGCTTGAAGATGTCGAAGCAAATCTCAAAGTTATAACAGTAACTATAAACGGGTCATGATCACGTATTACGTTAATAATAAAGTTGACCTAATTCTTAGCACATAAGGCCGAACGGTATGAACAAGTTAGCGGCCTCGTTTTCTATCTGGGACTCCATCAGAACTCATTCGACATGATTATTTGTAAGATCAAAGGATATAGCAAATCAACTCCAACGTGCTTGAAAAGGTAAGAAAACTCCAGCGCGTGAATCCAATTCCTGTCCAACGCATGGCATCCGCACACGCAGAAGCATTAGAACGGCATCCAGCACCACTCGACTTCAGAAGCGGACTGCACGGCACGCAACACCAAACATTAAGAGCCCGGCAGAAGTGAAGCCCCGGCACGCAGCACCACACTGCTGAAAGGGCTCGTGGCAAACCGTGGTGCTGGGTGCCGAGGCTTCACCACTATCAGGGTGTTGCGTGCCGTGCTGTATAGACCTGGTAGCGGAGAAGCCTCGGCACGCAGCACTACGATTACCACTACTGAAAGCGCTTGTGACTGCATCAAGACCATGTATGAGCGTCGGCCCATTGCAGAACCGGACTGCCGTGAATTTCCAACGGTGCAGGAAGTCTCGATAGGGCGCTAGCCCGCTCAGAACCGTCCATTTCCTATAAAACCGCCAACTCACTGCATCTATGATTTGCAGTTAGTCCAGATGGCAATGGCAACTGCTTCGTTTGTGAATGGTCTGACGTCATTGCGTTAAAAGCTGTCTTTAGTACGTCCCAACTTCATCACAAATTTAATGCAAGAACCCCATATCTGGTGAATACCGCGGATATTTCCTAAAAGAAGATTCTCGTAAACGTTCTCAGAGCAATGAACTTGCACTTCTGTAAGTATAAGATGGAAAAATAGGGCAGAAACATTGTGGCGAAGCTCAAACGCTGCACGGGATTTGAAGAAACAGGTAAACACAAAGGCGGATGAACTTTTTGGCGCCATCGATCTATCGATATCGAGGATCAACGACTGCTAGGTGCAGCGGTCAAATCGGCCCGATAAATTGGTACTGAGGCTTCGGTCCGGGTTCAATGGCTGACTTTTTAACGCTTTGAATGAGATTCATTCTACATTAAAGTTTGGCTTGACGACTTGGTGGAATTTTTCAAAAATCTAACGAAATTTTGAAGCTGTTGAATAGGGTTATCTTTGGCTACTTTTTTCGTCTAGTCTTCAGTAATTGATTGAGTGATTGTTCTCACTGCTTTACCCTCCCAACTAGGACTTGACATGAAAAACTTTCAAATTCAACAATTTTGTTAAAGAACAATGAGCCTAGCACAACCATTACCGGCGGTGCTAACCCGTTTTCGAAGCACATCGAAAAGCTGCAGTTTTTGTATTGGCCCATTAAAATAAACTCAAAACCAGTATTGAGGCTAAAAGAGTAAAAATTCAATGAGAGTTCATGACAGTGTTCACTGTCTGAAGCAGTTGAATTATAAATTTCTTAAGAAAGTGATTGTAGACTTTCTTTCTTAGAGATTTTTTTTTTACATTCACCGAAGACACCTATGAACACTATAAGATCAAGCGATTCATAGATAGACCATTTCCGCTTGCGGAAAATGGACCAGTTGCAAATTTGATCTTCGGTTGATTGTACTGATTATTCCTTGAAACTTTAGGTCTATTGCAAAATTTATAGACGCTAACACAACTAGATTATCGACATTAAAATATTACATTAACACATCAGACCAACATAACAAAAAGTTTTTAACAAATTAATGATAGATTTAGACGCCGTGGCAGTGCAGACGGCTGTCGTATTCCCCTCTAATGGAGGTTTTTGCTTAGGGTCCCGCCAAAGGCAACAATGGCTGCAAACCTTCCATCCGGGATCGGTGAATTGGTATCAAACTTTTGTCCAGAAAGAATAAAACACTGACTTGTTTATTGGCTGTTTATCACAAATCGTTTTACATGCAGATCAAATGCGCATTCAAATTTCTTTCACGATATCCTCTACAACTAAGATAGTAGCGCGTCCCAAAGTAAGCACTATATAAAGCTATTCTTCATCCGTCATACCTTTACAATTGAATGCAATCAGATTCAGGCAGCGAAATTGAGGACTTTCCAAAGGAGCAGGATAAGCGGGATGCTTGGCGCGTCCCAAATGGATTGATTAACACCGCCCCTATCTATCATTTACTGCTTAATGTTAGTCCTAAGATTTATAGATGAGTAAGCTGGTCATCAGTAGATCTAATGTGAATCCATCGTATGGCATCTATACACACATGCGTATTAAATGTCTAATAGGTGGGCATGGCATGTAACACCTATGAATTTTGGTGCTGGGTGCCTATGCTCCATCCTTACAGGGATGGAGCCTCGGCACCCAGCGCCAACATTTGCCTCGGCACCCAGCACCAAAATTTGCCTCGGCACCTAGCATTAAAATTTGCCTCGGCACCCAGCACCAACATTTGCCTCGGCACCCAGCACCAACACTTGCCTCGGCACCCAGCACTAATATTTGCGATGCTTACCACACCAACCTTTTGTCGGTCCTAAAGGCAAGGAATAATTCTAATACGGAATGGTATTCTTCTAGTGGAGAAATGCTTATCTAACTACTGTTTAATATTCATGAGCACTCTGTGATAATTCTGCCCTTATGTGTCCGCGTTAAACAGCGGGAGGAAGCCCCGGATGTGACCCGTTTGAACCACGGAGCTCCAGATGGGCCACACTCCATTTCCTTTAGCATACTAGACATTGCTCCCGTTAAATACCAGCATAGGTCCTGACTTTGAAACGCAGCGAGTAGTTCGACTGCTGACCTGGATAAACTTCGATTATACGCAAGTGACCAATTTCAAGGCTCAGGGTCAGACGTGAAAGGGTCTGTTCTTGCTGATCACTCTCTTAGTGATCAGTTCAATTTGCAGTCAGACGATCTGTCGTTTCAGTTCGCAGTCAGATGATCTGTCGCACTTACAATTTCATCGGACGCCACTTTCCTTCAGTCAGTCGGTCGCATTTCGTTCCAAAGTCGTTTACGTTGACCCATATCCTCGCTCACCTCATCGTTCTCCATCTTGCGTCCTTCTACTAGGAGGTATTGTTCTTTTTGTGAGCGATTATAATACCCGTAACTGAATCGTCTAAGCGTTTCCTTCTCTATAAACGCTACGCGACTGCTGACTGACCTCACTCATCACATTTTTCGTCCAGACGGTGACACTCCGTGGACACCTCATCCGTTCCAGATGATTCGTTGGTCACGCGATTTGCGTAACCCAGCTGCTGCTTCAAAATGAATCATAGTCACCACACGGAATTCGCTTGCTTCCCCTCAAATCGTTGTTTCATACAACTTCATCCAGCGATGTTTCGCTGTTTTTGGAGCCGACTAACAATCGGCATGTGCTTCTGCTCCACTCAACCGGGTACCAGTCGTCACTGATCGAACTGGTTTCTGTCGAGGAACCAGTTGCTTCTGGAAACTGTTCTGGTCCACTCAAAAGGTGCCTATAGCTTCGTCTGCTTCCACGGCGGTACTTACCGTCATTACCTCATCCTAACTTCCAAGCTGTCCACGTTTTCAGTCAGCCGTCAGCGGTCTGGTGACCCAACTGACCACTTCACTTCAGAATTGCATGGTAATTGATCAACATTGATGGCTTAATCGATTTTTCTCTTCGTTCCGTTCACTGGTCAGCAATTTCCGGCCAACAATACGCGACGTGATTCGCAGCTGTAGCCAAAAAATCTGTTACCGAAACTGTCTAGTCACTATAAAATTGTCGTTTTCTCCATCACAAGCGATCCACTGCATATATTCAGTTGAGATATTACCGATCGATAATGCTCGGTTGATCGATTTCTGTCGAGAGGTCTGACTAGACGCCAACAAATTTGAGCTAATAAATCCCATCACAGGCGATCAATCTTTGTATTATCGATCGATACTGTTCGGTTTATCGATTTTTTATGAAAAGTCCGACTAAAGGCAGACAAATTTGTGTCAGCGTCAAGTCGGATGCTTGTTCAGCAGTTGTGAATTTTGGACTTTATCGATATTCAGCGATCAACTGCATGTAGTAATCGCAACCACCAATCGATATTGCTTGAGCGATCAATTCTTGCAGGGACATGAAGTATGTGTAGCGGATAATAAAATGGCATCATGTCACCAAAAGTTACTACTTGCGATCAATCGCCATTGCTTACGATCTCTGAAACTTATCCGGCGTCCGTCATTTTCGCGTGGACAGACTCACTGACGGACACACGGACGGAACCCATGACGTTACGGGGGAATTCTAAGCAGCTCTTAACGGACGGGAATGACTCGAGTTTGCAACGACGCAATCATTCGATTCTCTCATAGATTCTGTGACAGGTTTTTATGCAAATTTCCTTACAGTAAGCACTCTTCGACCGCTTTATGTGTGAGAATCGATGTCTGCCGCCAGCAGGACTCCTTTCGATGGGCACGTCCGTTTTAATAAACAATAACCGCCGGCCGTCTGCTTATTAGATGCCCCTTGGTGCGGGTCTCCGATGTCGTATTTGCTCCGCTCCATCTCGCCTAATCGTTCACGCATAAATGGCACTCGAACGGGTGGGCTTCATTCAGCCGAAGCCCTTGGCCAGCTCGGCCCTTTGCTCTTCCATAGCTGCCGATGCAGGTCTTCCGAAGTGTTCGTTGGGATTCTAGGCGAGACCCGGAAGCACCAATACCACCACCTTCTATCACCATCTCGCAAAGCAACTTCAGCAACGGATTCTCTGCGTTATTCTTCCTTGAATGTCAGCCTTTTTCGTCCGCATGGATGGATTCTAGAGCAGTTTCGTATTAGGTTGGACGCTAGGTTCCCGCCATTTTTAAACATATTGATCTGAATTTTGCTGCATCTTGCATATACCTTTCAAAGGAGAATGAGATTCTCAATTCGAGAAATATGTTTCGCTTTTCCTCTTTCGATCTTTGCCAATTTTTAGGCATTGAAGTGGAAAGTCGGAAAAAGGGGTATGACCCTCGCCGACAGCTCTTCTCTCTCTGCTTCTTGAAAAGCGCTATAAACCATTCGAAAGAGGATGATGTGCTCTGAAAGAAGCTGTGTTGTGTTTTTTCGATCATTTTCATTTTCGTAAATTTTCGGGGCACTGAAAATGAGTGTCTATAAGAATATATTATTGTTACCAACAGCTCTTACTCTTTGGTTAACGTTTCTTGAAAAGTCTCATAAGTCGTTCGAAAGACGCTCTGCTCTATCATTGCATCCGTTGCTGATTTTTGTTACTTTTTCATTATTTCAGAGAAGAGTTGTTTGTAAAGGCCATTTTTCTCTTTTTTAACATTTTGCTTAAAAAATGGAAAAATAAACAGACAAACAATGAACAGGTGAAACCTTTGGCAAAGCAAAACATTCTTTTTCGAGCGACATATATGTACCACTGACCAAAAAAAAGTTGAGCCAGAGAATAGGAGCCGCTGGTAAGAAAATAATTGGTAATTTATGTCTGCTAGGCACTCCACTTTAGTGGAAATTAATGAAAACCTAAATAAACGGAAAAAACCCATCATAGGTTCTTTTAGAGCAAGTTGTCCTCTTTTGAATAGTGCGTAACGTTTTGCAACAAGTACAACTCAAGCGAAAGGAGAGAGGAGCTGGCGGAGAAGGTAATCTTTTTTCTTCTGACCTTAGTGACCTAAAATCAATAAATCAAAACGGGAAAAAGTGAAACATGCCATCTTATAGAGCACGTCATTCTCTTTTGAATGGTGTATGACGTGGTGCCAAAAACTAGCAGCGAAATTTGGTTAAAAATGTTTAAATATGGAAGGAGACTTAATTTCTAACCTTAGATAGTTATTTTATTTTGAAGACAATTTGATAGCACTCTGAAACAGTGAAGCGCTATGTGCCTTGAGATCCCACTGGATTTTGTCATAACTTCATCAGGCAACGTCTTCTGCCAAATGGCATTCAGGATGGAAAGGGAAGACGTGTTTGTATACAACGCGAGTGCGTGGGTACGTTTCCTCGGTGGCCGACGCGCTGACGTGCTTCCTTCCGCCTATTCCAGGATAATAGGGGTGGAGATTATGCGTTCCGTTTCTGTTATTCTCGTGAGAGCACTCTCCGGAGCCCACTTCTACTCCTTGGTACTTGCTTCGCCTCCAAAACTTCCATTATTACTTTCGCCCTTCGCTAGGTTCCTGCTCTGCTTCCTGCTGTAAACTGGTGTATTCAAGCTCGCGACTTTCAGACGTCATCCATTCGCCGGCAAACCAACCGATCTTCTCAACTAATTCTCCTGGATCCGCCTGTAGTTCTGTCTCCACATCTATCACCTATAGGAGCGCTTCTCGTGTAGGTGATAGACATCCGTTTTTGTTTCTGATCCTGGATGAGGTGCTGCTCCAACGGCGATTAGCGCGGTCTAGATCGGCTCTCAACTCCGTATCTCTCGTTCTCAGCCGTCTTCATTTCAATTGCAACATCTACGAGAGTGAAGATTGATATGAGTTCCCCTTGCGCTTCCCTTCGCTACTCGTCGTCGTCACAGGCACCATGATTCAGACTGGAAAACTAGTTTCTTAGACTGCCTCAGAATGGACGAGATCAAGCGGAATACCGCATGCAGGAGTTTTTCTGGCTTCTAGCATGGTAGATTCACTGATCACTACTGGAGGACATTTCCTCAGCTACATGTAGGTTGAGCAGTAACCTCCACTAACACCACTAACAAACTTCAGCCATTGAAGTGGCGATGCTACCGGCTCGAATACGCCTTCAAGAATCTTGAAGTTTCTCCTTGTTGGGACAGGATTGATCTTATTTCTGCTGCCGTAGTGGACGGCAAAGAAGTCTAGTGCCCTTGCAAAAAGGAAACACACACAAAGGAAAAGTACGTTAAATTCATTAGTGACTGTGACCTTTGTCAGCACTTGACAGGCAGAAGTGTTATAGCACCATGAGACTTCAGATGAACCACTAGGAATAGTATAGAAGACGGATACGTCGGCATCACTATCCTTTGAGTGAGCTCGATTTCCGATCACGTCAACCACGCCTTCATCTCAACTGCGTTTCACACCAAAATCACGACGTTGAAGCCCTGGAGCTTAGCCACGACATTTATGACTCCAGACGGCCCACCTTTCCACGGCCCCTAACGCCACGTCCCCAATTCTGTTCCTAACCCTCGGCGTTCAACACCACAGCCAGGAAGCCTAGCCACGGCGTTCAACACTACAGCCTGAAGCTTAGCCAGGGCGTTCAACACCACAGCCAGGCAGCTTAGCCGCGGCCTTCAACACCACAGCCAGGAAGCTTGGCCGCGGCGTTCAACACCACAGCCAGGAAGCTTGGCCGCGGCATTCAGCACCACAACCTGGAGAACCCAGCCAGCCGCGGCGTTCAGGCCCGCACCCACGCGGGAGCACATTGCTTCCAATCTTCCTTAACTGTCCGCCGTCTTCTACCGCAAGTCATTGTATACGTGAATATACATCCAAACTGTGCACACTATATCGATGGTCCAGTCCAAACATCATATTTTTATAGGATCAGTGCTTATTAATTTCCAAACAAAGGCATGCTCATGGCTAGGTCGGTCTCCTAGGGTTTATTCAGCCTTGGAGGAAGAAAAAATGAGGAACTGTCGTCATCATACCTTCTAATTCCACCGCCAGCCCTTTTATTCCGTCGCCAACTGTTCCGCACCCTTAATTATCCTAAAAAGTGCGACTTGAGGGCACTAATAGAATCCGATCACGATGAGAAGCATGACAAATGCTGTCAGATTCTGGATCGCAGTTGCGCCTCCTTAATTCGCGTGAACCGCGTTTGCTTCCGTAGTGAACGACGACGTCACGGTCGCCCACCAGCATTGAATCATTCAGGCGACTGGGGTGATTTGGGGGCTGGGCTCGTCATCGAATCCATTATTCATGCGATCAGGTCCTCCGTTTGCCGCGATAGCAGCTCGTATCCTCCGTCGCTTTTTTATCGAAACGCGCTTTATCGCATCTTTGCAATGGAAAGGCCGGCGACATTCCTTCGTGTTAAGACCCCTCCGTCCACCTGACAAGTCTCGGTGAACTCTCCAGCTTCTGAAGCTTCTGGCGCTTACACTCGTCCGATGTCATAGCCGCCAGAATAGTCGTCCATCTCGTTTTGTGTCCTCCCATTCAGCGACGCAATCAGCTCCTGGTGAAATGATCGCAGTCGGTTTTTCCGCCAGAATGGGATGGGCGGGTGACAAAATGCTGTCGTTTTTCGAGATTTTTCCGAGCCTGACAGGCTCGCCACGCTCCCATCGTCATCAAATCGACAGATGATATTCTTCACAGGAAGGATGACTGACACAACATCCTCTACGTGCCACTGCCAAGAGCTTCTTAATGCAAGGCTGTTACTCAAACGCACTAGAGGTTTGCCTTCGTGCAGCAGCACAGCGATTTTACGGCTGGTCGATTTCGGCCGCTCCTTCGCTATGGACTCCTTTTGAAGGGTAGGGCATAGAGCGGCCCTTTTCGAGTCGTTTTTCTGAATTCAGTGAGGATCTTTCTTTCAGAGGATGCTGAAAGGATGCAGCTCCGAAGCGCTTCCAGTCCCACCATGACTCATCATTCATTCCTCCTTGCCCACTTAGATTTCAATCAATCTAAGGACTTCTATGAGTTCCACGCTCCAGATGACGGATAAAAGTGAAACATTCGCACATTCTAGAATCCAAATTCCTATATGTTTATTTATTTATTTGTTTATTTACTTATTTATTTATTTATTATCAAGGCAAGAGACCACCCAATGGTATAGTAGCGAAGACTGATAGCTACCCTTCTTAACGCTTGTTCAATTATTGGGAGAGATTTCCATCTCTGAGAGCCTCTGCTGCTAAAGTGTTTGAATTCGTCCGCCTCTTCTTCTGCGTTACGGTGGTCTGTCAGTGTTCAGCTCCTCTCTGATATCCTATCATTCTGATATTTTGATGGAAACAGACAGTCTGTGACTTCAAGTTGCAGTGAACCACACGCACGGAAACTTCTCAGCCACGGCGTTCAACACCAAAACAAGGCCACCCAAGCCACGGCGTTTAACATCCCGGGCGAGCTTAGCCACGGCGTTCAACACCACAGCTACTCTAGCTCAGCATCGGCGCTCGACATTGCATCCAAGCATTTTGCTCGTATTCTGGTCCAGTGAACGCCTGTGTTATTCGCCCAAATGGGATGCGCCATGCATTCAACTTCTACCTTACACTGCAGAGAACTATTATATGTGGAATTCGCTAGGTCTACGAATTTCGCAGAACTGGCTTAACAAATACAAAGACCGACGTTGGCAACGAGATACTATGAACGCCCTATGCACTCCACTTCTGCATGCATTTCCCTGAACAATGGTCCTTGCACAGCCCTAGGCCAGAGTCGATCGCTATTTTCGACAGCTGCGGCAGGTCTCAGCAACTGCATGAGAAATCTGTGTAAATTCAAAATGCATCAAGTCGTTTTCATCCTGAGAACTGCGGTCGTTGGACATATTACGAGAACAGGACAATTTGAGGGCGTTGAAAACCACATCAAATTTGCATGCATGGGATCGCAGCGGAAACAAGCGGCTCCAGTGTCTCTTAGTCACTCTTCAGGCCTTCAGAATAGCCCATCATGTTCAGGTTGAGCGACGAGGCGTTCGTTTCACCTTCATCTCAAGTCCTGTCTAATAACTGGCGCGATTTATTCGTTGATTGAGCCAATTTCTGCGAACAAGCAGCTCCCGCTCTCTTTTTCGCCACCAGGAGCTTCACGCAACTCTCTGCTCGTATCGGGTTCCGTTTATATTACCATTCATCAACAATATTATGCGCGCCCGTGTTCTGCTCATTGTACTCATTAACGAACCTATAGAGCGTCCGTCGTCGTCGTAGAATAACTTTTTATCGGCGTACTTTTATCGTCATCTCTTCGACGACTGAGCATTCACATAACCTCCCATCTGATTTCTCAGAAGCGAAGTATCCTCTCCTATTAGGACTCATTCAAAAATTCAGCATTCGATAACGCTCCTTCGGGATTTCAAGGAGGTCCTTTATCTTTTGGCGCCTCAAGATTTTTCGGAATGAAGTCGTCAAGCAGCTGAAGCTCTGATTTAATCCGACTTAAAATTTCGAATCTGATTCCTTTTGTCTTCCGCTTCTTCTGTTGTGAGTCCAGCCGCAGGGTCTTCTGTTTTTCTCGTTAGTTGATATCGCTCGCCCTATCAAGGAGGTTTTATGACGATAAACTTCTTTCAGTTTCGGCTGATCCTTTGGGGGTCGTTGTAGCTGCTTCTCAGCTGGATTCAAACTGCAGACAGCAGATACCCCTACTGATCTATTCCACTTGAGCCAGGGGAGGGGATATCCGTACTTGGCAGTCTGTTCCACACCTTTACTAAGTCTTCACTGGCTGTTGAACTAGGAGCCCATTACACTTCTCATCGGCCTCTATTCGGCGAGGTATCCTTCGGCGGCGTTCTTCCGAAAGTCCTTTGAGGCGTTTAGTAGTTCCTTCCTCTGTTTGAGCTCTGAAGCCAGGACGATCAGATCTCTCTTCTGATCTTCTCCGGATAAGTTCGAAGAGCTTCAGTCACTGTTCTCCAGACTCCATTCGGCTTCGAGCAGTTGCCTTGACATCTGGAGCAATACCAGCGACAGAGGCTTCGTGTGCACTTCCAGGCCAGGCCAAGCTTATCCGTCTTGTTTCGGACTTCTCAAATCTGTCCTCTGGAATTCGCCCGCCCTATTATTCACTTCGGGAATCACAACCAATTCCAGTATACTGCCCTGATGTCTAGCAGCTGCATTCGTCAGGAAGACGGAATTCATCAGCTCTCCGACCATTCTGAGCACATACGGCCTCCGTCACGGCCTCTGCTGGAGAGTCACGAGATGTGACCCATTCTGGATGGAGAAATACCCGATATTTCCGGGATGCCTGACACTTTATGAGCACAGAATCTGCTTCAAACAGCTCGCAAAGGTTGGAATGTAGCACGCTGAAATGAATGCATGGGGCATCCTCTACGGCACCCTATGCTTGGGCTAGTGAAGTTCATCTGTTTCTGCTGAATATGCTCGATTACTCTGCTCTACGTCCACTTTCCCGAGGAGTTACCGTGACCACACCTCTTTCAGGAGCCATGCGAGAGTACAAGATCGTCGTCCTGGGCAGCGGTGGAGTAGGAAAGTCGGCATTGGTAAGTACTCAGATTCAACCGTTGCCCCTGCTCCTCCATGGAGTAGTCTCCTTGTTTTGGATACTTGACCAGTTGGCGGCCTAGGCGGGCAGAAGAAGGAGTCGACCAATCACAGAAAGCACCGACTGTGATTAGCTGACTCCGTCTTCGTGCCCTTCCCAGCCGTGTACCTGTCCAAGTTCGCAACCCGCTATGTACCGGGTTTCGGAAGTTTTATGTACCGCTTCTAGACCGTCCAATTTGTGCAAGGAATTTTCGTCGAGAAGTACGATCCGACGATAGAGGACAGCTATAGGAAGGTGGGAGGACCCTGCTCAAGAAAGGCAGAAAATCGCTACCTTATTACTTAGAGCAAACTTGTACTTTAGTCGCTCAGCGGCGCGACGTTTCAAAAGCTACCAATATCGATCACGCAGCGCAGACGATCGATACTGGTGGCTTTCATAGCCCCATGCCACCTGGGGGTTACTGGTGACTAAAGTATAAGGGCCTGTTCATGCTTCACGACGGAAGCGATTGTTCAGCCAGGCAAATCATAGATAACGAGTTTTGCTGAGCGATTGTACGGCAAAAATCGATACGTATGATTTGTCTGGTCGACCAATCGCTGCCGTCGCTCTCCTCGCAAAGTACGAACAGGTCCTAAATGCCAACGGGCGGCAATTTCAGCAAGTGGAAGTAGACGGGCAGCAGTGCATGTTGGAGATACTCGACACTGCTGGCACGGTGAGTTCCGCTTCTATCTGGCCTTCGTCCGCCTGGTCATATTGGACCTCAAGAGCACTGTCTTCAGGAGCAGTTCACCGCGATGCGTGACCTCTACATGAAGAACGGCCAGGGCTTCGTGCTCGTCTACTCCATCACGGCACAGTCGACGTTCAACGACCTCATCGATCTGCGCGATCAGATCCTTCGAGTGAAGGACGCCGACGAGGTGCGTACTGGGTCGCGGCTGCCGAGACACTTGTTGCCCAGTTCCTTAGCCGATCCTCGTTCCAGGTGCCGATCATTCTGGTGGGCAACAAGTGCGACCTCGAAGACGAGCGCGTTGTCGGCAAAGACCAGGGCCAGAACCTCGCCAGACAGTTCGGCTCCGCCTATCTGGAGACGTCCGCCAAAGCCAAGATCAACGTCAACGAGGTGAAACAATGACCGAATTCGGCACTCGATAGCCCTTTTTCCGAACAGAAGCATGAGCCGCCGAGGGGGGCAGGAAAATCACTGGCAGTAGTATAATGACCTTACAGTCTCCAAAATGGACGACCTCAGGTGCTGTAGGGACCAGCACAGCGTCGGCCCCATGCATATTCCCTCCATTTTAGCTTGTCTGATGATTTAGCTACTCTCTGCACTTAATAGTGAAGGTTTCAACCTTCAAATCTCTGAAAGTCCGCCGCGGCTCGTCCGCAAACACACAGACCTCCCCCAGAGGTTCTGTTCCATCTCTTTGCTCCTTTCCAACAATCCCTCCACCCTTTCTAGGTCGGAAGGCTAGGCAGAGGACTTCTGGAGAGACTTTGCCGTCCGATGGTAAGCGAACCCTGTTGTATAGTAAGATAAAGAGAAGAGTATACAATCAGAAAATAGGTCAAACGCCCATTCAAACGGCCTCCAAGATATCCCAGGGATTAATTAACCACGACGGTAGAAAATCGCACTTTTCAATTGCGCCTAGGTGTTCCGGCCGTCTAATTAGCATATTTTCCGAAAGTTGACCGCTTTCTATAAGCGGATGGGTTCTATTGATTGGTATCGATCGAAATGTGGATCATTTCTGGTGGTCACTACATTCATATTCACTTTCTTTGCAACAATAACTACAGGGAAGATACTGCTGTTTCATCTCAGAAGTCGAGTATTTATTTATTTATTACATGTTTTTGTATGTTTTATGATAATATTGACCGATTTCGATTGGTTGATTGACTTTGCTTTCTGTTTTGAAGCCAGTAAGCGGTCATCAATTTCGCGTGTCGATCGATATTAGTAGGATACCAATCGAACTGTTTACCCTTCTTGAAGCCCATTCACTGGCAAACGTATTGGCGCAGTTTCCATTTCAAACGGCAGCCACTTCTGGAACAAATCAATAGTATCGATCGGCACTCTTTAGCTCGACGATACAACTAGTAGTGGTGAATGCCGTCCACCGAACATCATGTTCGCATAATCGCCATCTTGAACGGCCTGTTGCAAGAGCCGATAATATTGATCGGTATCGATCGCTTAATCGACTTTCTGCCAAGACTTTTACTGCACTCATCGTTCGTCCAAAACGTCGATGACGTTGGTACCTACTGATCGATTGTGCTTATTGCTGCCAGTCAGAATTAGTTTCGCGTATCGATCGATGTTACTACGGCACCAAACGATATCTTTCCTGAAGTGCATTCACCGATTATAATATCCGCATAAAGCCAATCTCAAACATTTTGCTGCAGAGGCCGATAGCATTGATCGTTATTGCTCGTGTGATTAAATTGCTGCCACGGTTTTTGCCGCATTCATTGTTCACCAAAAATCGATAATATCGATCGCCACTGATCGGGTCATTAATTTGCTCACCAAAAAATCGATAATATCGATCGCTACTAATCGATTCACCAATTTTGATGACTGAAACCGTTAAGAGTAGTAAAGTCGTGTAGTCTTAAAGCGTATGACCTATTGCATGCAAAAGTCGATCACTTCGATCGATATTAGCTGACCAACCGATAACGGTTATTCTTCGTGAAGTCCCTGCACTGGCAAGTATTTCGCTCCATCCTCATCCGATACGACTATTCTTAAACGGATATCGACAGTGTCGATCGAGATGTGATTCCTTTTCATCGGTCATTAATTTTGCACGGACGAGCGGACGCAGCGACTAGCTCTTACACTACATAGGACTCTGGGGTATTATACGTCTAGGAAAGAGAAACTACGTTGTCCAACGTTGCTATCCGAGATTGTCGCGAAACGGTTGGTGGTCTGCGCACGGCTGGCCAGAAGCGTGACGCCGTGGGCGTTTTTCAGCCGTCGGATCCACCTGTGTGGTCGTTTCTTCGACGGGCTGTGACGGCGCTGAGCTGTTCTTTTTCCGTCGCCGACGAGATGAACGTGACCTTTCGTTTTCCAGGTGTTCTACGACCTGATTCGACAGATCAATCGCCGCTACCCGGACACCGGCCGGCGTCAAGGACAGACGTCGAAGCAGTGCTGCACCTGCTCCGTCTCCTAGGAGCCGCGCACGACGACTTTCTCTTCGTTCGTAGGAAGCCAGTAGCCGCCGAAGAAGCACGCACCACTCGTCGCCGCAGATGGCTGCCGGCTGCACCCCAGAAGCACTTCTCCTCACCGCGCTGCCTTCGAAACATCAAGCGCAGCTCCCTTCACTTATCCGCAGAGCACCACATGTCATAGCCACTCGAGATTCTGTACCCTAGCGCCAGACACAGCTTCCACTCCATTCAGTCACCTTCTCCTTCATATTGCCCGTATGAGTCGAGTAAATTGTACCATTCAGTGCAGCGTTTATACTGCAGTCGGTAATTCAAAAAAAATCCCGCGCGACACAATTTGAATCGCCGCGCGTCAGGGACAAATCGATCGATTTGCAAAAGAGCGCGTGCCCCACCTCCTCGAGGTGCTGATCACGGTGCTGGCATTTTAGTACTATGACGGGGTACTGTAGGTTACAGTAGGTGTAGGTGCGGGTAGTGTCGCCGGAGTCTTGATCATCGCAATTTCGCCCAGATTTCGTCTACGCGGATTACTTCAGGTGCTGAACTTTAATCTGACATGCATTTTTGGTAACACGCCGGAGAACGGGAGGTTTCTATTCCTAATACTACTGTACAGTACGATAGGTTACGGTAAGTGCACGTGTAGGTACGGTCGCCGGAGTCCTGATCACCGCAATTTCGCCCAAATTTCGTCTATAAGGCTTATTTTTGGTGCTGACCATGAATCTGACATCCGTTTTTGGTATTACGCCGGAGATTTCTGTTATTAGTACTACGGTGAAGTACGGTAGCTTACTGTAGGTGCCGGAGAGTAAAGCTGTCGGGCTCCTGAAGACTACTCGAAAACATTAACCTACCTTGAATACTTTGAGTTAGAAGCTGATATGATGTCAGAACTATCATGTAGAGGTAGGACTCTTGTTCAAATATTCAATGTAGGTCCAGAAAGTCATTCTGGGCACTTTCTATCCGTACCTACCTAAGCCACCGTAATCGATCAAAATTTAAAAACGTGATTACTTTTAGTTTTGTGATTAGCACCCAAAGTAGCCCGCATAGACGAAGTTTGAGTAAAATTGGCGACCCGCAGCCACCGGGGCCTACCGTAATACTAGGATTCATCCTAATGGGGGGGGGGGGCACTCCACTCCGACTCTTTGACAATGGTGGTGAAATTGAAGGCCAACTTTAATGGTTTACGAAGAAAACAGCTCGAATCCATCTACAGGAGGATGTTTCTTTGCAATTTTCCATTTTGAAGAAGCCAGGCGAGAGTCTACATTCGTTTCGTTTCTCTAGACACTCCCCCCCCCCCCCCCCCCGACTAGGATAGGTCCTAATATAAAATCGTCTGTCGTATTCGCAATCAAAACCTCAAATAAGCACCCACCCATCGCCTCAGCAAGAGTTTTCTCCCGAAATAGGTGATTATGGCCCCGCACCTTCCGTAACCAACACTGATCTGCCGACATTTCAAAAACTGTCACCATTCCTAGACATGCATCCGAACTGTGAGCAGCGTCAATGTGCTACACCACCATTACGAAGACAACAAACCACGGAGAAAAGTGTGATTTGAACAGGGGTTACTTGCCATCACTTAATTGAGTAGAAATGCCTAGCATCGACGTAAACACGAACGATGGCCTTCAACTGGTCCTATCCAGTCGGGCCACATGAAGAAAATGTGCAGAGACGAAGAGGAAACCCTCGCACGGTTGAACTAATAAAAAAATCAGTGCAAGTGGCCTAAAATTCAACTTCCCGCAGCGATACGAAGTGCTGATACGCAGCCGCCCTCTGATTGGTCGATTAATCCGCGAGCTGCCGTGATTGGTCGTTTCAAGTGCGTCAGCTGTTCACAGCACACACACGCCATTGCTGACCATTTCTAGGCCGTTCTTTTGCTCCTCCAGGCTAAGGCATAGTTTATACTTGCGCTGAGGCGCCATGATCGACATAGCTATCGATTTTTTGTGCCGCCGCAGGGCCGCACCGTGTTCATAGCTCGCCGCCGTAAAACATTTCATTTTACGGAATTTTGGGGTACTGTAGTGGGCGGATCGCGCCGCAGTATGAACGGGCGTGGCGCGGCGAAAGTGCAAAACGCCCAACCTCCTTTCCTCTCCCCGCCGATAGAAGTATAAACACAGGATTTGTCCTTCGACGGATAACTCGCATTATATAGTCGATGTTGGTGCCGATTTCAATCTCATAAATTACTCGATCAAGCTCGCTTTCTTCTTTTACACTGCACAGATGGAGGTGATTTTTTGTTTACATGGGTCTGAAATTCACAACACCATAAACACAACCAGAAATATGCCTGGAACTACTCAATAGCGACATACAACTTGTCCAAATGGTGATCTACCGAGACAGCTAGCAGAAGTACTGGCCGTTAAAAGTGAAGCGACTGTTTGTAAAGATATAAAGCATGAATACAGGCCGCCTACATCGGTCGCTGTCAGCATGAGAAACACCGATATCGATTAGATGGTGCTGCTGATCGACATAACGCGTCGCGCGGCAACAGAAGTATAAACGCGTAGCCTACATTATGAATAAGCACCAAAATGATCTAGATCATGGTCTAAATCTCTGCTTAAGGTAGGTAGAGACACGACGTCGTCAGAAGAGGTGGATAGTGCAGTTAGGCGATGCCGAATCCAATGAGCCAACCGGCCGCGAACCCACTCAGCAGCCACGCGTTTGAGACGATGAAGTTGCCCATCTGAAATGAGGGGCAGTTTGCTCATCGTAGCCTGACAAGTGGTCTATAGTGAGCCGCCACGTGGCACAATAGCGCAAGAGCGGCCAATATCGACTGGTTGCGCGGATGATCGATATTGATCGCTTCGTCATCGTCACTCAGCGAGCAGGCTGGCGCATAAAGCCCTCGAACACGGTTCTTACTTTTGTCGCCGTTTGTGTAAACAGGGAAACAACAAATACCGATTACACAGCGCAACTGATAGATTTCGATCTAAACAGGGGCATTTATTTCTCCATTTCATTAGCACCGCGGCGCGGCGTTATCAAAGCTAGCCATATCCGTCGTCTGTACGGCCCAAACGATATTGTAGCCTTCATAACACCGCGCTGCCCGGTCGTCTATACTCCATTCGCCGAGCGGCGTGTCACAGTGCACTTACCACTATTCGTTACGCCGCGCGCGGCACGCCGCAGGGCGAGTGGAGTATAAACGAGGACTAAGGCATCACAAAAATACCAAAAACATCATCAATGTGACCATATGTATTAAATGGGCCTAAATCCTGCCTAAGCCGCCCGCGCATGCAGTCGAAATCGATCGGATTACTTTGGCAATTCCAATCGATATCGATCATTTGCGAAGTCCTTGAGTACTAATCCCTCAGTGGCGATGTTTATACTTAAATCGCAGTAAATAGTGGCCTCGTGGCGTCGATTAGAGAAGCATGAAAGTCACCAATATCGACCAAAGACGTAAAAAATCGATATCGATCGCCTCGGCAACGCCGCGTCACGCTAAGGGAAAATGATTAAGATCTGCACCTCAATCAGTTTATACTCGTGCCACAACGCGTGCAAGAAAACCCTACTATTATCGATTAGCAGCTGCGTTGGGCCGATATTGGTTGTTTTCGCATAGCTGCACCGCGCGTCGATTGAGGTATGAACGCCCTAAGGTGCACCTTGAACCTCGATCTTAGAGACATAGCAGCTTGAAGACCTAAAATATCGCTTAGGCGCTAATAATCGATATCGATTACTTCACACTGCTACGAGCGAAGTAAAAACTCCCATAAAGAGTTCCAAGCACGGAAACAGTCAACACACACTGAACAATGAGAAAATCGATATCGAGATTAGGACCGGTTCATAGCCCACAGCGGCAGCGACTGACCGCCAGCGAAAAGGATACGGAACTATTCGCATACTTTGATTGACGACCGATCAGTCGCCCCGATCGCGAACTATGAACAGGTCCTTACCGTTTCGCTGTGCCACGTATGACAATCCCGCAGGTGACCAATATCGATCGCTTTCCTGCTGCCGCGACGAAGTATGAACTCGATCTCAGAAACCTTTTTCAATGGATTTGGCTAATTTAGTTGAAAACCAACCTCTTCGGCGTCCGGTATCACAGACTCGTTCTTGCCGAGCAGATTCTTCTCCAGTCCTTTCCTCAGGTCCCTCAGATCCTTCTCAAATCGCGATCGATTCAGCTTCACATAGCCACGGTAGTTGCAGACCTGAAATTCAATGGTGAGTTTTAGAGCAAGACGAGATCGAATCCAAGAAAACTGTGGCCTATATGGGGAAGGCGTGCACCACACCAATCAGGTCGCATCGAATGGGCGCATCACCAAGAAAGGGCTTGCACCGACTCCATGTAGGCCACAGTGACGACAAGTACCGAAAAATCTGTCTGTCGTGTGTAGAGCATGAATAATAAAACCTTTATTTGGCTGGCAAACTGAGCAATACAATCACCGGATTTCACGAAATAGAACTCTGGGCGCAGTTGCGAAGTTGCATAGAGCACTCGAATGATGACGAATGCCCCGACGTCTACAACTGCGCCAAACTACCTCACAGCAAGATGGATGGCAACATCTTCAACGAGTGCTACAGCAATTTTCTACTTCGTCTTCTCTAAGGACGCCTTCTTGGCGAACTCGTCGTTCAGACTTCTTCTGTGCAACATGTAGAACAGCAGACTTGGCCACGCCCAGCGCAGGAAGATGGCGAGCTTGTTGGAGAACGGCGCCATCACCAGGTCGATCTCACGAGCCGACGCAGCGCGTAGAATCTCCTGGGCAGCAGCCTCTGGAGACATGCCCTAAACGGAGAAATCATTGAAGACCTCATTACGTGACTCATAGCATACAGGGGTGCTCATACTCGAGCCGTCGCGCGCAATTCGAACATGAAAGCGATCGATATCGATCCCTGCGCTGCCTAACCTATAACGGTCGTCCTTGCACTGCTGTAATTTATTCCCAAAAATCGCCGAATGAGTGTTCATACTTGTATCACCGCGCAGCTCGGCACCACCAAAGCAATCGATATCGATGTCTATAAGCTATACCATCGACGTGGGTGACTTTCAGGCATTATACGTCATCGCGTGATCTGGGGATAAAAAATCACTTTGCACGCCAGTCTTCCTCAAACCATCCACCAGGTTTGGCGCTTGTTCAGTATCGTTTATAGCACCGCCGCAACTTGCTCGAAAACAGTTGATGCCTTCTAGGTACAATGTTCGTAGTTCTCGTGTTGCTGTGGCGGATAACAACAGCTCTACCCTTCCATGAATGAAAAATCCAAACCGTCCACATATTTGTATGTGCATCCACTCAAAATTCACTACCGTTTTACGTGAAGCGTAACAGCTAAGAAAATTGATTGATTAATGGTGGTTACTTCATCGATACTCCTTCCCTATATATTGTGAAACACGTTCAACGGCCATTAGTTATGCGCTGACGCACGCATGAGCATGCGTACGCGCGTAATTAATGACCGCTGCCAGATGGCTTCAGGCTGCTGCTTAAAATCGATCAGTATCGATTCCTGGGATGAAGTCGCAGCTGCTAAGTCAGCCGACTCACTCAATAATCGATATTGACCGATTTTAAGCAGCAGCCATTAGGTGCTGAAGATCGTCCCGCAGCGGCCATTAATTATGTGTGTATGCATTCTCATGCGTGCGTCAGCCCATAATTAGTGGCCATTGGACCTGTTTCACAGTATATAGGTTGGGAGAATCGATGAAGAAGCCAGTATTGGTGCCTATTAATCAGTCAATTTTTCTTGGCTGTTGTGGATCAGGTAAATCGGCAATACATCGGCGAGTGGGTATAATATACGTCCCAGAATGCTTCGTAAAAGCAACGAACGGAGGATATCGCCGTGCATTTCATGCGTATCAATTAATGCCGTACAAGAAATCAATGCTCGAAGATTGCACGGCGACTGCTCGCGCTATGTCGCTGAAGAAGTATGGACCGGATGAGCATTCTGGCGGCTTCATTGGTCGGTTCTGACCGTCTTCGAGTCGATGAAGCTCATTTCTTCGCAAGGTGCGGCCGAAATCCGACTTCAGCCCTGACCTTCGATCTTGATTTTTTCGCTCGAAAGCGATCGATTAGGGTCAGGGCATTGGGATGGCGACACGAGGAACTGTCGCGTTCTTGTCGCCAATCACTTCTTCGGGAACTGCGCACACGCGCATGTGTGACTTTCAGTCACGGCACAGGTGGGCAGGGACGGCGTTGTGTAAAGGCCGGAGCGCAGCGCCAGTTCGCGCGCCACGCTCCTCTGACTTCACACCCTCCCCGTCCCGCGATTTCGTCCACTTCTGGAAGGCGGTCGCAATTCTCCAGCTCACACCATGGTGTACATACAGCTCAGTGGCTTCGCCGTTCTGCTACTGCTCGGCTCCGCTGAGGGTGAGTTCAGCAACTGAGGTCGCTTCTCTTAAGAACACTGGAAGAGAAATCGCTCCACACCTCGTATTGTATACCTTCTCAGTCGACCAACTTCGTCAAACCGGTTTTAGCGACCGTCCTCCTTCTGGAGCCAAATTTTGAACAAATTTCCTGAGCACGCTAAGTCCAAAATACGGTTTCTCCACTACATCACCTTATCTCCTTCGTCTATTCGAGCACACCTGTATATGTTCACTGAGGATCAATCGAATACGTGGCGCATACCATATCCAATGGTCCCGTCCAACGTAGAACGTCCACCCTAGACCTTTTTTCTGGAGATCTATAGATAATAGTTCATGGATACCCAACCCCTCGCACTAATAAATGCCAACCACAACCTTTTAATTGTACAGCCCTTGAGCTCGATTTCGGTCAAAGTCGAACTTTTTGTAAGACTATAGAGTTGAAAGGGAGAAGTGTCGGCCAGTTTGAATCGTGGCTTAGTCTTTGGGCAAATGTCACAATTCTGGCAGTCTGGGGTGCGGGAAAGCGACAGAGCACCGACCGTAATCGTAGCGAGCATAGCTCAGGTGATCTTCCTCTGCGCCCGAGCCCCGCCCTCACCACCCAGAGGTCGGTGATTGAATAGCGATCACGGTCGGTGCTTCGCATCGCGTCCCCGCACACCATGCTGCCAGAATTAGCGGCAGTGTCCCGCATTTGATATGCTGCTGAGCGGCGTAGCAGTATGAGAACTTCTGATAGCGTAGAAAATCGATATCGATCGCTTTCGTACTTCCATGCCAGCCGAAACACCTTATTTTATCTTTAGGTCATCTCTTTCATTTATTGGCACAAGAATAGTAATTCACCAGAAAGCGCAGCTAGGCCCACAAGCTATAGTTTCGAAGTTCAAAATTTGACGGAAAAAAGCGCCATAAGCAAATGGTTCTCTATAATTTATTAAACCAGACACTGCCCGAGCTTTCTTAATCCAAAAGGAACGTTCTAAAGTACGATTCATCAAGTTCTGTGTAGAGTAAACTGGAACCATTTCCTGAAGTAACTTGGGCATTAAAATTTTAGGAAGAAGAGCTTCGCCTTTCTTTTCTCCTAATGTTCCTGAACTTTTCAAGAAGCTTACAACTTGATATACCTTCAGAATTTCCAAAAAAAGACCTTCTTTCGTCTACAGGGATAGCACTGCCCACTTTTGAAACGTATATCAGACCCCATTGTACTCTCCGTCGCTAGCAAAAAAACGCAAAAGTTGCTACCATACATTGAATACTACACTGCCACTATTCTCATCCTGTTGAGAACCAGCGGGTCCCTGTTGCTTACAGAAAGAGCATCAATAAATGAAGGTAAAAACCTTGACGAGCAAGGTACTCGTAGTAGTGAAGTACTTCAGAATTCTGTAGAACTCCGCCCACTCCTTGAATTCCAGTGACAGCAACGTTTCATCATTGCTGTCAACTCCACGCTACACATTTGAAAGATAATGTAAAACACTGTCTAAATGGGCATATTTCAGCCCAGCTTCTGCTCAACCTCTTCCCAGAGATCCCACAGCAGCCTATACTCCTTCCACAGCTGCCGCTCCCGCCACTAGCCGAGCCACAATTCGTCCAGCTACCGTCAATTCAAACGGTAATCCTCTATGGACGACTTTCTTTCCCACTTTCAACCCGAAATACCTACTCCACTTTCAGCTAGCCACTCAGGCACCGCCAATTCAGCGCATCGAGGACGTTCCTAACCCCGACCTTGAGCCGGGAGTCTTCCCAGTGCCGGACCCCCGAAGCTGGCCAATCGGCCCCGACTGGAACGATCCACTGAACACATGGGAAGGCGTGCGGGGCTGGACGAGCGAGAAGAAATCAGCGACTCCGTCGCCTTTATGAGCGCGTTGTATAAACATTTCCTCTAGTACGTGCTTTGACCGATGTGGCAACACATGGTTCAAGGTGAAAGAAACCTTCGCCTGATTCGCGTCATCCTTGCCAACCGGTTCGCCCTTTACATCGAGCGCGCGTGAGCCGAACCCCGTGTTCATGTAGCCAGCCGACACCGTCAGAATATGCAGGTTTGGGCGTGATTCGCACCGCAGAACGTCGAAGAACGCCTGCAAAGAGGGAACGGGTGAAGGGAAGGTTACGGACATGCCCTCATGGACTAGGCAACTAACCTGGAACGCGTGCTTGCTCGCTCCGTAGGCGCTCCTATATGGGATAGGCAATTTGCCTTGAACGCTACTCGTCGCGATGATGCATCCGTCGTCGGGAATCGCGTCGAGCAGCTTCTGCGTCACCACAACATGTCCGAAGAAGTTCACGTCCATGAGTTGCCTGAAAATGGGCTCTAAGAAGAGTGTATGGCCTTGACAGCAAGAAAGTAATCGACGCTATACTAGTTAGGGACTCTCGCTCCAATGAGACACACCCTTACGACTGCTCTTCTCACAGTACGGCATGCAGCAGCACTGATGGTGAGGTTGCTGGAGTTAGTGCACGGCGCGCAGCACCACTGCCGGTGAGGTTGCTGGAGTTAGTGCACGGCGCGCAGCACCACTGGTGGTGAGGCTGCGGAGGCATTGCACGGCGCGCAGCACCACTGACGGTGAGGTTGCTGAAGTTAGTGCACGGCTCGCAGCACCACTAATTGTGAAGTGCTGGAGTTAGTGCACGGCGCGCAGCACCACTGACAGTGAGGTTGCTGAAGTTAGTGCACGGCGCGCAGCACCACTGACGGTGAGGTTGCTGGAGTTAGTGCACGGCGCGCAGCACCACTGACGGTGAGGTTGCTGGAGTTAGTGCACGGCGCGCAGCACCACTGACGGTGAGGTTGCTGGAGTTAGTGCACGGCGCCCAGCACCACTAACGGTGAGGTTGCTGGAGTTAGTGCATGGCACGCAGCACCACTGACGGTGAGGTTGCTGGAGTTAGTGCACGGCACGCAGCACCACTGATGGCGAGGAGCTGGAGTTAGTTCACGGCTCGCAGCACCACTAATTGTGAGGTGCTGGAGTTAGTGCACGGCGCGCAGCACCACTGACGGTGAGGTTGCTGTAGTTAGTGCACGGCGCGCAGCACCACTGACGGTGAGGTTGCTGGAGTTAGTGCACGGCGCCCAGCAGTGATGGCAGTGACTAGTTGCTCGTACAATGCATGCATATCTATTCTTGTTGTGTCGTTGCTCTACATTAATCGAATCGCTTACATTGCCCTCGTGATCAAGTTGCTGCCATCACGGACTATGAACGGGTCTCGAGAGTGCACCCACCACAGGGATCTCGGGAGGCAATCTCACACATTACATCAAATCTGGATCTAAGCAAGACTCTGTTTTTTTTTTCAAACTTTTTCAAAAGCAAAAAAACGTGTAAAATTTAGGTCTTGTTTGTTGACTGTGAGTCTTAAATATGTGCAATGTGACGCAAAAATCCCGTTCTGCAGTGTTTCATGCCATACTGCACACACCTTCAGTAAAATTCGGAGTTTTTATTAGAAGTTTCACTGCTGCTTCACTACACAGATTGCAGAAAAGTCTCACATCCAGCCCCAGGAATGACGAATATGACGAGTAATCGCGGAGTAGTCGATATCGATTAGGCTGCATCAATATCTGCGGCTTTCATACAACACCGCGCCCAAGAACAAACCCCTAGGATATCACATACTTGTAAATTTTGATCGGTGTGTCGTCTATAGCTCCACGCATCGACAATCCGGCGTTGTTGATCAGCACGTGGATCGTTTTCCCATCAATCGCATGTTCTTTCAGTGATTCAACGTCCATTGGCTCACACACATCGAGATAACTGAAAAGCAGCATTGAATTAGAGTTCTAATGAAACTTTAGAGGATAGTCACACTTCGTATAATGATCCATCTTAAGTACGGTAGAGATCATCTATAGTCCGGGACTGCCGGAAACAGTCAATAATATAGAAATATAAGAATAGTCGCACGGGCGAACTATCCAAATCGCTTAATGCCGAGCGATTGAGAGGGAAACGGTTGATTTTTCTAACAAATTGTATTAAACTGCCTTAAAGTTCTCTACAAGGCTATTAAGAAATTTTTGTATGACTGTAACTACCAATAGCGTAGAAGACCTGTAACTAAGTCAACGTTGTTCTTATAGTTATCGTATTCTGCTAGCTATGTTCACACTAAGCTTCCACCTAGAATCCATTTATAAAAATAATTAGACAGGACTTTTGGCGAACCAAATTTTCCAAAAAAATGATCAAGTGGTTCCTCGTCATCTAAGCGAGCTTGAAGGGATGGTTGAATATATGTATGATGCGTAAGTTTACACTTCGTCGCGCGACGTGGAAACATGTGAACATGGTTACCGATTTAGAGGCGCGACAGTCGATGTCGGCTGACATTGACAGGATTCATATCATACTTCCGTCGCCAGGACGCGCGGCGTCATGAAAAATACTGATAGTGATCGTTCATCTGTGCTGCTTAATCGATTTGCGCTCTGCGATTGAGGTATAAATCTCTCGTTTCGCGCTCTTCTCGAATTGCTTATTCACCAGTGACCGCGGGGAAGCTCAAAGTGAGCTAATCGGTTGGCTTACACGCCGCTTGGAATTAATTGGTTCGCGTGCTTTGCTTAAGCGATCTATTACGGAATCCATCTATTGTGGATGACCGCTAAGGCCCTGCTTATACTACCAAGAGACGCGATGCCGCGTAATCCATTTGACCACCACAAATAGCATTGTGTCGCCCGGTGTCGAAGAATAAACGGGCCTTAATGACCATCCGCTACTCGCGACGCGAACGCTATCGATTGATGGTGGTCGATATCGATCGCTTTCGCGTTCCCATAACACAGGCAGCTGGAGTATAAACACCATTTAAACGATATCGAACGACCTCTCACCTGTATGAAGGCTCATGTGGATTTCCGCTATAGCTTCTCTTAAGCTCTTCACATAACTCTTTCAGTTTGTCGATGCTACGAGCGGTAACGATCACTTTCGCGCCTCTTCTATACAGCTCGAAGGCCAACGCACGTCCAAGACCTGAAAACACACCGAGTCTTAGTAGGGCACAAATACTGTACATTTCTCTATATTTCGACTAAAAAATCGAATTCTCACCGAGAATTTCTTCACCTGCTCCAGGGAACGCTCTTTCGTTTCCTAATTTCCATCTTTTCAGATTTTTGTACCGTTTTTCTTGGTTAGCGCAACTAAGCAGCAATTATCATAGAAAAACGCTGCCTAAAACCGTACCCATTGCTCCTCCAAACCCATGCGCCATGAAAACGGCTTAAAAGAAACGAGCCCAACCCGTCAATCGTTTGTGCTTTTCATCTACAAAACGGATGGAAAGATTAAAAGCTAAAAACGATTTGCCGAAAAGGATATTAAGCCACAAATATTACAGACGCGGTGAACTACTCGAAAATGAGAAGTAAAGACCGACCTGAGCTGGCACCAGTAATCAAGATCGTCTTGTCCTTAAACGACAGTCTGGGATGATGATGAGGACCAGGAATCAGGAACGAGATGAACCTAAAAACAGTCCGATATGTCATTGTGCAGCCATAGCCGTCGAGAAAGGCCAATCTTACTTGTAAATAGAGTAGAGTGCTGCCGGAATGACTGCCCATTTTAGGTAGCACCGAAGCATCTCGAACATTTCTGCACTGATCATAGTTATCTCTGGAGAACGCAGCTGACATTCGTTAGATCTACAGAGAGATACATGGATACGCGTGAAAACGACAACATGGGAAAACAATAAGCGGGAATTTTTCAAATCAACGACAAAACAAGACGGCTTTTCAACGCTGTTACAGTAGAAATACCATTTTCACTCAAAGTGGATATTTTTCTTATCAACTCGGCTTGAAATGTGTGCAGTTTGATTCGAAAACCGTCCACTTTGACGTGAAAATGGTATAAATGCTGAATTTCCAGGCTGACAATGCGGAATAGAAAGAGAAATAATAGAAGCTTAAAGGAAGATTGAGGTGCAAATATTATAGAACATCGAGTATAAGAAAATTCAGCAGATAAAAGTGAACAATACAGGTGAAAAGATAAAACAAAAAAACGGCAAGGCACTCGCACGATGCGAGTAGCAGGAAAAAAGTCCACGACGGAGATAAGAAATGCGCGCCAGACCAAAGTCCCACTCGCATCTAGGCGCAGGTTGTAGGGAAGCTAAGAGATTGGTGGAACCTTTCAATCTCATAGGCTCGCTATATCGCTGGCTGTGAAGAGAGCCATGCTGTTGGCTACTGACCAGTCACATTGGTTGAGCCGTTCAGCCAAAACCAGGGACATCATCCCATGCCCCAGCCTTCTACCTTCCCGACTGGACAGTCGTCATTCATGTCGACTTGTCCTTTACAAAACGATGCAGCTTCACAGTTTCACCCTCATAAGAGAAGCCCATGAACTACTATCCCAAAGATTCTCAACGAGACCTATATGATGTTGCAGGGCATGAAACGAGGGACGCAGATGTGTTTTTCGTTTTTGTTACGGGCCACTGGGTGGTCTGAAAATGACGAAGAACTGTAGCAAGCCAACCCCACGTGATTGCCGGGATGCCGTCCACAGGCAGTGCCGAGTTGGCCGACTGATGGTGTTGAGGACTCGTGAGCACGAGGTCGGGGATTCGGATCCAGACCTATGTAAACTGGTGAAGTGGTTTTGCACTTTCTGCCGCTATCAGAGATCATTTAAGTTTTTTTTCTTCATTTTCATACTATTATAAGCCATTCTCCCTTGCACGCTCCATGCATTAGTATATGTTACAGAGAGGTGTGACTGCGCAGAAACTGTGACCAACAGTTTCGTTTGACTTCGTTTTCACACATATTTCTTCCAAAGAGTCTGCGCTCGATGTGCACTTACAGTCGTGTACAATGTGTTTACAATTGATGTTCTACTACCACATTTTTTCTTGCGAAGACCTTGGCTGACGGCGGGGTAGCGCAGACACGATTCATGTGCCAGTTAAAACTACTGGCAAATAATTACAAAATATTGAACATGATCTACCGACCATTATGCGGGAATTTTGGATGAGGTCGACGGTAGAGTTCTCAAATAGTTTTATATTGCAAAGTGTTTTCTGCATTCTGCATTCTGTTGGCTAATGCATGGAGTGTGCAAGAGAGAATGATCCCCATTAGGGTGAAAATGAAGAAAAAAACTTATATGATTTCATAATAGCGGCAGAAGACGCTGCAAAACCACTGCAGCAATTTGCACAGGTCTGAATCCGAACCACCGACCTCGTGCCTACGAGTCCTCAACGCTACTCACTCGGCCAACTCCGCACTGCTGGTGGACTTCACCCCGGCAATCACATGGCGTTGGCCCTCGTCATTTTCGGACCACAGTGGCCCGTAGCAAAAACGAAATACACATTGGTGCTCCTCGTCTCATGACCTACAAGATCATATGCGTCTCGTAGAGAATCTCTGGGGGAGATCATGGACCTCCCTTTGCTCCCTTGTCAGGAAAGTTCAGGCCCGCCGGTATTGATCACTCGCGCTGTCTAATCGATAAAAGAGGCTGACATACTTCAGCGACATGCGACGGCTTACATTGATTTATCCCCCCATATTTACGTATAAACCACGCTAAGCTGCTTGCTGGCTCGGCTTTGTAAACAAAGTCAAAAACTGGTCGAAAAGTGACCGTAACTGACCACAAAGGCCCCTTTTCACAACACAACAAAAAGAAATGCATGGAAAACTCCTTCGAAGGAGAACTGACTACAAAACGAGACCTGGAATACGATGAGCGAGATCCCCAGGGCCGTCGCGGCTGTCTTGCTGGTGCGCGTAAATATATATCCAACACACCTATAAACGAGCATAAATCGTGAACGTTTAAAATAAAAGAAATGATAGACTATGCTAGGGGTAGGACCCGTACTAGCCCGGCTGTGTAAAAGCAGAGTTTTTATGAAATTTTTGAAAGATCAATTGACCGACGCGTACACGCACAGTCGATGCAAGAATAACAAACTGCAAATTTTCAAAAGGCAAAAGTAGAGACAGCCCACAAGATCTGAAGCTGAGCACCAAGCTATCGCTACCAGATATTTACTGGGTCCGAAATTGTTCGCGTTTCAAGTTTGGAGTCAATTAACTATAGATTTTTCTACACCAACCCGTTTACATTACAGAACCTTGCGCGACGCGTCGTTTTATCGCGGATGCCGCAGCTTTGCAACGAAAATCGCTAAATATTCTCACAATTGTTTTGCAGATGACTCGCGACTAATTTGCCAAGGGTAGGTACGAGTTGCCCGTCAAGAATTGGACGAGTTATCTAGCAGCACCCAGGTGGTCACTGTGGGACCACTGATCGGTCAGCTCGCCAATTAATAGGATGCGCTCGGTAGTGATACCGTTGGTAAATTTTAGTTTTTCCGGTTTTTCCCTCCAGCTGAAGCCGTTTCATCGCATTCATTTTGTGTTTCTCTCGTATATCCCCGCTTCTCGTGCTATTCCTACATATCTTTTTTTGTTTCTCTGCCGTTTTTCGCGTTCCTTATGCCGTTCCGCACATTTTTCGGCCGCCCCAAAAAGGTTTTTTGCCGAGTTTTTCTTTCTTGCGTGTTTTGTGCGCTACATTTTTTTATATGTTTTGTGATTATTTTTGCACCATGTGTCCCCTTTCTAGCTGAGTAATGCGGAAGAACGGTGGAGAAACAAAAAAAGATGTGAACTACTAGCACGAGGAACACGGATATCCGAGTGAAACACAAGATGAACACGACAAAACGGCTTGAACTGAAGAAAAAAAAACAAAATTCCACCGACGGTCTCACAGCTGAGCACATCCTAACGATTCTCGAGCTGTCGTAGCAAGTGTCCTGCAACGACTGCCTGTATACAGCGAGAGAACTCGTCCAACTCTTGGCGGGAAACTCGCCCTCCCTTGGCGATTTAGTCGCGAGCTCGCAGAAGTACGTGTAGGGGAGTAAATTCCAGATCTATTAGAGCGCTGTGCCACTTTACACCCAAAGTTCATTGCCCAAAAGAATGACAGGCGAATGCTCACAGTCCGGTGGCTCCTCCAACAGCCATCTGAGTTGGAGGCGGCTTCTTGTTGATGTTGTCGATGAACGACAACGTCCGCCTCCACAGCGACTGTCGTCTCTGCTCGGCGTCGGAGCGAGTCCACGACTTGATCAACTTATCGAAACCATCGGATTCCATCTGAAATACCGAGGAAAGTAGTTGGTTCGCGAGATGTGCAGCAATAATCGCGGAAAGTCCGATAAATCAGGAGTTGTGAAGTGAATATTCACGAGTTCTTCACAATAGGGGCGCTTTTGGAAGGGATGAGGAGTCCACCTAGTTGTCAGGACTGCCAGAAGGCCTTCACTATCGGCCTGGCTTCATTCCAAAGGCAGCTTCAAAGGGAATGCTGAAGTTCTCCTTTCTCGGACAGTAACCACCACCAGAGCCCAGACCCCTGTACGGGATGGAAGCGGAGAAGTGCTGGTCTTAAGAGGAGATGGTGAGCAATCCAAACGAACGCTAAAACCCCCACACAGGAAGAAAAACGAGAGAAATCCAGGAGAGCAGCTGCTCCAGCTCCGCGTATTGTGCGTTGCCGGAGAACTGGTCCGCTTGGCACGTTGCCGGAGAACTGGTCCATGGGCAAGGTGCCAACGCGGCGCGCGGGTTTTCTGCCGCCATGTCTCGCACCCTCTCGCGCCTCACATGCATCCCGCTCGTGTCTTTAGCGTCTGCCGCTTCTCACACTGAACATGTAGCTCGACTTCTGGCTAACCGACAGGCCTCTCACTCATGAGCGCACTGCCTACAACTCTCCCGTTGAGGCCACGTGCGTGCAAGTTGGGTGCGAGACTACCAGTAGTGGAGATGATCTAAAGACGGAATGAGCATAGTCAAATAGCGACAACAGCTGAGAGACCAGCGCGACTAATAATAGACCTTATAAGTAGTGGACCGATTGATCAAATCAGCACAAACACCTGTAACAAACATTGACGACATCTATTGGAGCTGCAGATCTTCAGAACCCCATTACACCTCTGTTGAGGCTACAGTGAGATCAATTGAATGGAAATTAGTGCATGGCATTAAAACAGTGTCACTGCGCTCTCAAGGGAAGTATAACAGGCACTTCAGACCTTGCAGTTACATGCTACGAAACGGCCAAGCAGGGTGAAATTGCTAATCCATGCAGCGTTTTGGAACCAACCCCGCTATCTCACCACATCCCTGCGAGACGAATGCTGTGTGCTGGGTCAGTCAAGTCCAGCGGCTAAATCATAGCGCACACCATCTTATAGTATTAGGATTAGGCATAAAACTTCGTCAAGATGAAGTTGCACCACGGCACATCAGGACTGATGAGCAACAACAAGTGGAAGTGCTCACCGAGCTCTTAAGGTTCCTCCTATTTCTGAGAACCGCAGGCCGGCCTCCTACTAGAAGAGAATGCAAGGACCACCTCGATTACTTGCCGATAGATTAGCACATTGGTGATATTTGTTTTGTTTTTATCTTCCTGCTCATGGTATTATTGGTATTACCATTGTGACGTTGAAGATAAACTTTACGTGGTAAGCGGGTTACTGCATACTTCAAATTAAGGAGAACCAAGCGCATACCGCACGCAAACCTCGGACTAAATCACTTCATTTCCCTTTTCTCTTTTGCATATCAACAAAACAGTTGTAACACAACCAATACTCGTTAAATTGTCGACTCGTTGCGACACCAACTCTCCCTACGGTTCCGACCGTCTTCACGTTCTATTCACGTGAGTCTGCTGTTCGAGGAGACGGCGGATGACGGGGCACTCGCAAGGAGACAAGACGCAGGGGCCCACTCTTCCTATCTGACTCACACCGCACGCGCGTGGCGGAATGAGTCATGGACCAGTTCTCATGTAATCCGCTTGGCATAGTGCCGAGGCGGCGCGCGGTTTTTCGTCGTGTTGTCTCGCGCACTCCACGCCTCCCTGCTCGCCACACCCCGGAGTCCCTTCCCTAGCCCAATCTGGAGAGTCACTCTGCTCATCTGACTCTCGCCGCTCGCGCGTGACGGAATTTTTCGGGGACCAGTTCACATGTAATCTATTGTGCATCGCGCCGCGCCTACCACAATCGCAGTAGGGCAGGAATTTGCAATAGAGCGCGACGTGCACCACTGCGGTTAGGGTTGGCTTGGATCGGCATTGAATTCTAGATCTCGCTGGTGTATTACCGCTCTCTTCTAGTTCACTCGTGCTTGCTACCGTTTGCTAACGTATTTACCACTAGCATGTCGCTGGCAGAAAACGATAGATCAGCAAGAATCAACCCGAAACACCCTTTGGTCTGTGCAGTGGCTCAGAAGAACGGTACCGGCTAGAATGTTTTCGACAGAATGCTCGGTTCCAGATTCAAGCGGAACTGAAAGGGCACTCGCTGCCTAGATGTCGTGTCCAAGTGCATGGATCGGTCAGAGATGGACGTTCGGAGCATGAGACTGGCGGATAAGTGTGACCATGCTGATGTATGTCATGTTTTCTTCAGACCGCTGTGGAATTCATCGCTCATTCTTTTTCTTACCGATTGTGAGCCGACAGCTAACGGTGTCCAATCGAATGATTCTCGTTTATTTCCTCCGTCAAATGGACGCTTTCAAGGGACCCTACGTCCTGGGGCCGTATGCTCGTCTACCCCAAGTCTTCCCCGATGAGGGATCGGAGTGTGATAAGATATGCTGATATTGATTGATTTTCCCCAACGGAGGAGCGCAAGCATACGGCCCCTGAGTTCAACAGGTGTATTGCCTTGCTTTCACGTATGAAGAGATTAACGGTACAGAGTTCATACTGTTCAGCTGTCTGGCGACACGTCTCATTCAGCCTTTAAGAGTCTCCTACAATGTCCAATAAGCTTCGCCTGGCTTAAGGCACTTGTCTTCCATGTGGCCTACATGGGAGCCGAGAACGCGCCAGCCAATCACAACCAGTGAGAGCATCGACAAGAAAAGCCGCAACCAATCAGGACACCGACTATGCACTTCCCTCTGGGTAGCGCTCCTACTCACTGCGGCTTGATTGGTCCAAGTAGACTATTTGAACGTGAACAGTACCAAAGTAAGTTCTGAAGTCCTAGTAGAAATTCTATTTGCGGTTTAACTCGACACTTCTCCAACTAAAGGGAACATAATTGGAAATGTAACCAGATACATCTTAAGAAAGGTTCCAATAACACTTTGTCGAAGAAGTTTTATTAAAAATTCACCAGCGTATTCACCAGGTAATCTCATGGTCAGTGAAATTTTCACTTTGTTTGATTGACTGTAGTTGGCTGGCGAGTTCCCGACTCTCCCGTAGGCCACATTACCGACTAGTACGGATCTCGTTTGGTAGGGTGGGTCGATCTCCATTTTCACGAAGAAATTTTATTAAAAAATTCAATAGCGTTTTCACCAGGGTATCTCATGGTCAGTAAAAATTTTCACTTTGTTTAATTGACTGTGGTTGGCTGGCGAGTTCCCGCCTCTCTTGTAGGCCACATTACCGACTAGTACGGATATCGTTTGATAGATTTCACCCTCAGCTAAACTGCTTTAAAAAATGGAACAATTCCGTATGATATATTTAGTTCCGGTTTGATGACAGCCACTATCCGGACATCTTTACAAATTGAAAGTGTAAAGCAATATTTATTAAGGGAGCTACTTTCAGTGACGTGAATGGGTTGAAGATGAGGCTATGGAGGGTAGTCAAAAATGTCAATATCTCCACCGAAAGAAAGAGTATCTGCCGTTGAATGTACAACAATATAAAGAATTCCGCCAAAAATCAAAAATTCACGCATATCACTTCGTACAGACATCACACCGACTAAAAGTGGACAAGATTCGTAAGCGTCAATGCTCAGTAATGCTAGTTTTACTACACTTGCACCCTAGAAACACTATGAGTTACAGCATGGCCTTTGCCTGGTTCCTGAGCTCAATCTTCTCCCAAAAATCGGTCCGCTTCCTCTGGTAGTCGTCGGCCATCATGGGCATCGGCAGCTGGATCCGAAGATGACGGTAGGGCTGCTTGGGGTCGTACCGCTCCCAGAGCGGCTCCTTGTCGCAAAGAGACCGATCGCCGCAGGGATTTCTGGAAGTCAGAGCAGTGGACCACTTCTTCGTTTTCCTGAGAAAGGGAAGCAGGAACCTACCCGTGTTTGGCGAAGTTCGTGAAGAAAGTGGTCATGATGTCCAACATCTCCAGATCATCCTGGTTTGGCCTGAACTTGGAGAACACACCCTTGCCGAGGACATACCGCAGCTCTGAGCAGTGCGTAGCTCCTGAAAATTGAGGATTTCTGTAAGAGTGCGCCTTGACCACAAGGACTGAATCGCGCCACTCACCTTTGTACGGAAGCATAAACCGCAAGAATCCAAAGCCGTCCGGGTTGAAGTACTCGAAGCAGTAGAAGTACACCTCATTACCGTACTCAGCCATTTTTCGTACATACCGCATCACCCCCGCGTTGATCGCATAGTCACCCATGAACTAAATGTTTCATGTGTGATTGAAAGTGGGAAGTCAGACATTATAGTGGTTAAAGAGGAGCTCAGTCAAAGCTGTCGACATGTGGGACCACTCAGATCGAAGAAACGACATCCTAAAGTGGAAAGCTTACGTTGTGTGTTCTCTGGATCGCCATGGGATTAACTGCGACAAGGGCGAGGATTTGTGGGTCAGCATGGAAATTCGAGGACAGAAGGTCCTAAAGTCAGCATGTAAAGCGCCTAAGGCATTCTGCTGCTTTTGAGGAGACCCGAAGGCCACATGGAAGCGCTTGGGGGACCATATTGAAGTATCTATTGGTGTTGAATGCCGTGCTCCTCTTAGTCAAAGACAAACTAAACGCCGTGGCTAGCTCGACGTTAATGGTGTTGAATGCCGTGCTTCAACAAATCGGAAGGCAACTGCATGCCGTGGATTTGTTTGGACATTTTGGTGTGGAATGCCGTGCTTCACCAAAGAGAAATGCCGTGCACTTGTTCGGGTATTTTGGTGCATAACGCCGTGCAACCTACAGTTTCATAAGGCCGGTGGCATACTTCCATCGCCGCGATGCCATCGCGGCGCTTAATTCATGGCCATTTCGCTGCACGCGGTCGAATAGTCAAAAGAGACTTCGCCGCGGTCGCCGCAACAGTGGCGGTCGGCATACGCGATGGTTACCCGCGCTCATCGCGGGCATGGCATACTTTTTCGCGCCGCGCGCGCAGTTTAGCGTTGGTCCTGGGCAGATCGCCGTCGCGCTTCCTTGCGGAGCGATGAGCGATGCGACGAGAACTGAGAAGTTTAAATTCTTACGCGTCGCTCTGCAAAACTCATCGCCGCGATTCCGTCGCAGCGACGGGGAGTATGCACGAGGCCTAGAGAAGAAAAGCGGGTGTCGCGCCGAATGCCGTACTTGCCTACTTTATATTTCGAAACGAGCAACAACCCGCATTGCCGTCAGCTGGAAATGTTGAAGGCAGAAGGAAATTTAGCCACTTAGCCACGCGAAATAGGATCAATTATAGGGTTGGGATTGTGCCCTTAAGCGAATCTTTATGTTCTCGCGACAGCATTACTTTTCAATGACAACGGTTATTACCTGAACCATCCGCTCAGTGATTTTCGTCTTGTCCTTGGCATCGACGTCCTTCATGTAGAAATCATAAATATCCCGTCGAACATTCTCCGTATCATGGCCGTAGTCGCACTCCCGAATAATCTGACGACAAAACCGACGGAAGCCTTCTGGCGATTTCGCGAAACCACCAAGTGCGACTGAAAAGATTGTGACCTCTAAGGACTTGAAGCTGTCTTAATGTTAGAGATGATGATCACATACCGAAGAAAAGACCTTCATTCTCAGTGGTGCCAATCATGATCGGCTTGCGAGGCCCTTCTTGCCGTAGCACGTCCATCGGCCGAGGGAAGAAGTCGCCATCGAAATTTGGCACAAACAGCAGATTACCAGATATAGAGGTATGGAAGCCCTAGAACATTAGAAGGGTTGATGCCCGTCTTGTTTGAGCTACATATATAACTATGAGCCAACCTTCTTTGGATGTATTCCCACTTCGAGGCGGGAGGACGGCTGCGCTTCCATGAAGTGCAACAGGCCTTCCGTATCGCTGTCTGAAGTGCATTTATCAGAGGTGCCAGGAAGGTCCACGTCTGGAGCCGTTTAAATGATCCTCTAGTGTCTTGAGCTGAAGCAGATTACCTTCTCCCGTCCAGCCGAGGTACCTCGCAAACTCGCGACACAGCTGAGCTTGCGCTTCTTTGGTTCGCATCGCAAAGTCGCACTCACCGCATCCGGCCATTGGAATGACACGGTGGAAGAGGTCTAAACGGCCCCTTCTTGAGCTCCTTCTACGATAAGCCAACGGTTAGCAAGCGTTTGCCTCGTGAGTGGGGGCTAATCGCCAGGAGATCTGCGCTCGCGCCTCCTGCGCTCTGTCCGAAGACGGTCACGTTGTCCCGGTCGCCGCCGAACGCCTCGATGTTGTCGTGGACCCAGCGAAGGGCGAGCGCCTGGTCCCAGAGTCCCATATTCCCTGGAAATCCTCGTCTGAAGAAGGCTGCTTTAGCAGACAAGCCTCGCTACCTTTGCACTGGTCATCGCCCGTGGTGAAGAATCCGAACGGCCCAAGGCGGTAGTTGATGGAGACGACAACAACGTCCTTCGTGCAGAGGTTTCTGAAGGCACGAGACACTTGAATACGACGCTATTCAAGCCGAAAGCCAAGGCGACTAAAACCACCTTGCAATAGTAGTATCACCGTAGTTACTACTAGAATGTATTGAGAAGCCACCTCCGTGTATCCAGACCATAACCGCGTACTTCTTCTTCTGAAATTTCAGCTAGCATTTGCGGAGAAAGTAGTTTATATATATGCATAAATGTATAATTCATGCGAAAATGCAGACAAAAATTTAATTTACAGATATCATAACGTATGTTCACTTGCCTGAATAATTAAAGTCCACAAAAAACATTTTGTTTGAATACAGACACAAATATCTCTGAAGATGGTTCTAACGTTAACGGAATTTGATCTATCTAATTCCGGTAGGAAATATCAAGCACGAGAGCGGAAAGGTGCTAGTCGTTAGTGTAGCCTGCAGGGAAGGGACGAGTCAGACAATCAAACCTAATCACAACTCCGAACGAACATTCACCAGCCAGCCAATAGAGGCACCGATGGCCCCGTTTAGGTGACACTGGCCTGATTGGTCTAGCGTCGACTTGTCCATGTAGGCCACATCAACAACTAGCGCTAAAAAAAGTCTTGGAATTCCGGTAGATACATAAAATTTTCACGACAAACTCATAATTCCTTTTAAATTTTCACGCTGATTTATAAATATTCAAAGAAAGTCAAAGCAAAATTTTAATTTGAAAACTCTGCTTAAGCTTGTTCATTTTAATCTGAAAGGTGTCCACTTTCATTTGAAAAGGGTTCAATTTACATTGAAAATGTGCAGTTTAATCTCAACCAGCTCGAAATACATCGAATTTTAATTGAAAAAATATGCAATTTAAATTTAAAAAAAACAGAATAAATCAGAAATGGTAATGTGAATGCACTTCATAACAATTAAGTATAAAATCAAAAAACGAAAGAAAATTTGGTTTCACTAGTGATATAAATGTCACCAAAAGAACCTTACACGTTTCAGTTGATCTAGTGAATTTTGATCGCTACACCTCCAATTAGAGAAATTTAAAAAGGAATAAAAGCAAAAAATAAGACACCCGTAAAATTCATAAGCAAAAAGGAACATTTTGAAAAGTCAGCGAGTAGACATCAAAGCCACTCAACTTCTAGGGAAGAGAACTTTCGCTCTTATTTTTCTCTAGCAGTCAACATTTTCGTTATTTTCGGCTCAGATCCAGTGTTTACTGAAGGTTATCAACTCACGGTTTCGTACCTCCATCGTGGGGTGAAGACGTTCAGCGTCAAGCAGTTGGCTTCGTCTTTTCCAACGATATTCAGGTACTAGAACCAGTAAATTCACAGAACAACCAAAGTGCAACCCATCTACGCATTAGAATCGACGTACCTGTGCGAAATATTCGTCCACTTGAGGACAGCGAGGACCGAAATGCGTACAGTTCAACTCTTCACTCCATGGAGTGATCGGCCGTGGCTTCTGAATTCGCTTTCAGTTGCATTCATATGTGCCGATTTCACTGGTAGCTCTCCTAATATGGCTGACCTTGAATCTCAACTTGCCGACAGGCGGCTCTGCGTACGGTATCCCCATGTACATGTCGACCCTTCTTCCATCGTGTAGCTGGTATTCTCGCCCAACTACGGGACCGGAAAGCGTGCTGACTGCCGGAGAGTGTTCTCCAGACACTGACGCGCCCATGCGACGACGCTGAAATCGCGTAGAAGCCAGATATCTCGCCAATACACAGGATAATCGTTCCGTTTTAATACTGATATGGATCGATGAGGCATATCACCAGTTGTAGCCTTTCCCTTGAAAGTTGCACTTTAGCGATGGCTCTGCGTGAAGAAGACACTGGGCAGCCTTGCGGCTAGATAGGGAGAGGACGGAATCATGTTCCTTGAAAATTACCTACAAGGAAAAACCAAGCGATGAACATTGTAGTATAGACCCTGAAGCTGAGAACGTGTTGAAAGCCACGGCAGTTAGCACGGTGCTCAGGAATTGTTTCGGTTGGTGAGGCTCAAAGCACGGCATGCAGCACCAAGACTTTTGAGCAAAGCCATTGCTGCATTGGTGGGTACGGCATTCAACACTAACAAGGACGATCAGCCAGTTGGAGCTTTAAACAAAAAGAACACCGAAATTTTTGTTTGCAATGGCTCTTAATGAGATAAGAATACAGTACCGCGCATGTCTTTTGGTCAATTCCCGAAAAAGCCGCTTTGGAGCGTTCCAAAGCGGCTTTTTTATATAACTTTCTTTAAAATCAAGCACTTGTGAAAAGAAACATATATTTGAGCTCAGCAGGCCAAACTCTATCTTCTGACATATAAATCAATAGAGTTGAACAATGCATATAGGCCGGACATAATCAATCGAGTAGACGCGAGAGCCTGTAGAGTGACAGTTTGGGGAATTTTATTGAAATTCCCAGCCGCCCTACTCAGAAATTTCCTTAAGACTGTCCAGCTTGCCTTTGGAGTGCGCCGTGAACAATGCGTATAGAATCGAACCTATCAATCGAGTGGGCGCTCCCACTCGCAGAGTGAGGTCGAGTAAGCGCGAGAGCCTGTAGAGTGACCGTTTGGGGAGTTTTATAGAAATTTCCAGCCACTCTACCTGGGAAATGCTCCTAGCCTGCCCAGCTTGCCTTTGGAGTGCGCCGTGAACAATGCATATAGAATCGAACCTATCAATCAAGTGGGCGCGAGAGCCTGTAGAGTGACCGTTTCGGGAGTTTTATCGGAAATTTCCAGCCGCCCTACTCAGAACTTGCCTTAGAACTGTAAAGCTTGCCTTTGGAGTGCGCCGTAAACAATGCATACAGAATCGAACCTATCAATCGAGTATGCGCGACCACTCGCAAATTGCACGCGCGAGTGTGTTCAATGCGCAATAACTCTGTTGAGATCGAATCGTTCCGGCTGCGGCTTGTGGATTTTGAATGCAGTAGAGAGCTTTAGTAGTACGCGAAAGTGCAGTGTTATAGCTTTTAAAGAAGCGAAATTATAGCGGCGCGAAAATGCAAGTTAGCCGTGTGGGACACGATTTTTTCCGACTTCAGTTGACCCCTGCAGGAAGACGCGGCGTGCTAAGGGCATGCAAATGCGTACGCTAGTAGAACACTGAAGGCACTTTACGATGACATGCTCACCACTCCTCAGCTGCCTGAACTGCCTTGCCCTCATCTGCCAGTTTAGAGCGGCGTAAGAAAGCGGTTAGAGTTTCTTGCGCTCTTACTCACCCAGATTTGAGCTTTCGAATCTCACAATAGTACCGTTATCTTCAGCTCGAGGAGCTCTATCGAACGGTAGTACTCTCGTCCAATTTCGGAAAAATGGATTTTTCGACGATTTCCCATCGATGACGTGGGCGCCCGAGCCGAGCCTGCGCGGACGATGACGTCATAGAAAATCGATATCTTACTATTGGTCCATGCTAGATACCATTCGGTCCAGCTTTTCATGCTGAATTGAATGGTGTTATCGGGAGTAGGGAAAACTGTAATCTGGGCGAGTAAGAGCGAGGAGAACATGGACCGTTGTTGTATTGCATTGCACGCGCGGCCGTGTTCTGAGCGCGATAACTCTGTCATGTGTGAACCTGTCCGGTTGCAGCTTGTAGGTTTTGTAGGCAGTAAAATGTTCTAATAGTGCGCTGAAACAGAGCGAAGTGGCTTAGGATTGGACTAAGTTACGGCGCTGCGAAAATGCAGGTGAGCCTTGTGTGACACAATTTCTTCCAATTTCAGTCGACCACTACGGGAAGATCCAGCGAGCAAACGGCCTACAAATGCATGGGCGAGCAGAACACTTGAGGTACTTTACGACGACATGCTCACAACTCCTCAGCTGCCTAAACCGCCTTAGCCCAGGCTGCCATTTCAGGGCGGTGAACTTATCGTTGAACTCTCCTGCGCTCTTACTCGCCTATATTTGAGTTTTCGACACTCGCAATAACACCGTTAGCTTCAGCACGAAAAGCTCTATCGAATGGTTTCACTCTCGACCAATTCTGGAGAAAGCGATTTTTTGAATTTCCCATCGAGGACGTGGGCCGAGCCTGCGCGGACGATGACGTCATAGAAAATCGATATTTTCGAAATTGGCCAAATTTTCTCGTTCAAAATCATCTCGTGGCTATTTTGTGCGCTGATTACGAATCCGGCGTCCGTTTTTTGAAAAATTCGCCGATTTCGGTAAGTTTTGGATTTTCTTCTGGGTAACTGAGGGTGGTCGTGTCAGGGTCACCAATTTTGCTCAAACTTATCTAAGGGCAGGGTTATTCGGAATGTCTAACACGATGAAGAAGTCCATTTGGCTGATTATAGCAGAAGACACCTATACTGATGACTGAGGGTGATCGGTGATCCTGACACGATCACCCTCAGTTATCCAGAAGAAAATCCAAAACTTACCGAAATCGGCGAATTTTTCAAAAAACGGACGTCGAATTCGTAATCAGCGCACAAAATAACTACTAGATGATTTTGAACGAGAAAATTTGGCCAATTTCGAAAATATTGATTTTTCATGACGTCATCGTCCGCGCAGTCTCGGCCCACGTCCTCGATGAAAAATTGTAAAAAATCGCTTTTTTCCAGAATTGGACGAGAATGGCACCTTTCGATAGAGCTTTCCGTGGTGAAGCTAACGGTGTTATTGCCAATGTCGAAAACTCAAATATGGGCGAGTAAGAGCGCAGGAGAGTTCAACGGTAAGTTCACCGCCCTGAAATGGCAGCTGGGGCTAAAGCGGTTTAGGCAGCTGAGGAGTGGCGAGCATGTCGTCGTAAAGTGCCTTCAGTGTTCTACTAGCGTACGCATTTGCATGCCCTTAGCACGCCGCGTCTTCCTGCAGGGGTCAACTGAAGTCGGAAAAAATCGTGTCCCACACGGCTAACCTGCATTTTCGCGCCGCTATAATTTCGCTTCTTTAAAAGCTATAACACTGCACTTTCGCGTACTACTAAAGCTTTCTACTGCCTTCAAAATCCACAAGCCGCAGCCGGAACGATTAGATCTCAACAGAGTTATTGCGCATTGAACACACTCGCGCGTGCAATTTGCGAGTGGTCGCGCATACTCGATTGATAGGTTCGATTCTGTATGCATTGTTTACGGCGCACTCCAAAGGCAAGCTTTACAGTTCTAAGGCAAGTTCTGAGTAGGGCGGCTGGAAATTTCCGATAAAACTCCCGAAACGGTCACTCTACAGGCTCTCGCGCCCACTTGATTGATAGGTTCGATTCTATATGCATTGTTCACGGCGCACTCCAAAGGCAAGCTGGGCAGGCTAGGAGCATTTCCCAGGTAGAGTGGCTGGAAATTTCTATAAAACTCCCCAAACGGTCACTCTACAGGCTCTCGCGCCCACTCGATTGATTATGTCCGGCCTATATGCATTGCTCAACTCTATTGGTTTATATGACAGAAGATAGAGCTCGGTCTACTGAGCTCAAATATATGTTTGTTTTCACAAGCGCTTGATTTTAAAGAAAGTTATATAAAAAAGCCGCTTTGGAACGCTCCAAAGCGGCTTTTTCGGGAATTGACCAAAAGACATGCGCGGTACTGTAGGAAAGTAGAGAAACTCCTAAAAAGCCACCAAGACCTTGCAAGGACACAGGGTTGGTTGTCGGGTATGTGGACACGCCGGGGCGATAACGTTGCGCAACGACGACAGGTCAGCCTGGATATACACGATCAGAGGCGATGTCGAAGCTAGAAAAACGCCCACTGACCGCGTTTCAGCAGAGGAAACACGTATAGCAGTTGAAAGAATATCCAGTACCCATGCTCGATCCCAAGATTCAACAGAAAACCCAAACTACCGAGTGACATAAGGAGCTGCACGCATTTGCACTCAGCGTTCACTCAATTCCTCGGCTCAGGCGGTGTGCAGCACACAAGAAAGTCGATTCAGCGACGAGAAGCGAGTGGTCACTGGATTATGACGCCAGGCAGGGAGAGAGTGTACAAGGAGACGCTGCGCGAAAACCACGGAAGTGATACGTACAAAGAGTTCCGAAGCAGATTAGTAGTGATAATCCTTTGATGCTCAAGGGGATGTTTTGCTTGAACACTCAGCAGCGTTTACTGGGAGGCAGACTTCACAAAAGCTATGAAGCTGGGGTGGCAGGCAACTAGCTGCTGCTCCTACAGAATCGCCATCCGAAATTAGTCGAAATGGTGCTCAGCACGGCACTCAGCTGTAGCTTACCTCGGCGTTGTGACGCACAACGCACGGCATGCTGCACCAACGGAGCAGAGCCACGGCATGGTGGGCACGGCATTCAACACCAATTCGTCTGGGCTGGTGGAACTGTCAGCGAGCAGCAATTTTTTCTTTGTTTGGTGAGGATTAGTGCACGGGATGCAGCGCCACCAACTTCAAGCAGAGGCACGAAATGTGCTTCAGATTCAGTGGTCACGGATGAGATTCAACACCAATAGCTTTGGTCTAGGAAAACATTCGTGCTCTTTGAACCTAGTCGCCGCATTTAACTCTTTTGAGATTTATAATAGAACCGTGGTGGCTACAGCAAATGACTCTGCAGCCAAACTGGAGCAAATACTTGCTGTATTAGATTAAAAAAAGAATCTATAGAGTTTTGGTCAATAGCGCTCATTGTAGTACGCCTATTGATCTCTAATATATACAGACTTTCATTAAGGCAAATGAGTCTATAGTATAGTCATGCTCTTGGATTTTTTTGAATATTCTAATGGTTTCGAATGTTCACAAATTTTAACTAATCGAATCCGATAATATTCCGAAAACTGTAGTTTTTGTGAATATTCGCATTCAAATGCATCCGAAAAAGGCGGCTTTTTGAATACTCAAATTCAAGGACATTTAAAAAACGTAGGCGATTTATTGGATATTCGAATGCGATTGTTCAAATTTGGATGGAAATCTTTCGAATACCTAATCGAATGGGTGATTCGAGCACAACTTTGATCTACAGTAAAAGCTTCGGATGAGAGAGGGTGGTGAAAGGCGCAGCACATAGCACAGCGACCAAGAATCGCTAGGCTTAGTGAGGCTCAGAGCACGGCACGCAACACCTAGACTTTTAAGCAAAGCCATTCTTACATTGGCGAGCACGGGTTTCAACACTTTGAAGAATCGGCCAGGTAAAGCTTTGAGCAAAGATAGCGCCATAATTTTTAATTTTTAAAATGGTTTCCAATATGTTACGAGAAAGGCCTTCATAAACCACCAGGACAACACTCTTCTATCGCTTTTCCCTGTTTTCATTTTCTTCGGCTCCTTCCACCGTGCTGACTCTGGTCTGTTTTCATAGTTTTTTGGACTTTTCATTATGTCCCCTTAGCTTCCCCTAGACTTTCACACATTTGAGTACTTTATATAGTGTGGCATACTCATTCTAGTGAACAAAATAAATAAATATATCTTGTGATGCTCTGATCCAGTGCAGAAACCTCACCAGAACTACACAAAGCAAGTTGGTTGAAGAGACCTTATAAAGGGTTAATTGAAAATAAAAACTAAATAAAAATCAAATATACAATACTCTAAATGATAAAATAATAAAATAATGTAATAATATGTAAGTAATGTATGTATATAAAGTAAATAAGTGACCATGAAAACCGATTGCTTTGCATGCGACTGCAAAAAACGGGACAACAACGCAGTGTGAATGCGCAGGGGCTTCAAATTTTGCTGAGTCGAAAGCTCAGTACAATTGAATGAGAGGTGACTGATACAAGGACTGCTCTGAATGACAGAAGAAGGTGCTGAAGCATGGGTTCTGCGGGAACGGACTGAAACATGGGAGTTCGTACACAACGCGCAGGAGAATACTCTCGGCGCGTCTCGGCAATCAAGAAACGGGGACTTGTTTACGCAGGAGATTAAAATGAATTCGTCGAGCATGGGAAAACCTCACGATTTCCTTTTCGGGGCCAACGTGAACTGAACTCGATGACCAAGCAGCTGGCCAAGAACAAATGCGGATGCGAAAAATCGTTAGCACGCAGCGCTCGCCAGTGCCCCCCCCCCCCCCCCCTCCCACCCGATTGACTCATCCGTCCGTTGCACTTCTGGAAATCAGTTTCTCTCGCACTTTCCTAATTCGCGCTGAAAACAAGGTGAAGGAGAATTTTATGGGAGACTTTCCGAAGACAGAAAAAAAACGAAAAGTTAACTATCCATCAGATATAGTTGTGAGGAATAATTAAAATCTTTGAACAGAAATTGGTATTTGTTATATAAATATGATCACTGAGATGTATTACATTTTATTCCTATTTTACTTAATTATAACACAAAGTAATACGCGAAGATGATAACACTTCACCTATTGATCAGTTTACAAATATTACTCTAAAATACCTCTAGACGAACCTAATATGTATTTAGTTGACATTCATATTATTCATTTTATTTTTTACATTATCTAAATGCGATCACAAATTCTATTTATTATGACTGAAATGTAATTTACTTAACTTAATGATGTAATTTAACTCAAGCGCACTTGTTTTCATTTGGTCGTTGCCATCTACAATAGGTGGTGAGTCTTACATTAGTTATATAGTGCCTTACAGTTCCTGTATTTTTTATAAATACTATATTATTAAAAAAATTGCTTCATGAGTAGCGGTGGTCATTTAGTTTGTAATTTTTTTGGTAGCATGATATAACTGATTAGCCTAGAAGAAGCTAATTCTAAGCAAGTTTTGAATTACGATAGATGCAAAACAAACACCTTTACTGTTGCCGTTGTTGATGTTGTTATTGTCGTTATTGTTGCGGTTGTTATTGCGTTATTTGTTATGCTTCTGTAACACTGAAGGAATTTGAATATTCCTTATTTATAGATTTCTAGCTAATTCTATAATATTTGTTTAATCAGTGATTTCTCAAAATAAATCTACCAAGCAAAAAATTTTGCAGTGCATTCCTGAAATTATGGACTGTATAGAGGGGGAAAACTTTGCCGCTGGCATTTATTTATAGCCGAGTTGGGCAGGTGAGTTCCGTTTACAAAAAAATATAAGTAAACAACTAGAGCACTAGGAAAAATAGGCTCAGTCCCGCGCCACTGCAGTGAGTCAAGGGAAATGTTCATTATTTACAAACAGTAATTTGCTTTTGCTTCATTATTTACAAGAAGTAAATTCATGTATTAGGTTGGAAGCTAGGTTTCCGCCATTTTTCGCCCAAACACTTTACTATAGCTTTTGCTGAAAATTTGATCGATAGTGTTACCGTTCGAAATAGAATGATTTGCTCTATCAGAAAGTATGTTTCGTTTTTTCCCATTTCGAGTTTGCCAATTTTTAGGTCAATAAAGTGGAAAGTCAAAAATAGAAAAATATCCTTCCCTGATAGATTCTTCTCTCTGCCTACGTCTGAGATTTTTTGCATAAAGTTATACTCCATTCGAAAGAAGATAATTGCTCTACACGAGAGCCTGTTTAATTTTTTCAGCTTGAATTTCATTCATTTTTAGGGCATTAAAGTGTAGTGTCCAGAAGACATAAATTATTTTGCCAAGAGCTCCTACTGTTTGTTTTTTTTTTTGGAAATGTTATATATGTGCTTGGAAACAGAAGGATTTCCTCTATCAAAGCGCTTGTTGCACGTATGCTGATGTTTGCTTGTTTTGTTATGTTCATATTATGTTCACGAACGCTAAAAAAGAGAGAAAATGACCCTCACCAACAGCTCCTTCCTTCTTTTTCAGAATTCTGCTAAAACGAAAACAAAATAAAAATAACGACAAAAATCAGCATGGAAAGTAGATGCAACACATGCTTTGATAGAGTACAGCATTCTCTTCCGAACGACATATAACACTGCCCAAAAAATTAACTAAAGAGTAGGAGCTGTTGGTAAAAAAATAGCCTTCTGGACATCCCACTTTAATGCTCTTAAAACGACTGATAATCAAAACGAGCAAAAAAATCCAACAACCGCTGCTTAGAGAAAATCATCGCCTTTCAAATGGCTTGCGATATTGTGTAAAAAGCTTAGAAATTCAACTAAAATGTTAGAAACAGAGCGAGTTGGTTTAAAACCTAAATATTAGATCCCTTGGAAAAGAAAGATCTGAAGTAGCTACATATTATTATAGAAGCAGAGAGAGAACACGACGGCAGTATGATGCTAAGTGTTCGCAGCAAAAGTATTCGTAGAAGAATCGCGCTCATCCGACGATAAGAGTAGAATAGAGTGCCGATAAAGCTGCGCCTGATTGCAGAGCGATGTTTGCTCCGACAGAAAACGCAGCAGGTGGAGATTCTGATTGAAAAGTTAATCAGGCAGGCTCGTTTTCTGAGGGAGACCCTGGCTGGGCGACAGGCGATGCCTTTGAACTTCCAACGAACGCGACGCAAATGGAATCGGATTGAGAAAAACCGGTCCGAAATGAACCCGCATTGAAATAATTGCCAGTGCGCTCGAAGAATTCTCGACTCGCCGTCATGCATTGAATTTTTAACCAACCGCTCCGGAAATAATTATATTCCTCGGCTTGTTTGGAATATGAAGAGTTTGGTATAATATTGACACTTCCAGTCGTTGTCTTTGATTTTCCAGAGAATATAGTAAAGCAGAACGGGTAATTCGTTAAAAAAGAAGAATATGTCATCGAAAATAAGAACAAGAACATTCTTAACACCGTTTGTTAGAGTTATAAGCACAATCGATGGAGCTAGGACTTCTACGCGGCAGGTCTTTCTTTACTGCCATCATGACTTTACTGCCACAACAATACGCTGTAAAATGCGCACCTGAGAAGAGGCAGGGTCAGCACAGGTGCACACTGGGTGGGTGACTCCGTTTCTCATCAATATTCACCAGTTTCTATAACAATACAGCATAAACGTGCTAAATTATTCACCACGGGTCCCTTTAAAAGGATCAACGGCATGCACCGGCACGAACAAACTGCAGCAGCCAGTTGCTGCCGACAGCCGCTTAACGGATTGCTTCTAATAGGTGCGTAAACAAAACGTGCCCAACTAGGTGAGGTGGCCAAAGGCGAATTTTCTGTTAATCAAGTAGACCATTTTATAAACGTTTGTAATCATCACCAAACAATGCGTCACGTGAGTGGAGTCAACGATCTAGCGACATTAGATAGCGTGAACTCTTACATATGATTCAGTGTGATCCTAGCCGTCCTGCTAGGTTCTCGAAGGCATTCAGATTCTGTCTCATCTTCAGATTAATCGCCTTCGCTCTGAAGACGGACCGTGCTGGCGTCCTGTGAAACGTGCCGCGGCATGCAGCACCACTGGTGGTGAGGCTGCGGAGGCATTGCACGGCGTGCAGGGCCACCGATGGTGAGGCTGCGGAGCCGCTGCACGGCACGCAGCACCACTGTTGGTGAGGCTGTGGAGCCGCTGCACGGCACGCAGTACTGGGTGCGACACCAGCGCCTGGACAAGCAGACAGGACGTATCAACCTTCTCTGCACGATTCCTCGGTATTAATCGTTTTGGCGGGAAATCATTTACCTTCTTCGCGGACTATGAACAATTCTTAAGCTACTGGTTTCATGATACGTACACCGCTGAAACTGTTGGACACATGGCATGCACAGCATTTACGTATAAATCCCTGCAGGAGGCAAGATGCGCATCAAACGTGAACCTCTTGTTCAAGTACGGGATATTGCGGTCACGTATCTAAATAGAAACTGATGTCAGAGCATGCAATGGCTCACATTTCCGAAATTAGCGACTGCGCAAACCACTGCGCTGAAAGACGTAAAACATTCTTTTTATATAGTGAATTTGAAACACATCGATTTTTTCTTATTTTTTCAGTGTAGGTAAGTAGTTTTCCTCTAGATTTATAAAATAAGGCGAGGAGCTCAGCGTGTTTTTCCTTGTCCCTTGCATAAATGCTTGCAAAGCAAGTTTACACCCATAAAGTGAAGTTTGTAAAAAGTCCATCATTTGAGTTATAATTAGCCATTCAATGTTTTATGTGGCTCTGAAAACTGCCCAAGACCGACAGTCTTTCAACTATTCTGACCTCTATCTAATAACATTGTCTGGTCTCACTAACTCCGGTGGACTTCTTTGATGCAATTTAATTATCGTTGACGTTGAAATTTAATTACTCTTAGTCCGGTATAGGAAGCATCTTGTTTGTGTCTAAATTTCCAAATGTCATTTCCAGCGTTCCTCGAGGCCAAATTTGCTCTCACATATCCACTTTTGTATCGCCTTTTATTCCTAATCGATAATTTTTCTTTCTTTTACAAGGTGGTTTCGAGACATTACCTCCATTTATGGTTTGATATGTGCTCACAAAATCGTCTGGTACTAATCTTAGTAAAAATGTGAATCATGTCCATTTGAGGAGGTACAAAACAATTATCCGCTATCGATTTTGAAAAATGCATGCCATTAGATTCGTTCTGAAGTTTAATGTGAGAGACAAGAAAAGCAGTGATTAGTCACACAACGAATATGTTCCCGTAGAGCACAAAGATCAGTGCAATTATGGCGGAGGACTGACGGTCAAGCGTGAGAACTGATTAGGTGAATGAGAAGGATTTTTGCCGATTGCAGTAGTTACAATGTAGTGTGGGAATTCTTTACGCTTCACCCAGATAGCAACAAGTCATTTTCCGATGTTTGAAACGCTATGAGAGAAAGGTAAATCTGAAGATCAGTAAATAAATAAATAATAAATATTAGTAAATAATAGTAAATAAATAATAAAAAATAAATAAATAAAATAAATAAGTTTAGTACAACGTTCTTATTTGGCGTGGAAGCAAGTTAGCCATAACGAGACCATAGCCCGCGGCAAATTTTGCCACTATTTGGGACCGTCGAACTGGAATCAGCTGCAACCGTAATACAACGCTAGTCATAGTTTGTCAAAATTGCCGACTGCATGACATCGCACCTGTGAACCTTTTTTTAAAAAGAGCGTCAAAAAACTACGGGATATAAAGAGGATCCAACATCGCCCTATGACTGCAGCGCGATCTCCGCGATCACTTTATCATCTCGAGATCGCTCACACTTCGTCTCTCTTTCAAAATCGATAAAGTTAAACGGTCTTTCCTATAGACGCCTACGCTCACGAAACTACAATGCGACCACGAAGCAGCATGGCGTGCAACACCAACAGGACAGTAGGAATCAATGCGCAGCACACAGCACCACCGATAATGACGATACAGAAGCTAGACTCTGTTTATACTTCGATGTCGGGCGACAAGACGCCACTCATAGTGGCCGAGCCATGCGATCGATCGATTTGGCTAGACGCCGTCGCGTCACTTCGCGTTGGAAGCATAAGTGGGGCCTAACGTAGCACAACTGATGGTGGGGCTGCTGGAGTCAATGCACGGCACGCAGCACCACTGATGGTGAGGCTTCCTGAGCGCACGGCACGCAGCACCACTGATGGTGAGGCTCCCTGAGCGCACGGCACGCAGCACCACTGATGGTGAGGCTTCCTGAGCGCACGGCACGCAGCACCACTGATGGTGAGGCTCCTTGAGCGCGCGGCACGCAGCACCAATGGAGTTGTTAGCACAGCACGTAGCACTTTCACACAAATCTCTACGGGAAGCAAGGTGAGCAGCAAGCACAGGATATCCTAGCCACTGTTACTTCGTCTACCAATTTCGGTTCTTTTCTGCTCAGTATTCATTGCTATAAGTTTTTTTAAGGTTAAACCGTAGGCATGAGACGTGCCATACTGAAAACAAGCAACATTTCGTTGCTCCAGAATTTTTGGGTTTTATAGACTCCAGTTTTCGCTTTAGGCAAGCTCCCTATAGTGCCCTCCGAGGGAAAGATCAAAGAAATGTGCAGTGGACGATGAATCATTATTCAAATAGTGTTATATTTATGTACCTAACAACACCCAGGTTCCGGGATGAATAGCTCATCCTATAGCACACTTAAAGGTGCAGTTCCATTCCCTTCGCTCTCTTCATTTATTCGCTTCGGAGGGACGGTCGGCTAGCAGGGTCCAGTCTAGCAGAGGACGGAAAAATCGAAAGGCGTACTATGATCTGCCGAACGAACACAGAGAGCGTGGAGGTCGTCGTACGATGTGGGCACATGGGCGAATTTTCTTTGTGTCATAACAACCGGTGTGAAACTTGATGTCTTTCGATAAGCAATCGCTAGGTGCATCAAGTTTTGCTTTTGCTTTGAGAGATGGCAAACTGTTCAAGTTACTCAGAGACAAGCTGAAGATGTGTAGGTTCTGGTTAGGTAGTGGCACAAAGGCAGAAGGGACAGTTGATCTGGAACAGAGTAAACCTTCGTCTTGAAATAAGCAGCATCAGAATCTAGAAGTGCCGGTAGATCAGGACATGACAGCTGGATTCTTTTACTCCTCGCGCTGAACAATGAAACATGCACTCACCGATCGACATAGCTTCGGGATTCGCATCGCGGTCGGTCCAGTCGGATGAGTCGAAAATCGTCGATATTCAGCGGTGAAATATCCTCCAGGAGCAGCTGTGGGTTCTGGGGCACGAGTGCGGCCGGCAGGTGAAAGGACACGACGACAACAAGACCGCCTCGCCCGGCGCCGAACAACGACCGCCGGCCGCATTATCAACTGTTAACGACGACCGCCATTGTCAGCCGCGTGTTATGAGACCGCCGTCGACCCCTGGCCAGTCAGTCGCCGCTGTCCTTCCGCCTGTTTTTCCAGCATCGGAAGAAGAAGAAGCAGAAGAAGCGCCCAGTTCGGCGCCATTCTCGCTGACGGTGCATTACACTGGCGGCAAGTCACACGTCGATCAGCTGATGTGTGGCTGCAGGTTAATTCAGTTGTCAATAATCGCGCCATTGTCTGACCTCTTCAAGCACGCGAATACTCGTTGAACAAAGCCTTTCGAGGGTCTTCCGAAAATTCAACCCTGGCTGATCTATGGCACTTCTTCTGGATGTGAACGTACGTTGTACGACGTCTTCTGATTCGGACGAATGTTGCATGACGTCTGTGACAAATATGCTCAGTTCCGATGCACGTGTCGTGACGACATTTATGACACGCCTTCTGCACTAGGACACAAGTTGAAAAACATAGACAGAAAATACTAATATACTAATACTGATCCCCCTTACTGGCCCCTCCTTATTGGTCCCACGCTGGGCGACGTCTTCGGCACGACATCTGAATCCCGACGCACTTTGATCGACGTCTGCTCTTATGGGTTAAACTGCAGAATCTTCAATATGGTTAGGATACTTTTTTGCACAAGGAAGATTTGGTCTAATTTTTTAAGCAGCTCAGCTGCCCTGATGAGTGTGACAATTTTGCGAAATGTTTATCTTGAGAAAAAATAATAAGTTAAATTTTGCTTCAATGCGCAACAAGGCAGCAATCATTTAGTGCATTTAAAGGCGAGATCGCGTCATGCATTGATATTGTGGTGTGAATTTGGCTTACATGAAGCATCAAAGTGACGGTATGTTCGTCCTTTAAAACTGTTTTTGCGTGTCGTTTACAGGTGTGAAACGTCATGCAAATAGAAATTTCCTATCAATCGAGTGAAAATCGCAACATTTCGGACGAGGGCATGGCGTAATCTTTTCTGGACAGCCATGATGTGACAGTGTTTCTTCGGCAGAGTAGCACACGTCGTCGATCCGAGAGACGGAACCAATCTGTGCAGTACCTCACACACGACAAGTACTGGTTTCCGCCATAAGTTACGGACCCGACTGCTTTGAGCTGAATCCTTAGCTTTTACCAGAAACTGGAAAGTTGAGCACCGGCTCTACGGGAGGCTTCGATGTGATAGAAACTATTCTAATGTGCTCTCCAAGAAGAACGAAGTGATTTATTAAGGAAATGCAAGTAAGCATAACAGCGTGGAGCATCACAAGACATGGAAGCTATGCGAATCAAATAAATAAAAACACAAGTGCCAAGAGAAAGGCAAAAAGTGAACTCTGGGTTAGTATCGCGAAGATGCATAGAGGGGGGAGGTTGCGGGAAAGCGCCAAACTTGCTCCCACCGCAGCCAATCAGGCGTGGGCTCAGCCGCACTCGCGGGGCACATGATTGGCTGCCGCGATTACGGTAGGCACAACCGCGCGTTCCCGCACCTCGCGATGCAACTTCGGGATATGTATCGAACTCTGTGTATAACATCACAACAAACTCTTCAAAGCTCAGTTTCTCTGTACGTATTGAAGTCTCTAGATATAAAGTGCATGTCCTAGACCACCGGAATAAGTTATTATTTTCTGCTTTCTGTTAAGCTTTGATATGTGATAAGGTGAGAATGAAGTGAATAAACGGAAGCCACGGTATAGTAATGGTTGAAAGGATAACGTCATGGCTCTGCAGGAAATAGAATGCGAGTTCGGCTCCGCCGAGTGCAAATCTTTTCCGCACTCAACAGCTTTTGAACGATGCGTAGCAGGATAAGACTCACAATAACAGCTGGAAATGTTTCAGATAAACGTGAAGAATACTTTCGAGAACGAGTTCAGGAGTAAGAGATACGGTCACGGCTCATATGGGCAAACATGGAAAGTGAAGGATGAGTGGTACTATGGGACCGAATCAATTTAACCAGAGATTGGGGTCGAATGGTTAAAGGTTACCCAAGAAACACTCATCAGAGAACCTGTACAGAATTTCGTGGGTATAGGACAGAAGTGGGCAATAAGCTTTAGTCGCTGTTTTTCGCGATTTTTTCAACGAAAATAATTTTCGTTAAATTTCGGTTAAAACGCTAAAATTCGTTAAAAAATAAAGTTAACTTCATATTGTTGCTTTAAACGAGATAAAATCAGGAAAAGGATTCACAAACGCCGTTTTCACGTAAAAATGAACGCGTTTCAAAGCAAACTCGACATCTTTCGAAATGAAATTGGTGGCGCTTTGGAATCGAACTGGACGTGCTTCAAACCAGACCGAACATCTTCTGAATTGAAATTGGTGCTCTTCAGTAAAATATCAAAATAAATTTTAATTTGAATAATAATATGGCCGTCCTTGAAAATATACAACTTTATATGCCAAGTAGTGAATACAATATTTGAATTCTCCTAAAAGTTTTATTACTTTACCCACAAAATTGTTTCTGAGCTTAATTCAAAGTGCAGAAAGCATCAATTTTTCGGAAAGTCGCAGAAAGAGATCGCGCCATGCACTCGTCAAATGCGCAGCGATTTTTGTTTGATACCGAAACCCTGTCTGGGTGGAGCTAAGCACTAGTCAATGATGAAGGAAAAAATAATTCAGCAAAACACGCATATTCTCCATCTAGCAATTTCGAGCTGCATTCGCGCTACCAACTAAATGCATAGAGTGACATAGCACGCTCGAAAATTGCTGCTTTCTTGCAAATCTTGTTTCTAATATTTTATAAAACTTTAAAAGGTTCCTTTACCCTACCCTCTTCATGTATGAATTCGGTCCTCACATCCCACACGCCAGAAACTTGGTTAGAAATCAGAATATTCAAAGTGATTGCGGACGAGACCACATAAGGAGATAGTAGAGCAATCACCGAAATTAACATGGGAGAAAGTATTGGGTTAAGGCCGGTTTTTACTCCATCGGCCGCGCGGCACGTCATAATTAGAGTGACCAATATCGATTAGGCCGAGCATGGCGCGCCGCGCGGCAAATTGGGTGTAAGGCCCGAGGCATCACAAGTACACCTTGAACGTCTTCAAAGTGGCTGACGTTGCGCTCCAGATGGAGGTGCTTCCCACTCTCAGAGCCCTCGACTTCCGAGGCAAACGCTCACTGCAGCCACGAAGAGGTCGATGGCCGCTAATATCAGAGCACTGACGGCCAGCCAAAACGAATATACGTAGACGTTGTCTCCGTAGCGGACGTAACCTAGAAGGCGATTCTTCTGCTGCTGCCGTCTAGATGCGTCAATTCTTCTGAATAAACGGAACTCACTGATGCCGTCGTCATGAGCGACTGCGTAGACAATGACGGCAACGAACAGGCACACCGTCGTGAGGAACGCCATGCCGATCAACGGGTGGATGATGTACCTCTTCCAGCAGCACGCACAGCTTAACGTAGGAATAGAATAAGAAGACGATGTTCGAACGATGCCTTCCCGGAATATGCCGTCACCGATTACCGTACTATGGAAGATTAAAGTGACGATTAGAGCTCCACCGAGCGCGGCGTGATGCAATTAGGCTGCTTATCGATTTAGCGACGCGCTTAATCGATAACTTTTTATTACGCCGGGTCGCGGCGCGACGGAGCTCTAAACATTCCCTAAAAACAGATCTTGATAAAAAGAAGACAAAGCAAAAGCTTACAACGTGATAAGATTCCAGATCAGCGCCACAATTTCACAGATGATGGCCAAACACAAGAATACGGCTACCGTTCTCAAGGAATCAATGTGCGCCTGAAAATATGCAGCTGATCATGCAGCTGATCTCGCTGTAGGTGTACTCTCAAACACCGACCATCTCCCAGAGGTTACAGTGCCGGTCGTTGGACAGGCAGTCCCAGGAGAAAAGTCCTGAAATTCTGATCTGTAAATACTGTAGCTCCTCGACGACTCAGAGAAGGCACAGCTGAGTTCTACCACTCAGTATGTCTTCTCACCCACCTGCTCAATTAGTTAGGGTCTTAGCTACCCTAGATGGCCTAACCTTTTAAGATTAGGCAATGCCCCCATGTTGGCTCAAAACCTTCTTCAGAGAACTGCGATAGACAAGAACTGTCTCCCAAATCAGATGTCCCCTTTCTTTTCTCTTTTTCGTTTCTGCGTCATTTCTATGCACAGAGACAAGGCCTAGCTAGGCCTACAGAGTTATGCGCAGCAAGTTTATGGAGTGAAGTCATGTCTTCGTATGTCCTATAGGAAGGTATTTTGGCCACTTAACAGCTGAAAGTTATCTAGTGATCAAGGCAAGATATGCGCAATTCCAATGAGAAGAGCATTCTGCCTAAGCTCTTGTTACTACTCAGAACATAGTCGTAGAATCATTAGGGTTCACACTCCGCGATGAGGGCGGCAGGACAAAGCATACGGATCGATTAGTGCCGAGCCATCGCCTGGGCAAAATCGATAGGCATGCTTTGCTCTTTCGCTGCCGTCGCGGAGTATGAACAGGACCTTTGAGGGATAGGGAGTGGCAACATGTGGTTTAATTACCCATGTTTGAGGTATTCCCTCTTTGAATGCTATTAACTCATTCTCGTTGTCCTTTTGCTGGTATTTCCCTGCTCTATTTACTCCTAATCTTGGCTTAATTTCTCGCTTTAGGAGTTGGGCATTTTAAAAGGATCTCCTTCTTTCCTGCGAGACAGATGTTAGTTGACTGATTCATTTTTTATACGTCCAGTGGTCTATGAGATGGAACACAATATTGCTCCTGCGTTTTATTTTTTCCTCATGTCTGCTTGTATTGTAACCCCATAGCCCCATTTTTCGTTTGTTTATTTTCATAGATGTCTTCGAAGATGAGCGGTAAAGTAACAAACTTCCGTCGAACGTCGCCACAGCCGTCAGAATTAGACAGAGAACCATAACGCAGCCGAAAACGATCTGTCCGCATGAGGAGAATATGCACATCTTTGCTGAAAGTTCTCTACAATACATCTAATCCGCTGCAAAAAGAACGAGGAACGGATGATTGCGAAAGAAACGGTCGGCAAAACCATCCTGAAGTCCAAACAAATCCTCATTTAGAATAAGGAAGAGGAAGAGCAGGCAAGTAGAGACGAGTTCCTTCAACGGCTGAATGCATACAAAAAAATGGATGCTTCAAAACCGACTGTCTTGATAACATTCCTTCTGCTACACATAGAAGAGCTTATTCATCCATCTGCCCGTCTTTGCCTACGTACGTTGGTCCGCGCAAAATTAATTGCGACTCGGCAGTCATCACCACCAGCAGTCAATAGGTGCCGACATGATCGAGTTTTGCCCAGAATTGGCATTCAAATGGAGAAATTATGCGTATATTGTCGTCGCTGAACGGCCTTCGCAACAGGTGGTAGTTCGTCGACTAATCAATATTAATCAATCTATCGATTTTCCCCAGGAGTAACTATCAGACCGAGTGGGACCTCCACAAAATCTTAGTAAATCCTCGTATGCTTCCTGGAATATGAGCGAATTCAATAGATGTAATATGACTTTCAATTGAATAATTCCGGATAGTTTCTAACTTAACGAAAAACCCGAAAATATCGAAGAATTTGGTACCGCAATAGGAAGCCGTTGTTGACGAGCTTCAGATTCCTAGCTCTACTCGCGATTCAATTCCAATTTTCCTTTAGCCAGCTCAATCTAGGGACCATCTCTGTCGCAAGTGCCAACGACACCTTCATCCCTCCCTCTAGTGTGCCAGAGTGAACCAGTGGGATCTCCTTCAGTGAGGACACAGAGAATGTCATCACATACTGCTTAGTATCGCCACCCACTCCAGTCGCTATCTTATTGACTTAACACTGTGTTCCCAGCCCTTTCAACCGGCTTAGGGCCGCTATACAAATTAGTGTTTTACCACCGATCTAGCTCAAAATTTTATGATATCTTCGATGCGCTGGATGGAAGGAATGAAGATCTCGAAGCAGCTATAAAGGCCGAAGAAGAGCTCAAAGATGAGTGGACCGTGAGAGGATTCCATCAGCATGAATTACGCTCTCACGTTGCGACTCTTCGGGCGGAAAACAAGTCGGGAGGACGAAGAGCCCAGCAATTAGCCGGCACTTAGCCGACCGACTACTGAAGAACCTCTCGCTGGGACAAAGCTCGCAGGGCAGCGGAGGCGACCTGCTCTGTTCGTCTCTGATTAATAGAATAAATGAGCAACTGCAGATGAAAAGCCAGTACGACGACGACGACCCGCGACAACGACACAACCCTTCAGCAGCGGCTGCCACCCGATCTTTGCCTTGTGTCCGCTGCTGTTGTTGACACAACTGCACAGCGGCAATCCATAACAAGCAGGAGCGAGAGACTGAGGTGGAAATTCTGAGTCACCTGGGCCGACAATCGCTCACCGGAGGTCTTTGCTCATTTCGGAGCTCATCCGGGGAACGGCGCGCCGTGAATGGCGGAAGACTCGTTCGGGGCCCACGACTTCCGTGGAGGGCAGCGCTAGCCATGTCACCCTTCAAAGGTCAGGATACTCTCCGAGGCCCAGATTCATCATCGGTTTACCGGCCGGTAAGGCGGGATTTATAGTCTATGACGCCGAGCGACGCGTAGTCATGGACTCTGCTCGCATTGATTTTTTAACGATTGACGCCTTTCACAACTTCGCGCCGCTCCGCATCGTAAGTATAAATCCCGCCTATTGATGAAGGATAATGTCTTCCTCCAGCTACCACGATTCATCAAAGCGCGGCGCGGTTTCGGTGAATTTCGCGGTAAGGGTTACCCCACTGGCGCGAAGTGTAGCCGTTACTTCCAGCAGCGGTAGCGCTCTGCTACCGATTTCTGACCCAATGTAGCAATTCAGGCATTAACAGAACAGAGTTTACCGCGGGTTTCATGAATCAGAAGTAACGGCAAGTTTCCAGTGAAAAACCAGGGGCCAGATTCATCAACCGCTTACCGCCCTGTAACGGTGAAAATACCGCCAAACCTGATGCTGATGGATGTCATATCAGGAGGTTTGGCGGTATTATCACCGTTACAATGCGGTAAACCGGCGATGAATCCGGCCCCAGGGCGCTGATTCCTCAACGAATGAGCCGTTAAATCGCTACCACAGATTTGACTAGCCGGCTCCTTGTCAGAAACTTACCGGCTCTTGTGATTCGAGAAGGACGCGGTGAAGATGTGTGCATGCGACCGACTACACTTGGCAGCGCACTCAACTCGTTGCCACTGGATCAGGCATTAGCAGTGGAGCGCTAGCGGTACTTTTCCAGACGCTCTAGCCGAGTAACCGTTACAGCGGTTTCCACCGGAAACCTACCATGTCTCGCGTTGACGAATCGCTGGCGGTTTCGCGGTAAGCTCCATCGTTACCAGCGCGTAAACCGTTGATGGACTCGGGGTCCAGGCAGGTGAATCTATGGTAAGATTTGCCATTCCTGAATCTGAGCAACGGAACTCTTCCGGAGGTGACGGCAGCTCAGTAGACGACAATAACGGCGAATCGTCCCAAAACGACTGGTGCATTCAAATCCGAAACTATCCGTGCAGATTAGGACAAAAAGAGCTCGTTCAGGCCATCAGTACGATGACGATGGACCGGTGCAAAGCGAACTGTGGTGAATTAAAGCGGCACATGACGGCGGATTACAGTGATGAGTGCGATGCCGTCGGTGTGTTTACCGTGGTTGACTCATTTCGGGTCAATACTCCCACCGACCGGTTTGCCGTTCTCTTAGCGAACTCGGCGGCTGGCAAGGAGCTGCTTGTTTGTGGATGAGCGGCTTGGTTGCTCACAAGGTCTCCGTTTGCTGTGCTTCCATGAGACTATGAGACGCGAGGAGCTTCTACTTCCTGGTTAGATGGCGAGGGAGTCCAGCAGAATCTCTGGCGACAGGCAATGTTCTAGAAGTGCTCTAGAAGGAGAAGGGCCTAAGGCCGACAACAGCGTCGCTGAAGTATAACATAGGCTAAAGGGATATGGTATAGTTCGGGGCGCGGTCGGCGACTGTGCTACGCGGGCTGATATGCACTGCATAGGCCGCCGACAGCGTCGGCGACGTGTCACCAAAGTATAACATATACCTAAAGCCTATGTTACACTTTGGCGACGCTGTTGCCGGCGACGTCGGCGACGCTGTATTACGCGGGCTGCTACGCACTGCACTGCGTAGCAGCCCGCGCAACACAGCGTCGCCGAAGCATAGCATAGGCCTAAGGCTAAAAACGCCATGGAAGCCAGGAAAGAGCACACCTCGCGGTGAGTCCTCAACTGCAAGGGCCACGCAACAGGTCCTGGTCTCGACTCCGTTCGCCGATGCAGCTGGTGAAATGAGATTGTGACTGCTGACAAGAGGAGCGAGCAATCTTGCACCGAGCGATGGCATAGAAGTGCCAAAAACGCCTGAAAAGGGAAGGAAAACTCGTGCGTGACTCATCTGTATGACAAACACGGAGTGCAGATGTTGATTGGACTGTCACTGAATCATAGTGAACCATCGTCGTCGCTCGCATTCTCCTTTTTAACCGCATGGTTCCTCGACTCGCGACGAAAAGCTCGGATATTAAATGTCTTCAATGTCGAGGCGCAAAATCACATGTTAAGGGCATACATGCTGGACAAGGGGCGTATCCAGCAGAGCAGTGTTTGTACGATCTGTTGAGGCTATACTCTGATCCGGTGGCTTAGTTTATACTTTCGCCGTGTTCAGCATGAAAATCGATCCTTCGCGCCATATCACATTCACCTCACCGCCGTAAGGCCCCGTTTATACTTCGTCGCGGCGCGACGCGACGCCACGTATAGTGGCCATATTGATTGTGCGACGCGATCGATCAATTTGGCCTTATTGCGTGGCCATCGCGTCGCGCCGCGACGAAGTATAAACAGGGCCTAAGGGGCCGTTTATAAACGACTGCGAGCGGCGCTACGCCACGTGTTGTAGCCATATTGATCGGGCGGCGCGATCGATCAATTTGGGCACTTTACGTGCTGTCGCGTCGCTCGGCGTCGAAAGTATAAACGGGGCCTAATTGTAAGGCCTTGTTTATATTCCGTCGCCACGCGATGCGACACCATGTGTAGAGGCGAAATTGATTCATTCAGCGTTGACGCAACTCGGTCGGAGTGAATCGCGTGAGCCCGCAAGCACTCGCGCCGCTCGTCGTCTGAGCGCGTCGCTCTCGAAATCGGTGAAATGCGGTTGATCGCGGTGGATTGCGGCACGGTACAGCTGCTTCAGTTGTCGTTTGCAGTGGACCTGGAAATATGGGCACAATTATGTGAATCCACATACGCAGTTGGACGTAATCGCTTGGGCGCCATTTTATTAGCACCCGTTTATACTTCCATCGACGGGCGACGCGATTCAAACGGAGCGATGCGTCCCATTGCGTCGCGCCGTTTTTGACGATGATGAGCACTCGGAACAGCGAGCGACGCAGTCACGCGGTTACGCACGATTACGTACTACGGAGAAGTGCGAGTCCACACTGCGAGGATCAGCTGAGCAGCAATACCGTATCGATTTCGAGAGCTACGCGACGCTAACCCGACGCTGAGCGGCGTGATTGGTCGCGGGTTCACGCGATTAGTTCCGGCCGGCTGGCGTCGACGCGATCAATCAATTTGGCCTCAATGCATAGCCATCGCGTCGCTCGTCGAAGTATAAGCGGGGCCTTCAGAGTGCTCATCATCGTCCGAAACAAAGCGGAAGGCTAGGACGCATCGCTCCGTTCGAGTCGCGTCGCTCACCGATGGATCTATAAACGAGGCCACATCACTTCATTTGACGGAGTTTCTGCCCCAGCTTTCTAGTAGAAGTGACCACATAACTCCTGGGGATAAACGATCTGGACCTTACGTATGGAACCGGTACTGCATATGAACGCTCTGTCGCCGGACGGACGGTCAGTCTCCGGTGCTCCATCCCTCACTTCTAGCTGTGACCAAGACTTCTTCAGATCCTCTCACCATTTGCTTTGTTTCGCTGCATATTTTGGGTGCTCTTTTCTTCGAGGTCGACCTTTTTCCTCTTATTTGTTCAAATAAATTGTCATTTAACCTCGCTTGTCATCCTGCTACTAGTTGTTGTGGAACACATCATTCCGTTATATACACTTTATTGAGCGCCTAAACAACACTTGACAACCAGAGGAAGGGAGCTCGTCACGACGACGATTCATAGCAACAACTGAGATGTTTCCATCACAAACGGCAACAATAACAATAACGAACAGAAAATGAAGAGCGATAAGCACAGAAGGAGCCCTCAGCAGATGCTGGACTCGTCAACGGACAACGTAGCTATTAACGCCTTCCGAAGCACCGGATAGAGCTTCATCGCCTTCTCCGTTGCCAGCGCTATGAACTCGTCTATCAGACGGCTTGTGAGGTGTCCTCCTCGAACATCGAAGCACACCGTCTGGAATGGAGCTCGAAACGCTGTCAACTTCCTCTCAATTATGGGGGGGGGCTACACTTCTCTCTTCCCGCTACTCGTCAACAGATAAAGAATCGATATCGATTGGACTACGCGAAAAGTCGATACAGCTGACTTTCGTATGAGCACCGAGAAGCCGCAGAAGTACAAAGCCGGCCGCGAACGAATTCAGCAAACCTGGTTTTGATTCGGCATCAGTGCCAAGGTGCACTCCGAGCAGTCCGCTTCGATCTGACTGGACGACGGATCCACGATCCATTCTCCAGAAGCGGTACGCGCGACGTGCGCTGCCACAACCACATCCAGCACCTGATTGAAGTGAACAGCGTAAGCCAGAATAATCTGAGAATCTTCCAATCCGTCTGTACGTGCGTCGGTCCACGCAAATTTAACGGCCGCTTGAGTAAGTTTTTTCAATCACTATCGATCGATATTTTGTTTCATATGGATACAGACGAATATGATGACGACCACTCACTGGGCAGGCTTCCCAGCAAGCGAATAGAAACAACTAATCAATACCGATCGATTATGAACTGTAAATAAGCTGACAGAAGTACCTTACCGATTGCGTGGCCAAAATTTAGATATTGAAGCTCCCTATTTGGAAATCTTGCGGAAATTAGCAATCCATGAGGTACAGTTTATACTTGTATCTTATTCAGGATGATAATCGGTGGTATGGATTGGTAGCGTCTCTTCACTACATTAGAAGCCCGTCCAGTAGGTGGCCATATTTGTGGAACCCTCATCTCAGAGGAAGCATCGATCAACATCGATGTACATATTGGTTGGTCGGCAATAATTTCGCGCCGACGTCAGACAGACGCAGGCACATACTAGCTCATTCATATGTAGTAGGAACGCTTTTACACTTTTAGTGCCTTCTATAAGGTGTTGAAGGGCACGGCAACAGGGAGTAAACGATATCAGTTACCCACAGTGCCTAAACTTTATTAATTTCCCCGTAGCTGCGGTGCTTAACTAAGGTATAAATTTCAAGAGCCAAAGCAGAGGCCAACCGATCCTTTGGAGTGCGTTGTGCACGTATACTTGAGCAGCGAGTCTCGCAGATGTATAGAAAGCGCATTTCACCCCCACAAGACGTTAAACAACCGCAAGCCCAGGTCAAAATCTAGCCGGAAATTCCCTTAGAAACGGAAACATGCCTGGTTTGAGGACAAATTGAATCTAGCTTGATTCGTAGACGTCTAGAGATGTCTTATAGATGACCGAAGGACTCTCTACAGCACTTACCAAAACTTCTGCGTCGGCCAGTGCCATGGTCGCTGCCATTATTGCACACTGTAGTAGACCACCGTCGTCACTAAGCACCGTAACCTAAACGAATGCGCTTGTCAGATATGCAAAACCAATAAGACAGGGTTTACACTTCAGTCTCTGCGCGCCTTCAGTAACTGTGTATACCCCAGCAGTATCGACCGCCCGCGCTTTCCAACAATACTAGTGGATCTCATACTAGTGCTGCTGTCGAAGTATAAACCCAGCCGGGTGGTCGCATACCTCAACGTCGAAAGAGCACTGGCTGTATTTGTGGACCATTACGCATGTCTTGATCACCGACAGCAGTTGAGAAGCGATTCGAGACGTGTCGAGAATGCCTTTCACCTTCAGCTGAAAGTCGTGCGATGAATATAGAAGACCTGGTACTTCCTTGTTGGGTGGGACAGAGCGAATGTGTGCAGCACTGCGCTGCGCGATATTGCACACATTCGCACTGTCCCACCCAATAAGGAAAGCGTCGAATCCTCACCGAAAGCGTGGCGGCGTCCGAATCCCCATTAGGGTCATCACTTGGGCCATAGCTGAAATAATGAAAGCTTTTCAAAGCGAAAACAACCAAAGTCGAAGTAAAGTGACTGCATCACTCACACCCGAGCCAAGACCTTCGTCTCTCCGAACTCTGCGTACGCAGAACCTGGAGCTCCTTCGAAAACACGGCACTTCAAGCCTAAAGCAGCGAGGTGGGACACGAAATGGGAAAAATGACGTCAAAAGCCCTTACAGACGGGCCGAAAGTTGTTGCTTCCGCCCTCTTCCCCTCCAGCTTTCTCTTTCACCGTGTCCTTGCGTAGTTCGGCCAAGGGGATCGAGAAGTCGGTCTTGATGAATGGCATAGCCGCTGAAATGCTTTAGGACAAGGAGAACTACCACAAGATGAAGCATTTCTAGAAATTCTAGCCGAAATCAGAAACAGCTAGCAGAACACCATTAGAACAACGACATTCACATTTTTATTGGCATAAAATAGGCAATCTGTCAAAACTGAGGCTATTTGGACTTCAGCCGTAGCAATGTGAGGCGGTATCGATCCTCAGCGCTGTCTAATCGATATCGGCGGACCACGCACTCCCGCCTCTGGGCCTGTTCATAGTTCGCGGCATAAGTGATGGGAGGAACAACAGGTCACTACGGCAAAGGATACATATCGATTTTTGCCGTGTAATCCCTCGGAAATAATCGATTCGTTGGCTCTACATGGCCACCCAGCCAGTCGTGGACTATGAACAGGTCTTTGCGCAAAAACCCTACTATAAACTATGTCCTAACCTGCTGCTAGTGAACAATAATATACTATCATAAAATTTCAAAGTAGACGTCCTCTTACTTGAGAGGGTAGCCTTAACATGTGCAAAATTGCGTCGAATTGTGTACAGCAAATTTCCCTCAATAAACCGGGTTTTTATAATTTCTTGGCTATATTTTTCAAGCCTTCACTCGGCTTAGTTACAGTTTCCGTCCCTCTTCCGTTACAACTCATCCATTTCAGGACCTCTGTTGTGGCGTTTGCACAGTTCAACGCAATATTGCACCCATAAAGACTGCCCCACTCAACTAGGAAAGCGGTAAATAAATTATATCACATAAGACCGTCTAGCAAGGAATATATACAAACATGGAACGTAGCTATCAACTCCTAGAAGTATTCAGGCCGCCTTGTACAGCCGTGGGCCGAATATCTTGCTGCCGACGCGTACGCTTGTGCTGCCTTGGGCGATGGCGGTCTCGAAATCGTCAGACATTCCCATGGAGAGCTCGACCTCAGCGGCCGCACGTTCGGCCTTTCTCGCCCACACCTCCCTGACCTGGTACAGACGATCGAAGTCGGGATTTGGTACGACGTGGCTGAAGTATAGGCAGATTAACCTGCTCCAAGGCAGCTTCTTGAAAAGAAATGAGGCCAAATATAAGTCCTACGAAAGACAAACCAGGTATTTCTCCTATTTCACAAAATTTTCCGCATTTTCTTAATAGACAAGTCCCTTCTCAGCATTTCAATTATCAATCTATTTTAATAGTCTGGTTTCTTCGACAGAAAATATCGACTGAAATGCTGAAAACCTCGTAAAAATATAAGATTCTTGACGCGTTCAGCGCGAACATTTACGCGAAATTGCAGGTCTCCCTCACAAAGTCTCCTTACAACAAGTGGTAGTCTCATTCCGGTAGCTATTCACACTATGCTGTCATAGACCGGTGTTATTTAGGTTGCAGGAGGGGTCTAAACATCTTTGTCGGACTGTCGATTGATTGGAGCAATTTTGCACGTATTCATACTCCATCCCCCCCCCCCCCCCGACTAAGGAAGCGTCGAACAGCATCAATCAACATGCCGAAAAGATGTTCATACCTTTTCTTCAAGCCTGACAGCACCACGCCTATGGCGAAACGTTGTGAGCTACTAGAATCAAGCCGCCACTTGCTGTTAAAAAAACAATGTCAAGGACGTCTGTAATTTTACGTCAATACGATTGCTTCTCATTACCACCAAGAATTTTATATTTTTATAAGGTTTTTAAGTTTCCACTGAAACCAACAGGACAAAGAAAGGTTCCAACGATCTACAACAAGTTCCAGGGCGATGCGCCTGCACCAACGTGCAAACACCTCCAGAACTCACCTGTGCAAGAAGGATCCAATGGTCATAAAACCAGCGAAGCGTAGGTTGCGGCAGTTCTCCGCAATATGACACGCTAGATCGGGTGCAGCCGCAATGGATAAGCCTGAAACTTGGAAGATTATCTGCCTTTGGCTTTTCGTATAGGAGCTCTAGGGCTCGTTTATACTTGGACAAAGCAGGCGGCAACTATTAGGCCTCTGTTATACTCCCGCGGGAGCATCCGCGGAACGTCCGCGGACTAAGGGTGCCCCGCAGACGGCGGGCGTGGCAGGGCGCGGCGATTGGCAAAGTGAGGGATCTCGGCGCGATTCTCGCCCTTCCGCGGATGCTCCCGCGGGAGTATAACTCAGGCCTTAATTGAACAACGTGGAAGATCACTATTGACGGCCTTCCGTGTCGTAAGTGAGGTATAGACACACTCTTAACTACGCTATTATTGACAAAAATATGGCTTTGCATACACATTCGTATAGTTCAACTTGGATGCGGCGAACTGTTATAGGTAACACGCGATGGTAAATCGCATGCGAAGCCCGCAAAATGTACGGTGAACCGAATAACGACTACTCGTGCTTTCTTTGCTTTGTTCTCGTTATCCACAGCAATAAACACCAGCTTGTATGGACCTCTATTGACCTAGTAGGCGAATTCTCCTATGTTCTTGCGATCAACAGCCCTTTGCTCTACCTTTCGTATGAGTTGTTTTGCTTTTATCTATTTTCCTTCGAAGGTTTTCCAGTTATTAGGCTGCTTACCTGCTAACTCTCTCTATTAAACGCACATTATTCTGCATAAATAACTAAATAAATAAATGCGTACTCAAACCTGTAAAGTCGTACTCAGATTCGCCTCACCCAACTTGAACATAAAAGGGAAATGGCACCGAAAAGCGAAAAAATAGCAAGAGCTTGAACAACACCTCCTTTCTGATCCTCCTCGCTGGTGTTCACCTGCACAAGCACATCCAGAACACTCTCCCGCTTCTCCATCTCTCGATTGAACAGATCGCAGTGTTTTTCGGACTCGATCGTTTCCACACAGTACAGCGACGGCGACGAGCATATCTTGGGTATCTGAAAATGGAGTAGCGACTAAGAGTCTCATCACAAGCCTTTGAAGAACTTAGCCGACCTTATTGGACTGGATCTTGCCGATGTAATGCCATTTTATGTCGGGACACAGCTGCTGAAGCGCTTTGGACTTCTCTTCGAGCTCCTAGAAATAGGAAAACAGTCGTCTAAGCTTAGTTTACAAATAAACACCACAAAGGGATATAGTATGACCGAGACGAAGGTCAAAATGTTAAAACAACAGTGTCTGCAATCGCAGACAACATGCTGGAATTGACGCCTGATGCGGCATACTGTAATCCGACAGGTGATCTTCGAGAGCTGATATTCATACAGGGATCGGCTGGAGTGATCATTCACTACCTGGACATAGTTTTCACCAAAATGCCGCTGTCCCACAGCATAGCAGGCCGTGATGAGCTCTATCGGCTTCGTCTTCGACACGGCCACCAGTTGACATCGTTTCGAAAGCGCAGACTTATTGCAGGCCTCGCCAATTAACTCCAGTACCATCTGGAATTGCTGGCGATTAGACCGTTTCTGCTAAATCAATGGCCCCTTTTTCGGCTTAAAGAGTCTTAGCCTCAGAGAAGGCACTAGTTCTATGGTCCAACAGGTCAGGGAATAGGAGGGCGACCGCCCTGCGATAGGTTTTCAGACCGGTAAACCGTCATCCTTGTGCACCCTTCCACTTCCATACGGCCTGAGGCCTGAGGCTGCACTTCATCGGCACTAGTTAAAAGTTCCGACTCCACCGACAAGACTTCGGTCGGAAATTTTTTTTCGCTGAAACTTCGTCTAGGGGGGGTTATTTGGGGTGCTGATCACGAATCTGATATCCGTTTTTCACGATTCGGTCGGAGACCACCCATGTTAACGGTATGGGTGGTCTCCGACCGAATCGTGAAAAACGGATATCAGATTCGTGATCAGCACCCCAAATAACCCCCCCTAGACGAAGTTTCAGCGAAAAAAAATTTCCGACCGAAGTCTTGTCGATGGAGTCGGAACTTTTAACTAGTGCCACTTCATCCAATGTGCAACAAACCAGTATAGAAATCACCGGTATCGATATCTTGCGCTCTCTAATCGATATCGACGTTCCCGTACGACGTTGCCGCGCGTCGAAATAAGCATAAATCCTGCCTTATGGACAGCCCCAGTCCGAAATAAACTGTAAACGAAGCACACTCTGGTCGTGCGCCAGCCGCTTAGGGGTGTGAGCCGAGACAGAAATTTGGAGTTTTACTTGACTGAAGCCTATAACTCCAAAAAGGCCAACCTTGATGTTATCCTGTATGATAGTGGCGGAAGTCATCGTGGACCAGACAGTATGCAGATGTATTCGCTTTAATCCAATCGCCCAACACGTTCCTACAATCAGTAAAATGTCGACGTGTAGGGAATTAACAAGCATTCTTCCCCCTTTAATATCGTGCTGTGTAATTCTAGCAGCTCATGAATATAGATATAGCGGCCATGAAGCCGCACAAATGGAGTGCAGGAGTGGTCCCGCGTCGATCACCTGAGCTCTATCCGAAAACTCCCCACGGGATAGAAAGTTTAGTGGCGAGTAGTGAAGAAAGTACAACTGGTATCAGTTCTTGAATATTCACTGAGATCAGAACTAAACGGTGTCTTGATAAACGCTTTAAAAGCCAAAACGAATGAAATTTACATAAATGCGGCCAAAAATGAGATTCTACTATCCGGGACACCATGGTGACCAGTTCCGCTCGCCACAACCGAATTCTTATGATTTACCCCTCTACCATAGCTGCTTTGACCCAAATCAGTTTAGATTTCAATGAAAACGCGCAAAATTTTGAAGTCCAAGATTCCGCTGACGTCGTTTGGATTGTCGACGTGACTACGTACCATACAGGTCAGCTGACGACACCGAGAAAAAAAATCGGTGTGTGCACCTGCATCCATCTCTCGGTGTGGTTTTTGGTCGTTTTACTCTGATTTTCTCCTGAAATTGTTTGCTTAATTCGTTCGGGAGCTGTCTGACGTGCCGATCGAGCTTGTGACCGATCGTATTAGGTCGTGATCTAGCTGACAAAGGCGCAATAAGTCTAAGTCATCGCCAAACAAGCTGGATAGGCAGTTACAACACGCCATCCACTGGTCGTTTCTATTGCTGGGTGCCAACTACCTTCGTGTAGCTGCTCGTCTTCCCTTTTGCCATCGCGATCGTACGGATAGACTGCTAGCACCTCGCTTCTCCCGACTAGGATGGTGCAAGGCAGCACTTTAGGGCTGCAGAAGTTGCAAGGTAAAATGTTCATGGTGTAGCACTCTAGATACCGTTAATCATTACTCAGGGACTCAATATGACTTTCTTATACCGAAATCGCTGAACTTAGCAAAAGGAGACACCCTCCCGTCGAGTTCTCCTTATTGAAGCGTACCGAGTCAAATCTTGTCGATGCTACCGGTATCGACGTCGAGAAGAAGACCATGAATAGAGTTTTTGAGGTCTCATGATGCAGTAGATGAATAATGCTGAACAAGACAGGTCATATCGATGCCACTTTCCAAGTTCAATCCGCGTCCAGGCTAATTAAGTGCCTCAAGCTTCTGGGAATGGTCAGTTGTTTTACTTTGTTTGCCTTGAGTGATAGGCGACTACATTACATCGAGTGAACTTTCTTATACAAGCCTAATGTGGATCCAGAATCCTCCTACTATATTACGACTCACCACGAAGTATTTTTCTACAGGACTCGGGCGATCGTTGTGGGACTCAGTGGAAAAGAAACTATTTACTTCCACGACTCCCAGGATTCGAGGAGAGGTCGAAGAAAAAAATTCGCCAAGCATCGCACAAAGGGATTTCCTGGGGTGCCGATCACGAATTTGACGTTTTTGGTATTGCGGAGGAGTACGGTAGAATAGGTAGCTACAGGTGAAAAGGCTGTCGAGGTCATGTACACCGATTCCGCCGCAAATAGGCTCGGGGTCACCTTTTACTTAGTGGTCATCCACCTTGGTAGGAAGGCACATATTTAGCCGTCACTTTGGAAACGATCTACCTCGGATCGTCGTTGGGTTTGAACAAACACACCAGTGCTGCGAAAAAATTCGAGTTTCGTACAGTACAGAGCATTGTCTTGGGCTGTCCTACATGGTGACCCCCCCCCCTCACATGAGCCTATTTGCGCCGCGCTCAGTCATTATTTACGGTGGTTATTTGGTGTGCTGACCATGAAGCCGACATCTATCGTTGTTATTGCGGTGGAGTACGGTAGAATTCAATAGGTAATCATGCCTTCAATTGGTCATCCGTATCTACCTTATTCTACCGTACTCCTCCGGAATACCTAAAACCGACGTCGGATCCATGACTAGCACCCCAAGTAGCCCTCTTGCACGAAGTTGGGCGAAAATTTTTAATTCGCCCTCTCCCCGACGTATGGGAATCGTGAAGATACAATAATGCCGAAGTCGCTTTCAAGTCGCCTTCACAATTTCTCGCAGAAAAGGCGTTGCGAATTCCGATTAGGGATCTCTAACATCGTCGTTATTGCCTGAAAACCACGAGCAGACGCTGTTTCTTCTGTGCGGAGACCTGCGACTCGTTCCAGGACGGTTTCGGCGGCGGCTCCATTCCTCGGAACCCGTACGCGTGCGATTCACCGTCGCTGCGACTGCGAACAACAACGGCGTGACCTCGGTCGGCTATCCGGGTGGAGGGGGGGGGGAACTATTCCGTTGACACAGGGTGGGGCTGTAATGGGTGCCGGCGCGACCTTGCCACGACGAGCCGTCATCAGCGCCCGGACCATCCTTCTGGCAACGTCGTCCAGCCGTCATATACCGCCCCGGCACATTAATCGTCTTCTCCAATTCCTCTCTTCGTAGTCACTGTCGTCGTCGTCGTGGTCGAGCTCCTCCTCGGCCTCGGGGTGGAATCGATTTGCGCCTATACGTCGTCTATTGTCGGCGCTGTAGCACCGTCGTCGTCGTCATCATCGTCGTCTTCGCCTTCGCCGACGTCGTCGTCGTTATCGATCCCGTTGTTTTTCTCAGCTGCCCCGGGGTTCCATTCCGACCGTTCGACGACTTCGTGGTCCGACGCCTTCTTCGCCGCCCCATCAGCGGTTTCCAGCCGAGCGCTTATCGAGCGATTCGTCATCATCGACGGCGGCCGCGGCCGCTTTGTTTGATTTTTGAGAGAATGCGATCGATTTTTGAGCCGAAATACGCTCGAGTGCACAGCTTTTGTTGTTTTTTCTCTCGGTGAACGGATTGGCTAATTAGCCAGGCGTCCTAACTGCCTTTTTTGCCAACAGTGTAACCGCAGGTGTTCAAATTTTCGCCCTCCTTTTATTTGAAGACTGCGTATTCTACGGGCGATTTTTGTTTCTGGTCGCAAGTGGACATCATCACCACTCACTGTGGTAGTTTTCGGACTGAAATGGTGCGTTTCTCTCTAGTTTTCATCAAAGAAGTCTTCGAAAACTTTTGATTGGTTCATTATAGCTAGAGATGGATTTTTTTTTGCGTTAAGCGATCCTGTTTTCCATACTTTGGTGGGAGCATTTTTGTAAAATACAAAATTGTTCTGTTATAGTTCTTCAGTCAGGAGAGTAAACCTCAGTTCAGAGTTCTACATCAAAGAATTTAAGAAAGCTGAGGTGCTCCCCGGCGTTTTTAAAGATTTTTTCTTCATTTTTGCTCTCCTAATAATGATATTCCATTTCTGCTGTATTGTTTAGGGTTTAAATGTGCTTTTTTTTCCAAATTTTCTTTCTATTTCAAGACTGTTCGTTCTGCGAGCACTTTTGTTTTTGGCCAAATTTGACCTTATTAGCACCCACTGTACTCGCTTTTGGACTGAAACGGTGCTTTTATTTTCAAGTTTCATTTTCAGAGTGCATTTCGTAGACTTTTGGTTAGTTCACTATAATTAGAGTTTTTTACGAAATATACCTAAATAGCCTTATGCTACATTTGTTTAAGGAACTGTTAGAAACGGTTACTGCAGTCGTTCATTTAAGAAAGTAGAACTCAGTTCAAAATCAAGGAGTTAAAGGGAGCTGAGTTGTTTCCTTTCATTGTAATTGTTTTTATCCATTTCTGTTCTCTGTTTTCTGATATTTCGCTGTCTGCCTGACTTTTTCCCGCATATGACGCTGGGTGAGTTTTCAAAGAGCTCGTCATTTTCTCTTTAAATCTTTCTCACCACCTTTTCCTCCTTCTGGAATTGTTATGGCGTTAGATTGACTTAGGAAAGCGGGTAAAAGGTAGTCGTAGCTCTCCATTAAAATGAAAATAAAATCCATTTCAGAATCCTACTTGGTGAAGCTGAGGTTTTTCAGAAGATTTTTTTCCGTTCCGATATTTCAACCATTTTCTCCGATCGTAGCGGTTGATGGAGTTTAAAACATAAAACATTTCTTCTAAATTTTCCACTTATTTGAAGGAACTTTGTTGTGCGGGTTTTTTTATTTTGGTCAAATTTGAGCATTGCCGGCAGCCATGGTAGTCGTTTTTGGACGGAAACTATACTTTTTATTTCACTTTTACTCCAAACACTTTTCGTAGACCTTTGATAAGTTCGTTATAATTAGACTTCGACTTTTTTGACCATAAATAACCATATTTCACAGCCTTTAGTCTAAAAGAACTGCTACAAATGGTTGTTATGGTTTTTCATTCAAAGGTAAAAATAAAAATCAGTATAGAATATCAACGATTTGAAAAAAGCTGAGTTGCGAAGTTTTTTTCACCATTTCTTTGTTTTTTCGACTAGTATTTGATTCTCTGCTTGATTGTTTTCCTCCGTAAAACCTTTCGTAGGACGGAGTTTAAAACATTTCGGTTTTTTCTTGATTTTCTTCCTCTCCATTTTTATTTTGCCTCCTTAGAATTGTCATGGCGTCTGGTTTTAATTGTGTGCTATATCTTCTCGGAGGCATAAAACCATAAAACTGACTACTATTGGCAGAATTTTTCTTGTTTTCCCCTAAATATTCAAGATTTATTTCTGGCTGCTTTAATCCGTGTGGTCTTATGTTTTTTTTTTTCTCCAAGTTTCACAGAACATTACCTACTAACCTTAGCTAGCTAGTGTTACTGTGATCTACAATCTCGCAGATCATCCCTCATGTTCAATATTTTTCTGGCGATCCTTATATGGCGCCGTAAGGGAAGCACATGCTCTCGTTGCACCTGGAATGGGCGCAAATACTAATATTTATTCAGTAAAAATGACTCAGTGTTGATCTGACAGAAGTTTAAGAATGGTTTAGCATTAAAAATTGTAGCAAAAATCTATTTTATTGCGGGCTTATTTTTCTAGATTTAAATATTTCTGGTTCTCTAGGCTCAGGATTCATATTCCGCCTAGGCTACGAGCTTACGCTTCAGATCCCGTCCATTTATCGACCCTGAAAACACTGGTTTGCCCATCGTCTAAAAAAATGGGTTAAGTCGTGAGTTCAGAAGAAGCTAGGGGAGTAACTGATTATTCCTTCACCTTCAGTTTCCATGTTTGTTGTCTTCTTTTCGGTTTTGATGTGTAGCGAGCAGCCTAAGGTCTCTGATATCAGGAAAAAGGTGCCTGTATTTTAGCGAGCTTTCACTGCTATTGCCCTCTGGGTCGCTAAAGTGCTTAATCGTAAGTCTGTCATCCGATTAGATTTCGAGCAAATAAAAACAGTCACTGGAGTCAGCAAGCAGAGGAACTCATCCTCGCATAGGCGCGACGGATTTTTTTTATTCGAGCTGCAATTGTTGGAATTTGAGGGCGTGTCCCACGAGTATAGCATGGTAGTCAATCATTCAGTAGTTCTGGAGATTCCTCTTCGGTTTGACAGTTTTTGGCATGCGTTTTTCTCCCCTTTTCTTTCCTTTTCCTTCCTAATGTCCTCCGCAACTCATTCTGTCGAATTTGTCATGAATGACCCGCAAGCCGTCCGGCACGGCTTCTTGCGACTGTCCGACTCCAGAGCTCAGTTTTTGATTGACAGAGTCCTCGTCCCGCCACTGAGCCCCACGGCTCCTCGACGAGCTGTTTTTCCGCTCGACGCCGCCGACTCGCTGTTATATTTGCGCATGTTCTGAACGAGAGCAGCGCACACTTGGCTTAAGAGCTGCACCCACCGTCGTTCTACGATCCGCTTACAGAGTGCTGCTCATCCTGTGCTCAGCTTCAGCTTTTATGGTGATATTTCTTCGCTCTTTCTTGCTACTTTCTCACCACTCCACGTTTTACAGTCGTTACTACACTTCTTAGTAAGCAACGCTATAAATAGAACTGCGTTTGTAATCCGTTTCCAGACAGTACAAATTTACGCCATAATGCACAAATTCGCGCTGGCCCTACCAATTAAGAAATGGATATTTTTCCTCGCCAAGCCCCAAGTGGATGAAAAATTTCTCCCTCTCGAAGACTTGGCATTGCTCAGATCGGAGATTTCACACATAAATATGAATGCCGAGCGATCGTGCGACAAAATCGATAGGTATGCTCTGCCTGAGTGACGCTATGGCTGCCGACCGAACTATAAACAGACCCTTAAACATGAACTGTGCCACATTCCCATGGAGAAAGAAGCTGTAACGCAGCATAGCGAGCTGTCAGCATGACCGGGCCATTCGGTCAATTTTCCAATAAGTTTAATAACGAATGAGCAGTTGTTGCAAAATTTACTGTTAAACCCAGAATGGAAGGGATGTATAGGGATGATACCTCACTACGCTACGCTAGGGTTTTTCCCTTAGGAGAAGAACAGCATAGTCTTTGTTTAAGAGCCTGTTCATAGGCTGTGGCGGCATTGATCGCGTCGCTCATGCAGAACATATATATTGATTTTTTCGCGCGATCACTCGGCATTAATCGATTTATTGGATGTTTTGCCTAAGCCACTAGATGTTGACTATGAGCAGATCTTTCAAGTGCAGCATGTCGCAGAAGTTTTAAAATCACTAATATTCATTAGGTTAGAAGACACGTGCAATTGATCTATTAATATCAGTTGAGATCTTTACCGAGCGAATAGCAAATGTGCCACGGTGACTGACTTTTATTTACTTGACTTTCATAAGTTTTCTTTTTTGCTTGTCACCCAGCCGGCTGAAGCAGGGTTTCTGCTCATTATCGCTGGCCGCAGCGAAAACTCGTAGGTCATCGATATCGATTAGTTGCGTCGCCCAATCGATAGCGGCGGCGGTGCTCTTGTAATTTGAGTGTAAACCCTGCTTTCTCATTATATTCAAGCAATTTAACGCTCAAATCTATCGCATTCTATCCTTTTGTCGTTCGGAAAACTTTCTATGTGACGCTCTTCTCACTCCATAAATGTTCATGTGTTCCGCCGTGGTTGTATGTTGCTGGTTGGCTGCGGTTATCTAGATCTGTATCGTTCCTAGTGTTAGGCCCACATGTCGTCGGCGCTCCATTAAAGAGGGTCGTAAACCTACTTACGGAGGAGCCCATTATAGTGGACAGGCAGAATTACTCAGCTGCAGTATCTGAAGAGCCCATACAACCGTGTCTTCTCTTGCTTTTATCGCTTCAGCCGTTCAGATCCATAGAAAATTTGCTCTCGTTTCGTGTTAATCGCCGTATTCACCCACGAATTCATTACTTCGACTTTGCCCAGTTTGGTCTCATTTTCAGGAACGATGCGCGAATATAAGATCGTAGTGCTAGGCAGCGGTGGAGTAGGAAAGTCGGCATTGGTAAGTACTCACATTGAACCGTTGCTTCTGCTCCTTTATGGAGAAATTTTCTTGTTTTGAATATTTGGCCAGTTGCCGGCCTGTGCGGGTACGAGGAAGAGTCGACCAATCACAGAGGAGTCCTTCTGTGATTGGCTCTCTCCGGGCTGGTGCGGTCTCGATCAGTGTATCTGGCTATGTCAGCCACCCGCTATTACTGGTTTTTGCAAATGTTGTGCACCGCTTTCAGACTGTCCAATTTGTGCAAGGAATTTTCGTCGAGAAGTACGATCCTACTATCGAGGACAGTTATAGGAAGGTGGGTCAGCTATCAATTTTTGCCTTTCCTGAAGCTAACGGGACGTTTGTTTAGCAAGTGGAAGTAGATGGACAGCAGTGTATGCTGGAGATTCTCGATACTGCCGGCACGGTCAGTTTCACTTCAGTCTTTGTTTGTTTTTTGCAATTTTTGCCGTTTTATATTACATTACATGCGTGAGGACAGAAATACTAATTGCATCGATAATTGCCTTATGAGGGGCTTACTTACCATAGCTAGGTTTTGTCGTGGTGTGATCGCACCACAGCAGCCACGCTTTTTTCCGACGGCGAAACCATAGGACAGTTGCCCAAAGGGGGACTTTTTTTTTTCTATTTTTCGAGCCCTTTCTTTCCATCCTTGTGTTTTGTCGAGGTGTTTATGGCTTTTATCGTATTTGTTGACTGTTTCTCCTGTAGTTTTCACGTCTTACTGAGGAGCACACAAGATTAGAAAAAATTGCTCGGAAAACATTTAAGAAACCTCCTGGTCAATCCCCGCTAGTTAGTGATGTTTGGACGCCTTCGCCATGCGATATCTTTGTAAAAGTCAAGTCTTATGTGGGTGCTGTTATTCATCGATGTATACCGTTTTTTAAAAATTAAAAAATCAAATTGGGCAGCTTTTTCAAACCAAATTGGACACTTTTCGAAGATTAATATCAAACTGAACCCGTTCCATACCAACCAGTGCGTCTTCCGGATTAAAGAAGAGACTCTTCGAGGAAGTTTGGGCAATATTTCGTCCAAAGAAAATTTTGTGTGACTTTTGAATCCTTAGAATCCAACTGTCCAATACGAGATCGTCTAGCTCGCTGTGATTTTAATTTGATTGACTGTGCAAATGCAGCTTGCATGAAACTGCGAAGTGAAGATATTTGTTTTTTACATGTGTTGTACCTCCGACAACTCCACTTGAGCAAATTTTCTTTCCATCGATAAAATAAAAATCGTAGCGAACAAAAATCTTCTTTTATCACAGTTTTATGTCTTCTTCTACCATAATTTTTCCTTAAAAATAACAATTTTATAACATTTCGAACAGTGCGTTCACTTAGCAGCTGAATTAAAAATGTTTCGAGAAAACGGTTATACTAGGTTTTCCTTAGACAAAAAATTATTCTTACTTTCTTGGAGTTTCTAGTGTAATGCGGACGAAGCTTATTTTAATTTGGAAGGTGTTCAGTTTAATTTCAATGGCGTTAAGCTTATTTAGAAGAGTGTCTAGTTTGATTTTAAAGTGTCGAATTTGATGAGGAAATGATATATATTGATTTTTCATTTCTCGTCTATTTTAGGAGCAGTTCACGGCGATGCGAGATCTGTACATGAAAAACGGGCAAGGTTTCGTGCTTGTGTACTCGATCACAGCCCAGTCGACGTTCAACGACTTAATGGACCTCCGCGACCAAATTCTACGAGTGAAGGATACGGACGAGGTCTTAGCTTTCCTTCCTAAAGTGACCAAGTTTTCTTCGATGTGAGCTTCAGCAAATTCACTTCAGGTGCCGATGATTTTGGTCGGGAACAAGTGCGATCTCGAGGACGAACGAGTTGTCGGCAAGGACCAGGGACAGAATTTGGCGCGACAGTTCGGCTCCGCCTTCCTGGAGACCTCCGCCAAGGCGAAGATTAACGTCAATGAGGTGGGTTGTTTTGGGAGTTGTTCTATTGTTGGGGTTTCTTGACTTTGATATGGAAGCTGCTTTTTTTTCCGTTCATTGATGTCTATAGCACAGAGCATGTTCCTCTTGCAGGTGTTCTACGATTTGATTCGACAAATCAATCGCCGCTATCCCGAGAGCGGTAAACGACAGGGACAGGGGTCGAAGAAGTGCTGTAAATGCACCCTCATGTGACGGCATGTGACCATCTTTCAAGTGTCTTGTCTTCTCCTTCTGGTCTTTTGACTGTACCCTGGCATTCATTACATTTATCTAAAGGGTAGTTTATACTTATGTGGCTGTGTGGCACGGATTTATAAAAGGCGCCAATATTGATTTGTCAGTGCGGAGGATCGATATCGGGGGGTTTTATGGCATCGTTCCTAGCTCCAGTTGAGTCGTTCATACTCCGGCAGCGACTTCGTTTGGAACAGGACGCATATCGATTTCTGTCTGGCGATGGCTCGGCGTTTAATCGATACGCATGGCTTATACAGGCGACTGGATCGCTGGCTGCCACCTTCCGTGCCGCCTAATCGATATCGATTGATTTTGTGCTTCACTTGCTGTCGCGCCCGCAGCTTTGATTAAAACTGCTTACGCTATGCAAATAGCCCCTTCTACAGCTACTTAAGCTAGGAGAGCGCAGATTTGTTCTGTAGAATGCCGGTTACTGGCAAAATCGAGGTTTTTTGAAATCCCAGGGTTTGCGATTTGCAACTAATTTCCTACCTAGTTCGTAGGCCTTGTGTGGTTGTGATGGTGGCGCGTTAGTTGTGAAGAAATCGCATAGTTCAATCTGTGTAAGGCGGGATCCACACATGAGTGGCAGGGCGATACGGCATTACGAAGGCTGTCAATATCGATTAAGTAGCAAACTCAATCGATATCTGTAGTTTCTACAATGCCGCGTATCTGATGATGGAAGTATAAGTCGCGCCTAATGCTCTATGTTATTAATCGTACGCCGATATTGATTACTAGCGTCATCAGATCGATATCCTGCCACGCGACCGCTTAAGTATAAACTAGCCCCGAGGCTTGTCGAAAAAGGGGTCCTCAAGCTCCTATCGATCTTATTCGTCCTTTCAGCTGCGTAAATCCTGAGCTGTTGCTGCCCCTCCCTCTCTGCGACGTTCCTTCAACCTTTCGCCGTTGTTTTACTGATTGCTGTCCGGTCTCTCTCATATCGCATATTGCCTACATATGATTTGTTGTGTATGATTGGTGTTATGTATGTTTCACACGTTGATCTACTGTTTCCCATTGTGCTACTGTTCACATTACCACTGGCAGTTTCGAGTCCTCCTTGTAGACGTTACGGTGACGCGAGATTGTGGCTATACTTGTATCAGTTGTCGTGCCTTCAACTCGCACGCGACCACATTCCCATTCATCTCCCTACTTCTGTCTGTCTCGCCGTCATAATTCTTCTGTTGCTGACGCACATCACATCGAAAAGTGCTTGCGACCGGCTCTACAAAGTGTGATGCACCTTTCGCTACTCTGAGGCTTTTAAGACATAAATTTTCAGTAAATGTTCTGTGGTTTTTGTTGAGGTAAGAGGAGGTTAAGGGACGAATTAAGACCCGTTTATAGAAAACAAAAGCGCGGCAGCGACCGCGCGCACGGGGGAAATGCAAATCGATTGGCGAAGATCGATTGGCGCCGCGGTTCCGCGCCGCATTGTTAAGCAGTGGCGCCGTGTGAGCGGTGGCTGCTCTCGCTTCAGTTCTGTTGCCTGTTCATAGTTCTTGGTTGCTTCTGTTGCCGAGGAGGTATTCACCGGGCTTAGACGTTTGCAGTTCATTGGCTACGCTAGCCTATCGTCAAGCTGCTTTCAATACAGCTTTTAACGTGACGGATACTTTTGAAGTTTCACGAGATTCTTCTTGATCGGCGCTGCACTTTCATCTCCTGTAACAAATAGCCTTCACAGTTGCCGTGAGCAATGCGCTTGTATCAATGTGGCTACCGGCTATGGCTACAACCCGCCTCAGAGATCGTTTACAGTTCCATCGTAGCGTAGCGCGACGTGATGACAAGCTTCCATATCGATCGAGCGGCGTCACATCGCCCCTGCGTGGTGTCAGCGGCGAACACCTCAAGTTATTCAGATGCTACTTATAGTGGCGAAATTGATGTAGCCACACGATTGGCTAATCCGGCCACTACAGATGCAAACGCGTCGCTCAACCTCGGAACTATAAACCCGGCGGAGCTTCATGAGCTCAATAGAGATCTCCCGTGGAGCAACGCGACACAGACAATTATAAACGGCGGATATCAGGACCGGATCACCGTAAGCCTGCGATGGCTCCCTCGCCAAGCGGTCGTGGTGCAGTGGGTAGCGGGGTTGCTTCATGTGAGGAGTGTCGGGGGTTCGGCTCTCCTGCCTCGTGGCATTCTTGCATTTCAACTAACTTCCCGAGATCTGAAAAGTTTCGACGTCTACACAACATTGCGCGTTTTTTGCGAATTGTTTCAGCCGTATGCGCTTCGCCGGTCGAAGAGCGTAGAACCCAGCCGCGGACCACCCCTCCCCCCCCCCCCCCCCCAAAGGACGAAAGCAATTTCTCCTGCCTCGTGGCATTCTTGCATACGAGGCAGGAGAAAATTACCATACGAGCACCCTATATAGCACACACTCTGGAGTCCCTTCCCTAGCCTGGCTCTGCGATTGCACAAAGGACGTCTCACCCGACGCCTAAGGTTACGGTGAGCCGGTCCTGATATCAGCCGTTTATAATCTTGTACGCAACAAACAGTGACATCGTTAATCGATATCGATTTATACTATGCCTTGCGCGAGTGACCCAATCGCTATCGTAGCAGGCTGTGAAGAGGCCAAGTGCTTCCACATAGTGCACCTACTGACATGACAATGGGCTGAGCAACGCTGTTCATACTTCGCGACGGAAGCGACAACGCGAAGCATGCGCGTCGATTTTTTCCGGACAATAACTCGGCACTAATCGATACGTATGCTTTGCCCTGTCATCTCTGTCACGAAATATGAACAGCCCTTATACACCGGCGTTGCGACAGGCAGCATAGCACGATGAGCCACTACATATCCTAATCTTTCCACCGTCATAAGTGGTGCCCAGCCGCCTTGCATTAGCCTGAGAAGCAGTGACTGAACCTCGGGGAGAGACACAATACCCTTTGCCCCTCCCGACTAGGATTCACCGGGAGAAAAGCTCTTCACGACCACGGACTGAGGAAGAGCCCTTCCCTGTAGGAGACGTGAGTTGACAGGTTGAAGACGTGTCAGACCACGTCAGCTCGCAAGGGACGACTGCACTGTCGAGCGCTGCCGCCATGCAGAGCGGTCGTCCGTTCGGCTGTCGTCGGCTCGTCCTTCACCCTCACGAATTTCCTTCGAAAATAATGCGGTTGGTGCATCTAAGAGCTGTTCATAGTCGAATCCTAGCAGAATCTGCATTTGTGCGGCTAATAGGCCGGTCGGAATTCTCCTAATGATGTAGTTCTAACGATTAAGGTTAGATTGAGTGGTTCAGAATACAAACAGCAGTATGATTCTGCTACGAAATACAATATCTAATAAGCTCCTCAAAAAACAAAACAAAGATTAGGTGGAAATTCACTAGTAAAAATGGTTCAAAAAGGTCCTAATAAAAGAAAGCGTTCATCGCTGTAAGTGTAGCGAGGTGCTTCTTTAAAGCGGAGACGCCAGCGGTACTTTCCGAGCAGAGCTCACCTCGGTTAGCCCCGCTGCTCCGCTGAGAGCTAATCGTGAGAAGAATGGCTCCGTGCTGGCACTGGCAACAGCGACAGAGATCATGCGTTCCATCTCGCGGCGGCGTTGTGAGCTCTGCCCGGAAAGTAGCGTCCTTCTGGTCAAAATGGGTTCAAGAACCGCCGAGCTGCTCGACTCTCCCTGATTCCAGCGCTGTTTCATGCTCTGAAGTAGCTCCCCAGCCGCTGACCATAATTTGTGCCGACCTCTACTCGACTGGCGTTCCGACGTCGCTTTCACCACATTCCGGAAACATTCGAAAAACGTTTAGAAAACACTCGCACGCTCGAACGCCATTTCCTTTTATTAAAGCGCACTTCTTTTGAAAAACTTCTTTTTTTCCATCGTTATTAGCTGCTGATTCATAGGAGTCGCTCAATTCTCAACGATTTTCCCATCGATTCATAGGATTTACGATGTTTTTGTCAGTTGCACCACACTTCACAGAACAGGTGGCTACAGCGGCCAGCCGGTTTTGTGCTCGTCTTCTGCTCCATTAGAAGAGAACGACATCAAGCTGAAATGGCCACCTGCTGTCGCACATCGATGTGGAGCGTGGAATAACAGGAAATGCATCAAATCAGAGCAATTCGTGAAGAGATCCACGAGGATTAATCAGGGCTCTAGGAAAGGGAAAACTGGAGTTTATAGAGAAACTTTGAGGGGATCTCAAGAAGCGAATACAACTCTCGACGGATACGTGTCGCAGAGGTGCACAAATGGCGTCGTATTTAAAGGACCGTCGCTCTTGGATTACTGTGGGAGCATTCGCGGTCGGACTCAAGACTTCGTTCGGGTCTCGCCCTCGCTGAAGTCTTTCGAAGTTCCCGGCAACTGGTTGCAACGGTGGTTGTCAATAGACGTTCGCGGCCGGCTCTGCCTTCACAAAGGGCAAAACGGCCAGTGACGCAGAGCTGCCGTTCCCTGCTTTTCGCGATCGGACCGCGCAGCCGTCCGCGTCGCATCGTCAGAATTCTGATGGCGCCGCAGGCCGTGGTCCTACTTTTCCATTTGCGGTTTGGACACCTCAGGTGTGATTCGAGCAGTTCTAGGCGCCTAGCGCTAATCGGCTTAGCCAGGCTTTCCTGGTTCCGCTGTGTCCACGGACGAACTCCTTGACTCGACAAAACACCGAATTCTGGCGCTGTCACGATGCCTCTGCTTGCCCCTAACGTTGCTTCCAACAGTTTCATCTTTCTTCCTATTATTCAGTGAACCTATGAGTGCCTATCTCAATTGTAAAGGCTCAGCCAGGATTTTTATTCCTAAAATTCCCCCAATATTGGAATTGTGCCGACTTTACACCTGATGCCTTTATCCTAGTGACGGTATCGATCGCAGATTCGCGCCAAATATATCGCAGGTCCCGAAACGACGTCGGTACCGTAACTTAGACGTAGTGCTCTGCTTGACTACCAACAGTTCCCCATACTTGGCGAAAGTGGCTGGGTTCTTCTTGTCGTGCGAGTTTAGTTAGGTTGTCATCCAGTGCATTTGCATCTGCATCTCCCTCCAGGGGCCGGATTCTTCAACGACTTAGAGCAATTTAACGGAGAAAATACAGCCGAAATCCCTGATAGCGCGGCGAAATGTTCTACCATATCCCTTGACAAAACGCGCTAAAAGGCATTTCGGCTGTATTTTCTCTACTACATTGCTGTAAGTCGTCGATGAATCCAGGATAGTCTTTTTATTTATTTTTGTTGTTGATAAATCTTCACGAAAGTGTTGCTCACAATTTCTTTTTGGAACTAAATTGTTCTGTACTTACAGTAATATTCACTAGCTAGGGTCATTCGAGTGAAAACTCGTGCACATCAGTCCATCACTGCGGGACCGCGCTCTGTACCGGACCATAGTTAATTTTAAAGGTTCCGAGCGATAATCCGAGTAAATTCACTGAAGCAGGAGCTAGCATCAGATGGAAACCTGCCACAGATAGCGTCCTGGCGCGACGATGACATGTCTAAAGGACCATGTTTTCGACGTACGGTAAGAGGATATCCGGCAAGGCTTAGACCCCGTTTATACTTCCGACGCCGAGCGACGCGTTGGCTACGCATTGTGGCCAAATTGATCGATCGTGTCGCCAGATCAATGTGGCCACAAGACCTTTGTCATAGCATCGCTCACCCCGAGCGACGCCTAATGATATGCACCCATACCGATCGATATGGGAGCATATCATTAGGCGTCGCTCGGGGTGAGCGATGGTATGACAAAGCTCCAATACGTGCCGTCGCGTCGCTCGGCGTCGAAGTATAAACGGGGCCTTAGTGCTGCGCGTTTTGCGGATTCATTTAGAACCACCTTGCATTCATTAGCGGCCTACGGCGATATTTAAGCCTATCTATTCTCTACCTGGTAAGGCTTATACTTGAGCTGCTGCGCAACACGATAGGGTTAGGGTCGTCGCTATCGATTGGGCGGCGTGAACAATCAATAACCCGCGGGTATAGGGGTGGAGATACTCACAATGAAGCCTGCGTCTCTGACTCTTACTTAATCTCCACCTGACTCCTATCTTATCTCGACACCTGATACGCATACTCACGGATTTAATTGTAGATGAATCCGGCCCAAGGTCTGTCCGTAGCCCGTGACAGAAGCGACTGCCAACCCGGGCAAATCGAATCGATATCGATTTCTGCTGGCGATCGCTCGTCATAAATCGATCTACATGCACTGCACGAATGGCTCAGTCGTTGGCGACACCGCTCTCAACGACAACGTGAACAGACCTTTAGGTGCTGTCACACTATAGAAGCCACCGATTTCGACCTTCCGCCCTGGTTAATCGATATCAATGGCTCGCATACATCTATCTACTCGATCTGCTGACTCAAAAGACCCTACGCCCTAGGGAATCCGAGCTTTTTTAAAAAGCTGTCGTCAGCGTAGAGCGTGGGTAAAGTACTGAGGTTTATAAACTTCCTTTGGGTTAGGTACAGGAATGACTGACGCGGAGAAGCTTGCCGAGATTCGCGAAAAGAAGGCGAAGAATGTGATGAGGGAGATGAAGATCCAGAAGCTCTGCCTGAACATCTGCGTCGGAGAGTCCGGCGATCGTCTTACCCGTGCAGCAAAGGTAACAAAGAGCTGTCGCTTACATTTTGTTCGCGTTTGAGCTCGTAGTTCCCCGCTCAAGGTGCTCGAGCAGCTGACTGGCCAGACACCGGTGTTCTCAAAGGCTAGGTATACCGTACGTTCGTTCGGAATCCGAAGGAACGAGAAGATCGCCGTGCACTGCACCGTTCGCGGTCCGAAGGCCGAGGAGATCCTCGAGAAGGGTCTGAAGGTCAAGGAGTTCGAGCTGTACCGGGAGAACTTCTCCGATTCGGGAAACTTCGGCTTCGGCATCCAGGTGAGCGGAGAGATTGAGCTTCTAGAGTCGTTCTAGATGAATGGAGAGGCGCAATGTTTTACATGCAGTGCCCCCTCCAACTAGGAAAGTGTTGGTCTTCTTGGTTGAGGACTTTTTTCTTGCAGGAGCACATCGATCTCGGCATCAAGTACGATCCGGCGATCGGAATCTACGGCATGGACTTCTACGTGGTGTTGGACCGCGCTGGTCGACGTGTGGCGAAGAGAAGACGTGCTCCGGGCCGTGTCGGTCCGTCCCACCGTGTATCCCGCGAGGAGGCTGTCAAGTGGTTCCAGCAGAAGGTATGGTTTAGTTGTCAAATGGCGCGCGCCATAGAAACCCATCCGTATCGATTGCCTCTGCGGCCCAATCGATATCGATCGGCCTCGTGGTTGCTGCATTACATGCCGGTTAGGGCGAACCTGTTGATCAAACATAACAGTAACGACTTGCGAAGTCTGGAAGGTTAGGACATGCAGTACAAGTTTATATAGGCTCGTCTCCCCTAATTTAAACGCGGCAATCATGAAGAATATCGATATCGATTGAGCAGCTCGGGTAATCGATACGGGCGGCACGTGTACGGCTGCACAGGCTGCCTGTCTGGTTTAAACTGTCGGGTCATACATCCCGAAGAAAAACTCAACCTCACCATTTTCAGTACGACGGTATCATTCTTCCGCCGAAACCCAGAGTGAAGCGCACGGTCCACCGCAGGCGCTGAATTGTTGACTGTTTTGTTATTCGATAAATTGTTGATTTGTCGCTGTGTTTTGTCTGCAAAGTTTGGCGTAAATGTGCGCTGATTACGATTCTGAAATGCTAAATGCTTATGGATAGAAGTCTGCCTGTCCGCTTGTGCGTCCGCGCGAAATTTATTGCCGTTAGATGGGCTTCCTATACTCGGAGCCTCCAAGCTAATCGTTGTCAAATTACGTAGATGTTTTTCATATTTTTCGTGCCAAACACATTTGACAACAGTCGATGACGAGGTATGTCACACAGTTGTCGTGAAAAGACATCCACACAATATGAGACCGTTCAGCGTGTAACCTTGAGACCCACGCCTGGATAAATCAATAATACCGATCGATATCGCGAATGACTCTGACTCTTCGAAACAAGACAAGGACGAGCAGCTACAAGGACGGTGCATTCAACGGAAAGGAGTGGAGTCAAATTGCAGGCAGATGTATATAGAATGGATCGAACCACATGACATTTCCCCGCGTTTCTTGCGTCGTTCCGCAATTTCCTCCGCAGATTTTTTGTTTTTATTTATAAATAAATAAATATAGGAAGAAAACACGAAACGACCACGAAAAACGGCTTAAGCTAAACAACAACAAATAGCTGAAAATCCCAAAGGCCACCGGACGCATCTGGTTGGGAAAGCTGACGAAGCAGTGGTCCCGCAACGACTGCCTGGTTACTATGAGACATTTCGTCCAATTCTTTACGGAAAACTTGACTCTAGCCTTATAAATGGTGAGAAGGTGCGTAAGGGCGAGCTGAAATGCTCTAGTGACCATACGCGACGCGGCCGCGGGAATTGCAATCCGTGTGCAATTGCGTACAATTTCACATACAGATGACAAAATTCCTGCGTGGTGCTTCAGGCTTTTAGCCGTGCAGCATCTGACTCCCTGTTCGCTTTGATACTGCCACATTCGGGGGGCGATGGTGCTGTCACGATCGCTACCGCCCAGCGGACGCCTCATGACACAGCTTCTCGCCTCCTCATCCGGCAGCCCGTCCCTTTGCCAAGGTACACTGGATTGCTCTGTGCATTGATTTTCTTCTCCACGATCTGTGCATTCAGGGCGTGGAAATGCCTGGCGTGCCTGTCTCGGTAAAATCAGCCGCTCGCAGTATCTCCGACATTACCCGGTCAAACTCATTCGAGCCGACGGATCGACGATTGAGATCCGCTATCTGGAGCCGAGGGCGGTGAGCGCTTCCTTGACGCAGCTTCACTTCACACCCTTGACACTAGTCTATGGTGAAAAAGGTCCCGCTCAGCGTAGCTACCTAAACATTCCAAGTGTAGAAGGTCATCTTGGTGGCTATTTCCGTCTACACCCCTGTGGACGTGATGACTTTTCGGATATGCTGGGACGAAGTCGAGCATACGTCTTTACTAGCAAATTTTGTGACGCTGCTGATGTTCATAGTGCAATTCACGTCGAATACATACCTTTGCATGCAAATGTAAGTCGCCTGTGGTGTTTTGGTATGACATGAATTGCGCCGATGCAAGTCATCAGGTCTACGGGGGTGTCTAAGCGGATTCAATCCGTCTAAGTCTGCTGTGTAGGTCTGCCTGTTAGGGGAAGGGTATGGGGTGGGCATTGCTTGGTTCCCTGGCTATGAATAAGAAAAGAAGTACAGCATTTTTGTTGAATGGAGTAAAATTCGTCGTTATAAAGCAAGTACGTATACTAGGAGTGAGTTCTTTTGTTGACAGACATCTTTTTTCTCGCTGAAACTCTTCGTCTTCGACGATATGTGGAGCACATCTTTCAGGTTGTTCAACTTCCTGTGGATTTGAATGCGTTGACAGAGGAGGAGAAGCGGCATAGATTAGCCGCACGGAAGCCGAAGGCCAAGAAGATCGTCCAGGTAAGCTTGTGTCCCTTTGTTTCTAACAGGGCAGAAGTTTTCAAATATTCTGCACGGGGGTATCTTTGCCACATGTCTTTATCGCGGTGTTCCATGCGTTAGAGGTAGCCTAGGAGTGTCTACGACTTCGGGCAGAACCAGAACTGTCCCTAGGCAACGCCTAGTTCCAAAAATAAGCTAGAAAATGCGATTCAGAAATAATTGCTGTGGTGAAATTGCCATATTTGCTCTATAAACTACGCATTTCGAGATGGACATAGGCTAGAAATGGCCTTAAGCTTAGAAGCTATCATATCATTTCGAGGTGCGACTACAGTGGACTTTATGGATCGGTATTTCGTTTGTTGAGGTTGACTTAACCATGTAAGAAGGATCAATCCTCTTATTGGCTGACGTCTCGGCAAAATTGCCTTCTTCAAGGGCCTAAATAAGACGGAACATTGACAGAGTTGAACAACCAAACGGCTCAACGAAATTTTACAGCCAAACTCACAAAATACTACCCAGGATGAGAGATCGACCGCAGGAACCGACTTTAGGTGGATCCACAGACGAGGACGATGGAGGAGCCTACTAGCCAGTCCGTGCCTTAGAAAAAAGCCCATAGCTTCCAAATACGGTTAGGCACCATTTAATGTAGCGACTGCGGTCTCCTTCATCATCCATGCCTTTGGATAAACCTAATTTGCGGTCGAGTTCTCCCGTTTTTTGAGTAGTACTTCCTAGGTTTGGCCGAAAGATTTATTGAGATGTTTAGTCGTTCGACTTTGTTAATGCTCAGTCTCATTTAGACCCCCGAAAAAAGGCGATTTTGCCGAAACGTCCTCCAACGAAAGAATTTGTCAGTCGCGCGTGGCTAACTCGACCTCAACAAACAACAAATACCGATCCCGAAAGTCCAGGATAGTAGCACCTTGGGACAGAATATGATAGTTTCGGCAGTTTAAGACCATTCCGAACACATTGTGCCCCTTGAAATGCGGAGCAAATTGGACTATTTTACCACAACAATCCTTGCTGAATTGCTTCTTAGCCTATTTCTCGACGAAACTATGCGTGGCCTATTGACACCTCTAGTGATATCTGAAGTCGCATAGACTCCCGGGCTTCCTCTGAGGCGTGGCTAAGTCAACTTTACCAAACAAGTCGTCTCGACTACCCTCTCGTCTTAGAGGCCCAGAAACTAGGCGCTAGGACTGCTCCGAGTTCGCTGTGGTTAACTGTGGCCATCCTTGTGCTCTTTCAGGAATCGATAGATGACAACTTCGACCCGAATGAATACATGAGATTCTGGACCGCCCCTCCCAGTTCATCTAAAAATAGTGCTGCCGATGATAAGGACCGATAACAACTTCTGCAGCGATTAGAATAGCTCTACGAATAAACAATTGCACTTCGTTGTGGTGTCTTTGTCACCCAAGTTGATCTACACCATTATCCGCGATGATCTTCAATCGTTCCGGGTACATAGTGGGTTGATGACCTGGGCAAGTGCAAGCCACATGCCTAGCTGGCTTCTCCCGAGTGCCGGCTCTTGTCAACAACCCTCCATGTATTTCGTTTTCACTGTTCAAATGACGAAGAAGGTGTAGTTATGGCGCCGGATCCTGAGTACACGATACTGCTGCCGACGTACAATGAGAGGGAGAATCTGCCGATCTGCATCTGGTTGCTGGAGAAGTACCTGAAGGACGTGAGCCACGAGGTGGGTTTCTTTTTCACGCGTTCCTTAGCGAAGTTATTCCGTCACGCATGCAGGTGATCGTGATTGACGACGCCAGTCCGGACGACACCGCCGAGGTGGCTGAGCGGCTACGTGATGAGTATGGCGGTGAGAAGATCGTGCTCAAGCCGAGGGAGGGCAAGCTCGGCCTCGGCACCGCCTACATCCATGGTCTCCAATCTGCACGCGGCAGGTGAGTGTTGACTGCGCTGTGCAGAGCAGTATTTCAGTATTATTAATCAACAGCTGGTCTAGTTATTGACGGCTGTTTTGAAGACCGTTATAAAATCCGTTGATGCTACCGAAAAAGTCGGGCCGGGCGAGGGTGTATATACCTCACATCAAATTGGACACTCTTGAATGCAAACTTGATACTTCTGAGGTTTTCGCCTTTTGTGTAAAAAACTGCATGTTTTCTCTGCGGAGGAGTATCAAAACCCATGAATTCGTTGAGAAAAAGCTGAAACAATGGTGGATATATACCATTTTCACGTCGAATTCATCAGTTCAAATTGGACCCTTTTTGAATCAAATTGGGCACCCTTCAAAGCTAGCCTAAGGCTTTCGAATTCAAAGCGAACGTCTTCCAAATCGACGCGATCTTCTTAAGGCTTCGTTCCGCAGGCTTCAAGATAAAACAATTTTTTAAAGAAAAATTTTAGTATGACTTTTTCGAAATGTTTTAGTTCAGCAGCCCGATTGAGTATAATAATTTCAATTTTTTAATAATAAATTACTTATTGCTCTAAAACGCAAGAAGTTAGCAGTCAGTTAGTGCAAAAAAGTTTCGATTAGCACGTTGCGATTTTTATTTGATTGGAAGTCTAAACGCTGCTTAAATGAACCATCAATGTAAAGACAAATGTGTTCTGTACAATTGCTATTGTTACATCTTTTACAAATGTGAAACTCTATGATAACAGAGGTTTCGCGATAAATCGAATAGAAATCGCAACGTCAGGGAGGAGGGTATTTTGCTCTCATTTGCACCCGGAGGGACAGTCACATGCAGAAATCATTCGTAGCTGCAGATTTCTCAGTCAAGATGAGATGACTCACCTAACCTAGGGTTTCCTCTGGTCTTGTGGGCTATTATCGACTTTAGATGTAATACAGTCATTCCGTAGACGTTTAGATGTCTTGTTTGGGTCGTGGTCAGAAGGAAACTCTGCTATCAGCTTTTCGAGACGCGCATGAATGTTTCTTCTCATCTGCCTTTTCGTCACAGAAATAGAGAAGGCAGAGTGAAAAAGAAGTGGAAGTCGCTGCTAGTGTCATCCACAGACCCTTGATATGTTCAAGGGGAATTCCATCGAACATCGTCGTGAAGACGAGACATTATGGAGTGTTCCACGAAAAGGACGTTGATGTGCTTATTTGGTAGCTTATTTGGTGAATACCTGCAGTAGCATCTTTATAAGGTGCCCCAAGATTTCCTCGAGCTCTTCTAGATCTCTTCAGGTTCATCATTCTAATGGATGCCGATCTGTCCCATCACCCTAAGTTCATACCGGAGATGATCGAACTCCAGAAGAAAGAAAACGTGAGTTCTGGTCCCCTTCAGCTTCGATCTGCTTCGGTTTTTCTGTCAAATCTCGCGCTTTTCAGCTCGATATCGTGACGGGAACGCGGTATCATCCGGCCGGCGGCGTTTCTGGATGGGATTTGAAGCGGAAAACCATCAGCAAAGGAGCCAACTTTCTTGCTCAGGTTCGCTCTTGTTCGCTGGCTTCTTTAATGCTGGGCGACTGAAGGGCTAGGTGTGGTATAGATCCAGCAGTGAAGTCTACTTGTCGCCCTCTTTCAGTTCCTCCTGAATCCCGGCGTTTCCGATCTGACCGGCTCGTTCAGACTCTACCGGAAGGAGGTGCTAGCAGAGCTGATCAGCGAGAGCGTCAGCAAGGGATATGTGTTCCAGGTAGGCCATTCTGTCTTCCGAAGTCTACATTCACGTAAAGCATTCAAGGATTCAGATGGAGATGATGTTCCGCGCTGCGAAGAAGGGCTTCAAGATCGGCGAGGTGCCGATCTCGTTCGTGGACAGGTTCTTCGGCATATCGAAGCTGGGCAGTCAGGAGGTCGTCGGCTACGTGAAAGGGCTGCTCTATCTGTTCTTCTGCGTCAGCTGAATTCCTCTACAGCTACAGATCTATATCTAGTCAAGAGATTTCCCTCCTACTATCGTGGCCCAGTTGGTTTCCTTTCGGTTTCTACAATTTTATTTTGTTCTCTTTCCGCTGGAATGTGATACAATGTTCATGGATAAATTGTTTTCTTTTTTGTTGTAATCCAGAAATACTGAGGAAAATATTGTATATACCATTTTCGCGTCAAATTGGGCATTTTTAAAATCAATTTGGACACTCTTCTAGGCAGGCTTAACGCTTTTGGAATAAAATTGAACATCTTCCAAATCAAAATGAGATTGTTCCAGATTAAAATGGGAAATCTCCGAGAAGGCTAGGACAATTTTTGTCCAAGGAGAATTTAGTAAGACTTTCTCTGAAATTTTCTAAAATTTCTATCGCATAGTGGTGGGGATGAAAGGAATGAAGTTTCGTTTCAAAGTCCAGGAAGGCAGCAGTCATACAGCGTATTGATAAAAGAGATAGCGCCATCCACTCTAATAGATTGTCGACATTTTTATTCGATTAATAGAGTAAGTGCTGCTTACTTGAAGCAGTGAAGTGAGAATTTGTATTTTTCTATAAAGGACAGAGTTTTTGCTATCCAAAAAATCGCAACTATCCAGTCGACTGTCTTCCTTCAACAATCATTTATTCTGAACGACTCGGAGAGTCTTTATTCTAACGTGGAAGCTTTCCGGTCCTTAAAGTGCTGCTGAAAGCTTCCTATGGTCGCAGACTTTGCTCTTCAGATAGCGCCCGAAGGAGATAAGGACGTAGTGCTGCGATGAACGTGATCGATTTCGCTTCGTTAGTGGTGTCTAAAGGTGTGGTTCTTTTACAGTTCGTTTCACTGAAAACGCCATTGCCATTGATTTCATCGCCATTGCCGACAAAACTTCCGTGTCAGAGCGCTGATCGAGCCCTCACAGGTGCAGCGCCTTAGTCCAGAACAAGGCAATTTGAGTTCGAGTTCAGCGTGGTACTAAAGTTTTGAACACAGTTCGTACTCTTGTGGCGTGTATGGCAACTTGCTGCGTCGGTATTGATTAGGCAGCGCGGATAATCGATACCGATAGCTTTCGCATCGTATTGAGCTATGTGAAAACTGCATTAGATGAGTGGTGAAATTTTCTGTTTCTCACCGGTTCATAGTCGATCATCAACCTGATCGATTCGTCAGACAAAGTGCGCAAACTGAATCAGGTGATCGATCGCCTGGCACTAATCGATTCCCTTACTTTGCCGGATGGATCAACCATGTCGTTGGTAGGCTATGAACCGTCACGAGAAACAGATGCTCACTAATTCGTTGGACTTTTATTTAAATAGTTTTAGTGCGCGGAGCGGCTGTACGAAAGCCATCTATCGATTACCCGCACATTGCAGAGGAATCGTTCATAGCACGCACTTGAAGTATAAACACGCTCTTTGGGTCCGAATAGCCCAGATTGCTTTAGCAGCCAGTGGAATAAGGATACGTGATCTTAAGCTGTAAAAGTGTCGTCTTCTCTGCATTCACTGAGGTGCTTTTCGCCACTTCAGATGCGATTCTTCTGCTTCCTCTCATTGCTAGCCGTCGTTTGGTCAGCTCCGATTGAGGTGCGACCAGAATGTGCCGCTTGTCAGCTGTTCTCAATTGCAATGATGAGGAATCAGGTAGAAGGTATGTTCAGCAATAGTTAAGCAATAGTTCGCTGACAGTAGTGGCTCTCGGTGTCTTCCTAGTCGGGTGGGTCAGTGTGAATCTGTGCAAGTTCACATCAAATTTCACCATATTTTCACCAAACCACTACTCACAACATCCAATGGTCATCCACGCCCGGGAAATCGATTAATTCCCGCCACCGAGTAATTTCTTAAGTCAAAAATCAATATGAACGATTTTTCAGGCAGAGCACTCGAAGGCTGTGAACTGGCCCTAAGGCTCTTCAACAAATTGAGGCTAAAAAAACGCCTATAAGGGTTTGTTCATACTCCGCAAAGGAAGCGACAGGAGCGACAATGCAAAGCATACTATCGATTTTTCCCAGGCAACTGCTCGGCACTGATCGATACGTATCCTTCGCCCTGTCCCCCCCCCCCCCGCCTCTACTGTCGCAAAAAGCGTGAACAGGCCCTAACCAGGAAAATGGATGCCATGAATGGGAAGATGCGATATTGTACAAATTCACGCCGGTCTCACCTAACCGGGACAAAGATTTGACCTCGTTTTTCCTTGAAAATGGGTCGAATGAATGAATCAGACTTCAGTTCTTTACAGAGAACACTATCGGTGATGTGACGCTGCCTTTGTGCTCCAAACTGCCAAACTGCGACGTGACGCTAACCCATTGCGAGGCAGGTCGTTCAGATCACCTCGACTTTTTTATTTTGGAATTTTCTCGAGGGCAAAGTTTATGTATCATAATACTGACGGACAGCGCGAAAGTATGGGGCCTGCTGATATCGATTAGGCAGCGTCGATATCGATCACTTGCGCCGTCTAAGGCTACGTTTATACTTCAGAAGCCGAGCGACGCGAGGGCATGTATAATGGCCAAATTGATCAATCGCGTCGCCCGATCAATGTGGCCACAATACGTAGCGTCGCGTCGTCTGGCGTCGAAGTATAAACGGGCCCTAATGGACACCGTTGGGTGTCACGCTATCTGATCAGCAGACGAAGTATAGACCCTGTTTTCGACGGTAAAACTGTTTCAGATAGTACGCCACCTGATGATCGCGGCTCCGACTAATGTTTCCTCAGCAAAATACCACCATTTCGAAAAGATCCACTCTCATCTGCAATCCGTCGCCGAGCACTGCGACAGAGGTAGGTCGGATTCGTCTTCGCTGACCATTTCCCTTCACTTCAGCTGACTGTTGGCGAGATTTCAGATCCACACGCTGAGGTGTTAGCCGGACCGCCTGGACCTGCGTTGTGCACGATGTGCTTCCTCGTCTACTATTTCTTCCAGTTCATGAACAACGGTGAGCACTACTCAACTATTATTCGCACTGCCACAGCATTTAGAAGTACGAATGTTGCAGGGATCCTCCAAATGCCTCTGCTCAACCTTATTCCGCAGGTTATTCAGCTGACCTGCATCATCCTCTCGAATGTCAACAATGAAATCACGCCGCCCGTGGTGAGTCGAAGAAGCGTTCCGCAAGTTTCAGAACTTCCATAAGAGCCGCAAGCCCGACAAAAGCCGTGTTGCTCAGTGTATTGCGGTCCTCGTTGAGTATAAAGATCGCCAATGCTTTTACAGTCTTTAAAGAGAGCTTCGTACGAACAAGTCGTTAATGTGGCCTACATTTGGAGAGGAAAGATTACCATGCGATTGGAGGCCTTTTTTTTGTGATTCTAGCCAGGAGACGGCTTAAAAGCTCGTTCCAGCTCCATATCTTTCTATCATCGTGCTTCACTGCCATCTCGTTACTGGCTAAAACCACAAAGCAATAAGCAACCAATCATTTCGTACCACGAACCAACAATGTTACAGTCTTACAGAGAATTTTCGCGGCACTATTGTTCCAAAGGTGTGCGCAAATTAAATTTAAAACAAAAATATCGGAGGAGCCAAAGTCCACATCCTAATGTGAGGATCTGCCCGCAGAAGTATCCATTCGAGTGGGGAAAATCAACTGAGCTATTCCACTACGATGTGCTTCTTGATAAGCTGTTCACCAAGATTTTTAACAGCTTTTTTCCTTCTGAAGTTTCGGCAACTGGAGAAGTCGGAAAGGTTCACAACGCTGCTCAACCTAACATCATTTCAAATTACAGAGTAATGTTCTTAAAGAAAATATAGCCAGGATCAGTGATCATGTAGCTGCCGTCAAGGACTACCGTTCACCCGTAGCTCTGATCCTGTCTCTATTTTCTTGAAGAAAACCACTTTCTAATTTGAAGCGATATTTGGGCGTGTAGCGCTGAGAATGTTCCCGATTTTTCCAGGCTCCGAGAAGGCAAAGTTCCCAAAATGTCAGCCGGAATAAAGCTGTTAAAAACCTTGGTGAATAGCTTATCAAGAAACGCATCGTTGTTCGACATCACCTTGCGAAGATTTATGGAACAGCGAACCTGAGAAGTTCTACATAACGTAGCAGCTAAGCTGCGTTCTTATGTATTGCGGTTGTGCTGAAGCATTAGGTTGTCCCATAAGTCCCCGCCGTTTTTTTTTCAACGATTCACTGCAGGTTTCGCCGGCGATCTCTTGCATAGCGCTGCATGGCATTCGAAAGAGAATGGTTTGCTCTATCAGAAGATGTATTGCATTTCTTTTTTCATCATGAATTTTGTCAATTTTTAGGCAGTTGAAGTGAAAAGTGAAAAAAGTAGCCATCTGCGTAGTTGTTCTCTCCGCTTAGGTTTCTAATTTTTTGCGCAGTTTTTTATAGCATTTGGAAGACAATGCTCTGTACTACAAGAATATGTGTTAGTGCTATTTGCTCATTTGTCCTTCGTTGATTTTTAGGTCATCAAACTGGGACGTCCGAAGGAGGATGGTTGTTTTTGCCGACAGCTCCTGCTCTGTGGTTGGATTTTTTGGGTTGGTGTTATACGTCATTCGAAAGAGAATTTTTTTTGCTCTATAAGAATACGTGTCGCGTTTATTGATTTCTATTGAATATCAACAAAATGCCAAAAAGAGAAAAATCGTCTTCACCAACAACTCCTTCTCCTTCTTCAGTTGTTGATATTCGACAGAAATCAGCGTGAGCCAATAAACGTGACACAAATTCTTACTGAGCAAGACATCCTCTTCCAAACGACACATAACACCAAGCAAAAAAGTCCAACCACAGAACCGGAGTTTTGGTAAAAATTCGGACGGAAAAGTCGGAATTCCCAATTTGATGGCCTAAAAATCAATAAACGACAAGTGAGAAAGTAGGACCAACACATATTCTTGTAGTACAGAACGTTGTCTTTCAAATGCTATAAAAAACTGCGCAAAAAATTACAAACCTAAGCGGAGAGAACAAGTGCGCCAATGGCTACTTTTTCACTTTTCACTTTCTACTTTAACGACCTAAAAATTGACAAAATTCATGATGAAAAAAGAAGTGCGATACATGCTCTGATAGAGCAAATCATTGCCTTTCGAAAGCTATGCAGCTCTATGCAAGAGACCGCCGGCGAAATCTGCAGTGAATCGTTGAGAAAAAAAAGGCGGGGACTTATGGGACAACCTAATATTTATAACTATTTTTTTAATGTTCAGTCTAATTCTGTGCGACACCACCAATATTTTATCTGAAAACTAGTCGTAGTTTGTCTGGGATAAAACTTATTGTAATAAAGTTAGGATGGGGAGATTCTAACCAAAATTATTTACTTTTACGTGAACATGTTTGGCACGAGACAGAAAACATAGTGGATTTTAGAAAAAATGAAGGCGCTCAGGGTTGGAACGTCGTACTACTGACATCATCCGAACGTCAGAATTCGCAACCAGAATTCCTACAAACCGTCTTTCTTTTCAGTGCCAAGCTCTGCTAGCCGACGGCGCCATGCCAGCCCTGCTAAAGGCCATCGCCGACTCCATGGGCTCGTTCTACGACCTGATCGCCGTGCAAACGATGAGCTGCCCAACGTACCAGACCCTCTTCGGCACTTGCTGATGCCGGGCGTCGTCGTAGTAAATCTACTTTATGATAGAATGAAATTTATAACTTTGACAACAACGAGAAGCCGGTAACGCAAACAATTGTCAACAACGATAACAACCACTGTATAGCAGGTATAGTAGGTGTGTATGTGGCTTCTAACGCAAGACTCTGGTCAACTTGATATGGAAACAAATATGAACAACAAGTAAACAACGTGGAAAATAACAGAATAAGATCCACGACACAAAACTAATCCTCGAACTTTATCTTTTTGTTCTGTTGACCGCCACTACCATCAAACGACCGCTTGAATCCGCCTTAAAAAAATCGTGTATTCACCGTTTTCATGCTTACGCGGCAACTTCAACAGTCGCCTGAACGAACTGAACTGCAAACCCGGCTCCAGGCACATTTTCTCACAAAAATGCAAGAAATTGCAAGCAGAAGCAAAGGAATACCTCTGTCTCCTCCTCCTCCTCCTCCTCTATCTCCTCCTCGGCCTCGACCACCACGATCTCCAAATCCACCACGACCACCGCGATCGCCTCCAAAGCTGCCACGACCGCCACCAAATCCACCTCGCCCTCCTCGGTCACCACCGAAGCCGCCTCGGCCGCCACCAAACCCGCCTCGACCACCTCGGTCACCTCCGAAGCCACCTCGACCGCCGCGGAAGCCTGAAACTGACGAAGTTAACACAATTCATACTGGCTGGGAGAACAAATATAGTCACGATGGTTTGGGAGGGACAGGAACTGTCAGAGAGATTACGGAACATCCCAATAAAACCTTCAAGTAGCAATTTTTCCCAGAATTTTGCAGATAACCTAACCTACATTCATGCCTAAACGTAGACGGGAAAGTTTCAACTATCTATCGGTTAAGTAAAAATCGTTAGACAACGTCCAATTAAAAAAGGACAGCAGCATAATGCTCCGAGTATGGCAAATCAGACGATTTTCGTGACGTCTGTGCTAAAAATAACCTTGGATTTCCTGCAAACAAACTGGTAAGAATTGCCAATCTCTCAACAATGCGCTCACTTGGGTGACTTAAGCGGTTCTACGGCGAATTATCTTGCCAGGTGGATCTTTTTTGAGCGCCTTATCATTTCTACCTGTTGGTCGCCTTTAAAGGGCTATAGAAGTGGTTATGGGATTCGGATATTGCTACATATCCGACCGAACACTAGAGAGAGAGTCATTGAGGTGGTCGTTCGGGTAGATAGCAATGTCCGAATCCTTCAACCATTTCTAGCTCTCCAAAGGAGACCAACAGGTAGAAACGATAAGGCGCTCAACAACAACAACAAAAAACAGATTCACCTGGCAATAACATTCGCCGCAGAACTGCATAAATCATCCAGATATAAGCTTCATTTCCCAGAAAGTTAATCAGTCTATTTGTTAGCACAGAAATCACGAAAATTTTCTGGTTTGCTATACCCAGAAATGTCCTTGTCGAGTGTTATATCGCTGTTTTTCTTTAAAACTGGAACCAGTATAGAGATTTCGAAGGTAATCAATCTATATTGCAAACATTTTAATTTTTTTGTGCTAACCCTTTGGTTTGGTTACCTGCAAAGTTGTAAATGGACAAACGATGCGCGGACATAAAGAAATTTTCCCATTTTGGCCAATTCGAATGTATTTCTGCGGAATTTTTGGGGAGACTCTCATGTTAACGTTATATTACCTCCAGGACGCCATGTCGCGTCCCTAACTCTCTCTTCTACCACAAATATCGCGTCAAAACACCTCAAAACTAAATAAAACAGCAAATACTACACGAAAGTGTTCATAGGCTACATGGAACTTCATACTGAGCGCCGCTCGTTGGCTAAGAACGCACTTCGATCATGCTAGCTCACAAGGCTAGATGATCTACGCTGCTAAGAAACCCACCACCGCGATCTCCTCCTCGCCCTCCTCCACGTCCACGATCACCTCCTCTGCCCCGGCCTCTACCTCGACCGCCCTGCGAAGCTCCGGGAAGGAACCTAAAGGTTGTTCAAATTACAAATAGTAAAAATAAAGACAGCTCAAGCAACTGATGATGGCTAGGAGAGGAAAACCCACAAAATACTTCAATAGATAGCTGTGATTCGGCCCTGAAAGTCGAAACTCAGCGAATGAGTCACCTACCTTTCAATGGGCATAAGCTTTGCAGGGTCTATGTAAAGCTTCTGTCCAGACGTAAACGACGCTGCTTTTACGCCGTTCGATAAGGTTACAGAAAAACCCTGAAAACGGCTAACGAAAAGTAGAAACAGCTGCTCCATCGAAGCAAGCAAGCAGGGTTCACACTCACATTGTCCAGCAGACTTCCGAATATCTCGTCGATTTTGCCGATTTGCTCCTTACTTTTGAAGTAGATGGGAGCGTTGAAGAAGGGGATTTTTCCGCAGGTGGTCTTGCAGACGATGTCGTCCTCACAGGTGTGCATAAATTCGCCGACTTCAATCACCTGAAACGGTATCTTTGCCCTGGAGATCTTTAAGGGAAAAGAATCCCTCATTCAAATTATTCGTCACTAGAGGATGTCAGAACATTTTTACTCAAATGCTTTTTGGTCATGAATTTTAGTGAACGACTGCATACACAGCCAGCTGCTCCCTTGTTTCTGTCACTTTTGAGCGATTCCATTCATAAGCTATGCAAAACACGTGCAAAAAAGAAGGTCAACAACAAACAAATATGGTTGAAAGCGCCCAAAAACAGGCGTGTAAGCAACACAACCAAAGAAGTCGTTCTATAAAAGCGCGAGCTCCTACCTCATCAGGGGGTCCTTGGTTGAAGCGATCTCCTCCACCGCCACGTCCACCCCGAAAGCCACCACCTCCTCCTCCTCCTCGACCGAACCCACGACCTCCGCCGCCGCCTCGTCCTCGAAATGACATCTGTAATCCAAGGTAGTGGTGTATATGGAAACAACTGAAAAGTCCTCGAATCCGAGTTCAGCGAGTAAAGCACGCGGACTGATATCCCACAGAAGCAATGGAAAAGTCGGGTAATGCCATAACCTAACCATCTTCTAGAAGGCGCCGAGCCAAGCGTCCTCTTAAGAAATTGCACGTTAGGGGTTTCCAGAAGGTTTCAAACGCGTCAAACGTTCATCAAACATTGACTCAAAAAGAAAAAATCTAGAGTGGAAAGCCACTCGTCCAGATCATGACATTTTCATGACATTTCCGACTTCGTGTTTCTTTCCATTTTTGTCGCATAAAATAGCCAGTGAATACAGTGGAACCCGTGAAGGAAGTATCTAAGAACGGCGAATAATGCAACTAAAACGGAGAACAAACAATTAAGAGCGAAAAGAAAACGCCGCGGAAGAATGGAGCGAATAGAATAGTGAAATGCGAAGCAGCTGAAGAAAGACTGATAATACTCACACTTCGTTGCTTGAAGTACTCTCAAGACCCTGTGGTTCAGTAGCGATTGCTTTCGGGCAAGAAAGTCTCGCCCAACTTGGCAGGAAACGCAAACATGAGCACATGAATAGAACAAAATGAAAGAAACTAAACGGCGAAGTACTACGGAATTTTCGAAAGCTAAGAATCGACCAGGAGGAGAGAAAGAAAATGGATGTAAAACGATTTAAAATGTAAATTTACTTACGACAGACCTTGTCCGCGCCTTGAATGAATAAATGAATAAGTAAATAACAAAAAATGCAAAAGAGTTCGGTTCTGAGAACGATTCAGTAACGGTAACAGGTCCCGTTACGATCGTCTTAAGCTGTACAGAAACCAAAGTTGCCGAACAACTGACTGTCAGCACTGGAAGTTCAGTCGCGAGTTACGAAGGCTACACTGCCTTCTCATGGAAGTACATGAAGTGGCTTACATCACCACCGTAACTTCTTCTAACCTGCAGGACTATCAGATACCACAGGATCAATCCTAATCGGGAGGGAGCAGTCCTGGAGTTGCAACTGCGTCCCTATTCTGGGCTTACTTTCGAGCCTTCACATCTAGGAGCAGCCACTGAAGCTACCAAAGACATGCAGGGGAGGGAATGGTTAGGCAAAACAAAGTATGCCCCCTCCCGACTAGAATAGAACCAGATGGACCTATTCTAGTAGGGAGGGGAAGGCTCACTCTTCACTCTCACTCTGGTGGCAGAACTAAAAGCAGATCAGTTTCCAAGTACAATAACGTGAACTTTGCTACGAGAGAGAATTTCTTTGCAATTTCCTAGCCGGGAAATGCCACCCTGTTTACGTTTGCTCCGCTTTTATAGCTGTGTCCCCTCTAAGTAGGGACTCATCAAAAGAAGGGCACTCCTGTATTGTCGCCACTCAAAAGATCAATTTTAAAAAATCGCCCAAACTTCGTCAGAGGGACTATTTTGGGTGATGCTAACGAATCCATATCCGTTTTTCGTCCTACTGCAGAGCACGGTAGATTATGGTAGGTACGGGCAAAAGCGCAAAGAACGAGTTTCTAGCCCTTCAATGAGTATCTGAAGAAGACCTATATAATAGTTATGGCATTAAGTGAGCTTATAAAGGAAAATGGGATATATCCTTGTCGGGGGGGGGGGGGGGGGAGGCAACCGTGTGTAAGGTATCGGTTGCCATACCACACAACCATATTCCCTAGATTTAAAGATAAGCCCTCGTATCATTGGACAACAGCTGATGCTCTCTTGGAAGCTTAAGCAAGGGATTGGAGACGCAAATCACTATATGCTCCCTCGGATTAGGATAGATTCGGAATCCAGATTGTAGGTTGTTTTCGCGTAATTCTCATGACCTCGTCATCTTTATTCACCCACACCTACAGTAAGGGCCTGTTCATACTTCGAAACAAGAGCGACTCGTCGCCCGTGCAAAACATGCATATCGATTAAAACCGAGCGCGCGCCGCCGAAAAGTGTCATATTCAAGCGCCGGCGCTGTCGCTCTAGTCGCTCCAGCCGCTGCTGTCGTCTGTTCATATTTCCGCGCGCTGCGCTTTCGTCGCTCTTGTCGCTTCTGTCGCGAAGTGGGATTAGCCCTAACCTATCGTACTCCATCGCAGTAGTAAAACTAACGTCAGATTCGTGATAAACACCCCCAAAATAACCCCCACTGACGAAGTTTGTGCGAAACCGGTCACCATAACCTCGACAGCTTCACTCACCCGCACCTACAGTAACCTATCGTACTCAACCGTAATACAGAATGGATGTTATACTCGTGATCAGCATCCTAAACAACCCTATATAGGACAAATTTTGGCGAATGGACGCTATCTCAGTTGGTGGGTGTGGAGAATTTCAATGCTCCACTCGCCGATACACTTACAACCGGAAAAAAACCCGTCCGAGTTGTCCGGTGTGCAACGCCCACAGTCGCGCGACTCAAACATGGTTATTATTAGCCATGGAACGCCCTTACTACAGGCTCCATACGTTGAAGCGAGGGATGAATGATATTAATGACGCTACGACGCTCTATGGGATTTTCTGCCCATCAGAGCCCCCGACACTATTTGCGCCGGAGAAGCATGCAAGCAAATATCACTAGTTGGAGCAACTGATTACCAGAGGGATAAGCAATTTCGTCCCGTAACGATGTCCCTGAATTTCACTCCGAAACTACGGTGGACAACTCAGACGGGTTTTTTCCGGTTGTAAGTTTATCAAACACTCAGTGGCTCAACTAGGATATGATAGAGCGCATCCTAGGTGCAGCTAAAATACAAAAAATGAGATCCGAAGAACATTCTCGTTTTAGGTGCACTCTACCACATCCTAGGTAGACTAAGCGAAATCTCTGCACCCACAAAACTTGGATAGTGCTGAAAAAAGCTTTTCGACCTGGCTTCGACGTATGAAGTCGTGAATGTAAGTGTTTGATAAACTTACAACCGGAAAAAACCCGTCCGAGTTATTCACCGTAGTTTCGGAGTGAAATTCAGGGAAATCGTTACGGGACCGATTTGCCTATCCCTCTGCTAATCAGCCGCTGCAGTTAATATTTGCTTGCATGCTGCTCCGGTGCAAATAGGGTCGGGGGGGGGGGGGGGGCTTCTGATGGGCAGAAAATCCCATAGAGCGTCGTAGCGTCGTCAATGTCCTTCATCCCTGGCTCCAACGCATAAAGCCTGTAGTAAGGGCATTCAGTAGTTAATAAAAACCATGTTTGAATCGCGCGGCTGTTGGCGTTGCACCCCGGACAACTCGGACGGGTTTTTTTTCGGGTGTAAGTGTATCGGCGAGTGTGAATGTAGTGCCAAAAGAGGTATAACGTTACTGAAATGAAGAAAATTGTGTATTACCGCCAGCTAATGAGAAAAGTGCGATATATAAGGACGCGGAGAAAATGTTTGTCTAGCCGGATAACTCCACTCCACAACAGGTAACCATGATCCGGTTCTGAAAAAAGTCGCCTCACTAAATAGATATAGAAGCACAGAAGGCGTACGAAGTAGAAGATCGTTCCGCAGAAAAACGGTCTTGAAATAAACGCCGGAGAAAAATGCAAAGCGAAGCCGCAGACTGAGAGAGTCCTACGCCACTAAAAGGACTAAATACGGCCACCTAGTCGCCGTAATCACTACTGGCAAGCTCTGCTGTGATGTTTAGGGTGCATTGCTCGCTGAATGAAAACCCCGTCAGGCCTCACAAAAATAAAAAGCGCCGGAGGAAGGAGCCGCGGAAAAATCCGCCGCGCACCGTCTGCAATTTCGCCCTTTTTGCGATGTCGCGGCCGCGCTCATCCAGTCGGGACCGCGCGGCGGCTCGGCCCTTTAATGGCAAAAAACCGAGGGCGCGGAGGCTTCAGCCGGCAAGCTGCCCCCCTTCCGCAGTGCTTCTTCCTCCTTTGGTCGCTTCAGATGGCTTCTGACCTGAATCTGCTCTCGGAGAAGTCGAAGGCTTCCCGCGAGAGCCGTTGCAAACGGCGAAGTCATCGCATTCCGTGGCTGCAGCCGCAACCGGCTATTTGAATCAGTTCTGCAGTTCCGATACTCCGTTGAAGTATTCCATCCCATTCAGTCGATTCTGCTTGAAAGAATGACGCATTCTTCCTCATTGTTTTCTTGAAGGTTCCTGTATTTTTTAATTCATTTTTGTTGCGTTTTTTAGAAACGTCTCTGGTGCAACATTCTCTAAGGAAATTTCCCATTTGTAAATTCGGCTCTCCCTCCGTTGTCCTTCTCATCACTCTACGTCCCTGTGACTGAATTACTCCTAGAGCTCATAAGGACAATGGGAGAGACAGTATTATAAAAATCCGACTCCTGAATTTGACACCGTAACCCGGCGTTCGATTGGGGCGCGGTCGGTCCTTTAAACTCGTGACGTAATCGCACAGTATGTAGCGGGTGTCGGCAGGCGCGTCGAACATTCTACTATCACGATGTTTTGAAGGATCCGAGCAGCGGTCGAGGGTAATGTTAGGACTAATCGAGCGGATCTCGAATACCTTGCCTCCTTAGCAGAACTTTCTGTACCTTGTTCTGATGATCAACTGTGACGTAACACTGGTCCTTAACTTAGCATGCTTGCAAGGAAGGTTGTTTTGTAGATGTTCAAATAGACCTCGTTCAAGGAGTTTATAGCGTCTGGAGCCCCTCCACAAGATGAGTCTATTGGACGGTAGGACTGGTAAGTATATGATGAAGACTACCTCACAATGGAAACATCTAGAGGCCAAAATTCTAAGAGATCTCGGGAAAGCAATTGTTTCATAGCCTCGACGGCATCCTGTATCAGTATACGGAGTGCTTCGAGCATCTTAACCAGGGATTGGGACAGGTCTATCATATTTACCTTCAAATGGGAAGACCTGTGCGTAATGGTAGCTTTTGCACCAGACACCAAGCCCTTATCTTCTGTGCTTAACGTCAGAAATTGAGTCCTGGACGTTTCCAGGTAGTCAGCGAGGTTCTTTCGAGGCGTTTTGGACCTGCCAGGATCATAGGTAACACATATGGCACATGGCTGTAAGCGCAAATTGGCTTGTGGGGTGGGGGGGGGGGGAGGGGAGTCAACATGTACAGTGGCTATCCGTCTTGATAAGAAGGCGTATGTATGTCGAATAGCATTAGAAATGGCCTAGCTCAGTAGTATAACACAAGACACTGCATAGTGCTGTCCTAGGGTGAGCCTCATCCTCTTCATTATACGGAAGATCTTACTGTTGAGAGTGAGAAAGTGTTCATGAGCTCATGGAGAGGAAATTGAGACACATATAACCAACATTCTTCATCTCAGTAGAGTTCTCCAGCTTTTCGAGCTGTAATGTACACAGAATGGGAATGTGTCGACTCATGCCATTCGACTGTCGCAAAGACGGTAGGGATGATCTTGGGAGCGTTGGTAGACCTCTATTATGAATATTATGAGGACATTCAAGTGTCTAGTTAGATCTCGAAAGTCTCAAAGAAGGGAGAGAGCTTTCGTCATCCTTAGATAGCTCTGGAGTGTCGTTAAAGAAGTTATCTGCTTGCAGCGTATGAGTTGTGATTAGCTCTTTCACTGCTTAGAAAATATTTCCCTCCTATAATTGCTCGCAACGGCTTCAGTGTATCCTCCTAGACGAGTCAATGCAACCGGCCTTAGCGTAACGTGGTCGGTCTCAGTCCCTCTAGATTTCATAACATCTGTTTGGAGACTTATCGCGACCGTGAGCTCATGACTCACACGTGAACCAAGTATGGAAACATTCGCGCCCGTTTTGAATCTGCCCTGTCGCGCTCGCAACCGCGCCCTAATCGAACGCCGGGTTACGGTGTCAAATTCAGGAGTCGGATTTTTATAATACTGTATGGGAGAGGAGGCGCAGCTCACGCGCGCACGCACGAATCGATCGCTTTCGGTTCCCCGACCGGGCCCAGCTAGGCCTTCTACTTCGTCGGATTGAGTGAACTGGTGTTTGGTCTACCTAGGAAGAGTAGTTTTGCCCTGGGAGTGGTTCGGCGTACTTTCACGATTCCATTTGAATTTAGAGGAGCGCGTCGATGTGGAGAGCACTTGTCTTAAAAGTTATTTGGCATTTGATCCAGAATTTTTAAACCTTTTTTGATGGTCGTCATCGCCTAATGTTTTAATACCGCATCCAACATCTCAGAAATCCATTTTGGTTGACTCTGGAACATAGTTTCTGCTAGAAATTTCGCATTTCTTTGAAAGCAGTGAACTGATTCGATCCTTTAGCCCAGAGTTAGCCGTGTTTTATCAGTAAGCAAGTGTTGGAGATGTTATTCAAAACGTAAAGGATTTTCGCGCCAAGATGGACACTTCTCGAACCAAATTGGGGCTTTGGACAACCTCCGCTACAGATTGACAGATGGGGACGTTTTTAAAGTTAATTGGACACTCGTCCAAGCACGATCGACGCATTTTATATCAAGCTGAACGTCTTCCAAAGGCTAAAGTATTTCTTTTTTTTCAAGGAAAATTTCATACAATTTTCTATGAAATTTTCAATCCCACTACTACCCCAATAAGCGAGGGAACTGTTTGAAATTTTATAAAATGCTCATTTTCAAGAAAAATTGTGCTTTGAAGCTTAGTCTAGAGTACAGAGAGGTGATTTAATTTTAAGTTTAGTAATTTTATTAAAGAAGCGATCGCGTCATGCAACCATCTAGCTCGTTGTGATTTTACTTTGATTGATACTGTAAGTGCAGCCGACTTGAAACAACGAAGTGAAGATATATGTGCTTTCTACGGTTGTTTTTGTTGATAAGTCTGTAATTCCACGCTGAATTTTTGCTATCCATCAAGTAGAAATCACAACATCCTGGATGAGTGCATGGCGCAGTCTGTTCTTTCAGCTTCTGAAAAACTGCCTTCTTTAAATCATTATTTTTCCCTTGAGAAATAGAAAACTTTCAAATTTCCAACAATGTCTTCACTTCTTCACTTATTGGGGCAAGTGGATCGAAAAAATTTCATTCCAAAGATTGTCATGCTAAATCCTCTTAGACAGAAAATTATTCTAACCTTCTCGGGTAGTGTTTACTTTAATCTGGGGGATGGCCACATTGGATTGACAGATGTTAGGTTCGATTTCAAAAGAGCCAAGTCTGTCTAGAACGGTGTCCAATTGACGTGGAAAAAGTCTGCTTAATGCAATTTAGGTAGAATGGCAGATATTTTCTCTGTGAACGTCCCTTTTCGAACAGTCTTCGCATCAAAAGTCCTGAGGAATGAGAGACAATAGCAATGAGCCTTCCCAGTGTGTAGCATACACAACCCTCTTGGCCATTCGTCTAAGCTTAACGCCTTTGTCGACGTGAGCGCACTATCCAGCGCCCTGGACTGTCGCGACGCGACCGCGTTGCAGCGTGGCTGACGAGTTTTTGAGCGCAAATTCAACTCCGCGGCCGTATCTATTGGCATTCCACAGATTCCCTGGGGGCAAGGCATTCTTGCAGAGTTCCTCCTCCAGTTTGTTTGAACCCGTGAAACACACAGGAAGTAAGAGCTGAGAATCGCTTGTACCCACAAATGTATACGTTAATGAGACCTTGAATTTTGGTTTTTTGCGTCAATTTTTTTTCAAAAAGTGTTTTCAAGGCGAAGTGGTGTCTGAGGGTTAGAGACTGCAAACTTCTGACTTGCGCTCTGTTGTTTAATAGGAAAATTATGGCAGGAATTTGGATGGAAAGAGGATTCGTTATAAATAAACTTGTTTTGGTTCGAGATTCCTATATACGCAATTTTCACGTCAAATTGGAAACTTCTAAACAAACCTGATGCTTCTAGAATCAGAGTGAACAACTTCCAACTCGAAAATTTCTTTACAAGTGAAGTTCAAACTTACCAAGATGGTTAGAATAGTTTGATTCAAGAAAACTCTGGTATAACTTGAAGTTTTAGAGTTCAGCTGCCCGAATGAGTGTAATAATTTTATAAAATATCTATTTTTGAGAATCTTTTAGCACAGAACCTGCTTCGAACAAATTGTTCGAATGCTCGAATAAACGAAAGTTGGGGCTCTATTTAAAATTGATAGGCGAATAAATTCGTCCATCCGTTCGCTCGAGAATTTTCGACATCGAATTTAATTCGCTCGATAAAATTTCTCAAAAGCACAACTATACTACAGACGTCATCCGCTAGTTTTTTATGTATATGTCGTGGGGGGGGGTCTACTTTTACAGGAATCAATCGAATGGGCTTGCCGTCTGTCGATTGATTTTAATTTTGCTGCAGATTAGACACTCCAGAGCGGGATCGCGAGAACTTTTATAATAATTCAGAAAGCGTTTGTGCGTATGTCATTAGCTACATGGAGATCGGGCACGCTTTGGAGTGTGTGAGAACAGGGTTTGTATGAAAGGTGACGAAATGAACCATTAGAGTTTGCCTTTGCCTCTCTATTCTAGCAAATTCAGAGGTATTAAGAGGACCAGCTCTTTTTATTCCGCTGAACGTTTGTAGACATGAGAAACGCCTCAGGTAGATGAACGAGGCAGGTGGTGCTCGGGAGGTCCCCGTCGCCTTTCTGGAGCTGCCTGCCTGGTCCAGGTCGGTCGCATCGCGAGCGGAGCGATTTTTTTCCGGGCGGGGGCTTTTTGCGGCGGTACCTGAACCGCGGCCGGCCGACCGGCCGCATTTGCTGGAGAGCGCTGCCGATGAATCGGAAAATTTCACGCTGCACCACCACCACCGCCATCATCACGACGGCGACGACGATGGCCAGAGGAGCGGAGAGAGATACGTTGCGTCGGCACCGACGACGACGACACATTGATTCGCACTTGGTCGAGTGCATCGAGGGTGCACGCCGAGCAGAAGTGCACTCGTTCTGTATCCGTATGAGGACGACGAACACTCGCCGCGGCCGCTCGGGACAGCCGATGGCCTACCGACGTCTTCAGGGGTCAGAATCCGTGAGCGCGGCGTCGAACGTCGCCTTCGCGCCCCTCCCGGGTGGCCTCCCCGTCGTCGCCGCCGCCGCCGCAGCCGGCGTTCGTCGTGCACTTTGCCGCAGATCACCGGGTTCAATCGATCCGGCCGGCGTTCGCCTCTCAAAAGTGCGCTGCTCTGGTCGAGAGAGCGAATTCAGCGCCACTGCCATTCTATTCCGTCCGTAATGTCTACTGCCCCCCCCCGCGCTCGTACAAATGAAGCGATGACGTCATTCGGAATTGTGAATGCATGAAGTGCAACGCGAGCTTCCTCTCCATATTCGGAAGCATCCGCACATCGCCGCATTGCTCTCCACGATTTCATTTCACTCGACGAGGGCACCTTTCAAGCGTCTTCCCCACTTGTCGCTGATTTTGCTATCTTTTTGAAGACGTTTTTTGTTTTCTATTAATGACTGGGTTCGTCTGCATTATGATCGACAGTAATAAAAGGATAAGACAATGAAGTATGCAACACTTCTATATGTAGAAGATATAGCGTCTCTTAGATGCTCCCAAGACGTCGGTCAAGGTGGTTCGGGTATTCCGAAGACGCGTCACACACGTTGTGCCACGAGCAGTCTTCGAATGCATGTCACCGACCTCGAGCAAAGATATTGATGTCGGTTATAAGCCAATTTGAGTGCCCAATTTGACGTGAATATGGTATATTACGAGGAGAGTTATTCATCCGGGACGAAGTCCTCGCCACTAGACAGGCCGGCAACGAAGTGTCTTTTGCTAGAAACTCATAGTTTCTGAAGCAGCTGCAGATTGATGGTAGAAAATACTTTGCGAGGCGCCCCTGTCGAAAAAAGTGTCCTCTGAGAGGAAAAGAAACGCATACAGTAGCGCTTCGCAGATGACTTAATGGTGCCACCTAGGGTGCTAGATGCACTTAACGACACACTCGTTGCCACTGGGTTTGCCTGAAAAGAATGGCCGATTCAAATTGCTTCCAACCACCCAATGCTCGAGGATTTGCGAAGCTTCGGGGCATATGCGCTGGGGCTTATTCTAACGAATGTTGAAGTGCGTTCAGCGCAGTTCGGAGTTTTCTTAATTTTCTGGGCTCTAACAGGAGGTTTGGAAACTGAGAATTCGGCATTTCACCTAAAGAGTAAGGGACTTTTTGCGATAAGACTATTATTTTAATGTCTTCAATTCATTTTTAGTTATGTTTTTCTAGCGCTTGGACGCAGCGAAATTATAGTGAACATCTTGCAGTACACAGGCCTTTGCAGTCAGTTCCGAATAGAAGAGTTTGAAAACTTCGGCAGTTCTGCGCGGTTACAGGTTTGGTGCACCCTTCTTCGTTTGATCTTTGAGCGAAAGTCGACAGATTTCGTAATCTCCTTGCGATGGCAATGTGTTCGTCGTTATGTCTGGTAAAAAAAGAAGGAAATGGGAAGTGGACATTTTAAGTCTATAGAAGACCGGCCTCTAATTTCTGTCTTTTTGAAACCTTAGAAGTGCTTCAGATCGACTTTCAGATAGGTAATGTGGTGTTTCAACGTTTCGTCATCTCCAGGAGCCTACACAACGTGCACAGGGTTTTTACCTTCACTGTGCTCTACCAAACGTCTTAACTGCTGCAGTGCTTTTGAACACTAAGAGGTTAAATGAGAGCCACGAACTCACCTATTGGATCTGACGCTAAGGGTCCTAGTGTGTAGGTGACAAGCACTCTCAGGATCCTTTAAGTAGCAGAAATCATGTTCCATTTTTGCAGGTAGTCCATGAACCTAGCGAGTTAGGAGTCTTGAAAATTCACTATGGAATCGCACAGTCACACAAGGCAGTGCCTTTCAAACGTCGAATAAAGAATAAGAAGGGTGAAGGGCGGCGTTACTCAGTTCCTTTAGGGATTCGCCACGCATTCTACTTCTAGAGGTATCCTGGAGGCGAACTGAATGCGTGTTTGGCCACATAATGACTCGCGCTTGCCAGCCGATGTACAACTCAGCGCTTTACCCTTCCGAGATAAGTCTGGTAGCAATTTACCGAACACGAAGGGATGGAAGGCTTGGTTGGTCTGGGCAGAAAACCCGAACCAGGAACCTGGTGTCGGGTGCGCGCTATAGCCGGCACTTCCTCCGACTGCGCTACACTTGTCCTTCAAACATCGAATATGCAGAAAAAAGGAAGAATACTGCTTTTAGGCACGGACTAAGTGTTCGATTCCTTGACTTTTTGCATTTTTTCGTATTCGATGTTTGGAAATATTGTGCTGTGCGACTGTGCAATTCCATAATAAATTTTCAGAGAGCTGAAATCGGAGGTTCGAGGACTTTGTTTTTGTTGTTTCAAGGGTGGAGGTTCTCGCGGTGGTATTTACAGTTGTGCTTCTGAGAAATTCTGTAGGATGGATGAGTTAATGAATTTATTCGATGTCCAAGAATTGCGAGCAAGCGAATGAATGAACGATTTTATTCGCTCATCAGTTTTTTTTTTGAATGATCGAAAATCGAATAAGCCTTGTTTTTCGTTGATTCAATTATTCAAATAGCAGAGCAGTTTGTTTAAAGCAGCTTCTGTCCTTAAAGATTTGCAGTTTATTCGATATTCGAATAAAATTGTCCGATTTTCGAGTCATATTCGAATAGGGCTCCCTTTCGTTGTTTGAATTCAAAGGAATATTCGACTTCAAACCATTGATGTTCGAGTTCGAACTAATTTTCGAAGATCTAGAAGCATCGAATACTCGATTATTCGGATGTTCGTTCGTGCATAAACATAGTATTCCGGTACGCCATTCAGACTCGTCTGAGGCGCCAACCTGATAGATATCGCGTTTAGGCGTCTGAAGCTGACGGGTGATTGAAAATTGAAGTTCTTTGCGCACAGTTCTATTTCAAAACCTCATGAAACACCAGCCTAGTATTCAGAAGTAAGAGCGTGGAAATTATGGTGCACCTGCTCTTGCAAACGTCTGCAGTCTTCAGAAGTCGGACGCTGGTGGAATAATTGGCTATGCTGCTTGTTGGCAAGCTGTCTGGGTCTTGTGGACCTTGCGTTGGATGGTAGTGTTGCCTGGAAGCGAAGCTGCGTTGATTTGAATGAATTGGTCAATGGTTTCCACTGCTGGTTCAGAATGATCTATTAGCATATATTCGTACGTGAACGTTTCGTCTCGTCTAGTCGTCGAAAAAGCTTCGAGTGGCTCATTTATCATTCCTACATTCATTCTGATTCTGATTCCAGGAAGAGCCCGAATACGTTCTATCTGGATGGGTCTGATCGCTGCTCGCTGAGTCGGCAGGCATCCTGGTGAGTGCGCCACATACCCGTGACGGCGTCATCACGGAGGCGCGTGGTGGTTCTTGATTCGAGAAAAATTCCGATGACAACGAAACGTTTTTGCAGAGCGGCAGGTGTGAGTTGGCTGGCCGTCTGGTGCGCCGTGTCCTGTGCTGTGTGTGGTTCGCTGCGATCGAATACGTGCACGCGTGAAACTGACTAACTATCAGAGCGGAGCAGCAGCAGCAGCAGCAGCCGCAGTGCAACCTCGCTCTCCACCTCGTGCTTCTTGTCGTCGCCGCCGCCACCGCCACCAGCAGGAGCAGCAGCAGCTCAGCTCAGCTCGATCCGCCGCCGACGCCATTCTCTGCGCTTCGTCGTGTCCGAAGAGAGGGCTGCGCGGAGACGAACGGCACCATCACTCGTCGTCGTCGCGTTGTTCAAGCCGCCGCCGTCGCCGGTCCGAGTCGCTGCCGTGATCGTATTATGCGCGACGACGACCCAGTGATGCGGGTTCATGTCGATCCTGCGGCCAGCACTGACAAAAAGAATAGGTTCGTTGCTGCTTCAGAAGCGTTCTAGCAGCACTTTCGCTCTTTCTGATATGTCACCGAAGGTGTTTTGGCTGTACAAGGCGTAAAACTTCGAATCTAAAATTCAAATTCAAATTTTCACGGGGAAGGGGGATTGAGGTAATCATGAATACGTTGGTGTCTAAGGCGAGTTATGCCAATATATTACTCCCACAGCAGTGCGATTACCATAGATATCGATTAGGCAGCGCACCTAATCGATATCGATTATGGTCACACTGCAGCGCAGGCTGCTCAAGCTTGAACTGTGCCCCTTAGTTATTAAATCTAGAGGTTTAATAGGTTGGTTAAGGCACAATCTTTATACTTGGTGGAGCCGGCCTTTATCTGTTTCTAATTTTTCGGAATTCGGAGATTTTTTCTGCCAAATTGATAAAAAGTGAAATTTTAAAGAGTTGCGCAGCTCTAAATGGGGAACGAGCGTTCTATCCCTCATCCTCTGCCGCTCTAAATATTTCGGCTAGCCCTCTCTAAATATGATGACACCAAGGTAGGCCTATTCTGTTATCTCAGAACGGGTTCATTGTGGCAGATGTCCTTTCCGAACAGGGACGACGTCAAAGATGTGCAACTCTATGCAGTCTTGTGCACTTCCAGGCCTGCTCTCACCGACTAGCATGCGCCCGTTTAATAGGCTCTACTATAGGTTAGACATTGTGATGGCAAGAATGACAAACGACTGCGCGGTCTGTGTCGCTTTTTGGTCGTTCTGCTACTTTCCTTCAAGGCCTGAAATTTATGGCATTCATTGTTTCGTCGCCACGCACACGCGCACGGCAGCGTAAGCGTAATCGATATTAAGCGGCGCGCATGATCGATGTTTGTGTTTTTTTTTGCTGTGGCGAAAAAAAGAATACCATCGATGTCGGTCAATGGACATATACATACAACAGTAAGTTGCTCTCAGCAGCAAAGAAATGCATTTCTCGTCGCTCACGAACTATAAACAGGGCACTGATGGTGTTTTGAACCCTTCAACTGCAGAAGTGTAGATGCTGCTGCCTACTGAATGTCTATATCTGCTCAAGTTAGGCAGAAAAAGTCTGCCATAGGCCTTATTTTAATTGTCCGTAATGATTGGATATTGATTGGCTGTAGTTGTTGTTGTTAGGATGCTGCAATACTGCGAGTGTTGCTCGTCGCCAAAGAGCGGAAAAAATCAACAGAGACCAAAGCCCACTGGTGGACTGGAGTATGGTCGGTCAGTGCATTAACTAATT